>CM021102.1:219533601-219593658 GCA_007115665.2 Sequoiadendron giganteum
AAAAATTCACTTTCAGGTTCGAGAATTAAAGTTTCAAAACTGGACACTTCTGAAGAATGAAAGTGCAAATCGAGGGCTTCCATTTCCACTGTTTGATTTTTAGAAATTCAAAAGTGGACTAAGTCACCAACAATTGTGACTTAGTCCCACTAAACCTAATTTTTAGAGGTTTTTGTGGATTTGGACACCCATTTGGCAGAAACAGGTTTGGGACTGTTTTTCCAGAACTGGAACTAAGTTGCCCAAATTGGCACAAGTGTCATAGTCAACATCAGCAACAAATTTTGAAGGTTCCAAAGCCTCTTTGCATCACATTTCATTTCCTAAGTGCACCTCTTCAGTTATATTCATTTCTATAGTAGTTTGTTTATGTTTCTTAGGTCATTTGCATCTCATAATTTGATTTCATGTATAGCTCATTTTCTAGATTTAGCAGTAGTATTCAATCACTTTTATCAATTTCCAGCATCTAGATCCTTCTGTTTTCGACACATTTCTCATCACAAACCACACGCATCTACCCCTAATCCTTTTAAAGTTAACACTAGAATTTTGGCCTACCTCTCTCCTTTTAGGTGAAAAACCTTAGAAGTGTTAGAGAGTCTTGGGGTGCCAAAATATTCATTACACTTTCATAATTGAGTGTAAATTAAAGTTTCTTTCACTCATTTTCATCCTAACCACCCAAGCATTCAAGTATTCATCCTTATAGAAAATTTGAGTTCAAAATTATTCAAGTGTTTACAAGAGCATTCAAGGGTAGATTGTCAAGCATTTTATAGCAACATTCAAGCATCAATGATCATTGCAAAGACTTCATGCATCATGTTTGTTTTGAAGCTAGCAATTGTGATGTAGGGTTTATGATTCAAGCAAATGTTTAGCTCAAGATCTATCAACTTTAAGAAAGATTCAAGATCTACATCCAGTGGAGACATTTTATACATGTATGCATCATCTTATTGATAGAGTTTGGTGAGTTACATCATTTTTTGTTTATTCAGCATTCTCCTTTACTATTTCATTCTATTTCAAGGTTTGCTTACCAAAATGGGGTTTGACCAGGGAAAACCCCTACCCACTAACCCAACAATATTTTCCCTTCTCCTTTGTGTGTTATTTATAGGTATAGGTTGCAAATTTCCTAAGGAGAAACATTGGAGAAAATTTGTCAAGTCATTCAAAGTTGTCAAAGTTGTCATCAAGCCTTGGAGAACATTGGAGAGCACATACATGTCAGTTTTTTGAGATTCAGATCTGGAAACTTACAGAGATAGATTGAGTAGGCTAAGAAGAGCAGATTAAAACTTTGAGCTTTAGAAAGCCCTAACTAGATTTATTCACCACTTCTAGTGAATGAGTGCCAATTTCATTCAGAATTTAGATTTTTGGAGATTCAAATACCCATTTGAAAGATTCTTGTTCTCATACAAAAATCTAGATTCTAGATTGATTCACTCAGCTTGGTGAATGAGTATGAGTTATCATTAAAGCAATATTTTTCAGTGTTCCAGATCTCCATCCAACCATCTCTAGATTTCTAGGTGCACACAATCCTTTTTGTGACTTTTTGTGTTGTTTGATTTGCATTTCTATGTTATATAGTTCAAGGTTGCATCATATTAGGGTTTTTCATTTCATATTACATTATAATTTGTATTGAATTTGACTGTCCAAGTTATTACTTGGTGGTGAACCGCTTATTAGTTTACATTCAGCCTCTAGGATAATCCTATTTCAAGATCTCTTTCTCCTTTGCATTGTGATCTCTAGGGTTACCCTTGAGTGGAATATCTTGAAAGTGGGTGTGCTCTATGTCCTAAACCATAAAATAACACATCATCACCCCACCTTTTTATGAGGTTCCAACATCATGCTATCATCATACTTCTTCTTTCTAGTCAACCAAGACATCTTGCCATCATTTTTTATGTGAAAGTGCTATGTCATTTTTCTTTTAATATAACATTATTTTAATTCCATTTCAAAGAAAGACATAATGTAAGCACCTAAAAATGATAGATCACAATTTTATATTATCATTCATTATTTTCTCCATTATTAATCATTTACATTTGTTAAATATCTTATTTTCCTCCCAGATTTGATTAAATGATATTTAATGTTTGAATTAATTAAATCAGTAGTTATGTATTATTCATCACTATTAGTTTAATAATATTTTGTGTATGTAATATATTACCTCCACTTCTTATGTAGTTTACATTAGATAAATAAATGAATAAAATCTTTGACAATCAAGTTATCTTGTCAATGAAGCCAAATTTACCAAATTTGACTTCTTATGGACACAAATTAGTATTGTAGGCATGTAAAATATACATGCACCTTATCCAGAATCACTAATTTTATTTCATCCTTAATTATCCCTCTCCTAACCATTTTAATCAAATAACCTTTATCTGATTAAAATTCATCATATTTCCTCTTTTAATGGAATAAATCAATTTTTTTTTCATTAAATCATATTTCCCCTTCTACTTAACTTTATCTAATTAAATATATCAATTTAGGAAATTAAATCATTTTCTTCTCTATAATTAAATAAATCAATTTTATTTAGTTAATCTCCTAAAGTTCCTTCATTTAATTCATTAAATCCAAATATTTAATTAAATATCTAATGTGCTTTATCTTTTCATTTAATTTAAATAAATCCAAATAATTAATTTGAATGTCACAATAAACTAACCTCCATTAAAATTAATCAAATCATGATTAATGCTAATCTAATCCCCAATTTCTCTACATTTTGCCACTTGCACTTGAAAAAACATATAACTGATTTATTAAATCTTTATTTTCTCTCAACATGGCATCTTTAGGGGAATATTCCTCCAAGTTTTAAAATCCCTCCAATGGGATTTTTCCTTCCAAAAAAGAATTTAACCCCTCTCTTACATGTCTCCAACTTGGCATTTGAGACTCCTTTTTCTCCCTCCAACAAGCCAACTTTCAAATTTCAAATCCACCTAATAGCATTTATCATGCACAATGACCAAAATGCGCTCACTCTTCATCCTCTCACATCTTGACAAGTAGAATTTGACCATTGGTTGAATATTAGTCCCAAATTCATCTATTTTGCCTCTTTTCTTAATCTCATCTATAAATAAGAAGCTCTTCTACTTCATTATCATCCACAGTTTGAGCATTTACCCTAGAGGCATTTTGAGTTTTGAGTTCATCTTGCATTCTTATCATCTTGAAGTTTCTCAAGGATTGGGAAAGGGCTCCTTTTCATACCAAAGATGCACCAATCCACTATGGGATAGGTATGCAATATGATTCTTTTCATGCTTTCATTGGGTTTACTTGATCTTTTCATTCCATTATGAAGCTTGTTGTAGTATTTCATAGGGATGTTAAATTGAATTTGCTTTACTAACTATACTAACGTGTGGGATAGTTTAAGCTTGTTTGCAGATTTTAACATCTTCATTATGGAACTAGAAGGAGGGTGGTGTGCCAATATCTTGACTTCATTTGGTTGGCTTTTATTTACAATTTTATTTCCATAGTGTTATTTTCTTACACAAAGGAGCACCTGTAATTTTATATAACTATGATTTCATGAGAAGTTAGAGGCTCACTCACAGTTAGGCAGGATTTCATGATTTCTATATAATTTTCAAATAGCCTTGACTTTTGTATAATGAGTGACGTGAGGTTTTAATAAGTTTTCTTATAAAAAAATGTTTTATGTGATTTGTGTGAGCCCAGAAGGGAGATTTCAATGCCTACAGCTGACATTTGAATGATTTTTGTGGGAAACTTATGATTTATTTGGATTCATTTCTCTATGAGCTTCCCATTAGTTCCAAGGATCCGCTATAATACCTCACCATTAGATTTGTAGATCTTCTCGAGCCACCTTTTGGGTATTTTGTCAAACACACAGGTTGGGAGGACATTAGCAATATTATTGAATGTCGATATACACCTGCCAAGCATGTGTTCTTCAAAGCCTCAAAATTATTTTTTGTCCATAGCATTTTCTTTTGAAGAAATTATGATAAAACAGCTTTCCACCTAAGCTTCTTCGATGATCATCACCCCGGTATAGTATCATTCAGCTTGTACGCTAGTCGTTGCTTTTATCCTTAGATTTTGGGTTTCTTTCATACATAAGCATGTAATTTGACTAATATAAAATATGTGTATAAAATCCGTGAAATATGCTTACATGCAGATTTACATACTTACCTAACGTGTGTGGAGTGCTTTAGCTATTATTGTACAGAATCTATTCATTCTTTAGTAGAAATAAGGGACCATATTTCTGTGTATATTCGATGACTGTTTAGCTATGTCAATCCCTAGACTCTAGTTTTCTTTCATAGGATATGTGCAAAGTAGAAAGGTAAATAAATTTCCATTATCCCATTTATGATATGCGTCATTGGTTAGGGGAGTACATGGTATGAGTGCGAGCTCTATTACCTTGCAGAGTAAAGAACTAGATACCTGTATATATATCCTTGGATTCCATATCTCTAATTGAAGACTCTCTTGCTTAAGTCATTCCCACCCCCGCACAAGCCATAGTTATTACACCAAATTATGTTTCCAATGGATTAGAAATTGTTGAATGTTTTGTTTTATGGTGTGTTCATTTATGATTTTGTTAATGTGTTCTCGTCTGATTCTTAAATTCGTATTTTTTTTAATACTCTTATCATCGTCCTTACCCATTTCTCAAGGATGTCATTTGAAATATTTCTCAAGATCATTTTTGGATTTTATGTGGTCAACTAAGATAAGGGATTTGAGACTAGACCATTTTGTTTGTCTTGTACAAATATTGGATAATCTGAATCTCAAGAAGCTTTGTGTTAACATTCTCAAATCCACCTTTGAATCTGTTTCAACATCTACAACAACATTCAATAATTTTCCAAAATAACACTTAACAAGACCAAACAAGAGAGCTTCACACCTACAAACTATATAGGTTCTACATTGACACAAAAATTGTATAATTCTCACATATGTTACTCATGACTAGTGTGCTCTCTATAGTCGTTTTTCACCCATAGTTGTTGAGGCATGAAAGTTACCAATCTATTAGTTCAAAATATTTTCTCCGTATCTACATAACCATTTTCTGAAGTTATCATAGGAAGTGAAAAAGTTTATTGTAAGAGTTTGAATTTGGTATATTTGTTTGGCCATAGTATTTGACATCTTTTTTTGCTAGTGCTCAATTCTTGCACGTGGAATGATGAAAAATGTCACTCAATTGGAGTGATTTTATGATCAAGTTTACATAATCTATCATGCTTCATGATCTGATGTTTGAGTCACTATATTTGAATAAAGCCTTGAAGACGAATTTGAGTTTAGTTTTTTCATGTGGGCATCTCATTCAACTCAAACATTTACTTGGCAGAAATGGTGCACAATTCTCCTTCCAGATGGTGGCCAATTAGAATTGCATGATGATGATCCTAGGGTAATCCAATTAGAGTAGCACTTGATGCCAATGTTGTTTGAATTTTGGTGACTTGCTTTATTTACTTGTTATCGTTGTCTACATTAAATGGAAATCATTTAGACTTGACCATTATCTGCCACTCCTAGTCATAATAACCATCTGAGCATTCAATCATATTTTGGTTTATTCTCTTTTATATTTACTTTAATTCATGGTAGGAAAAGTTATTTCTCAAGAATTTGGAGGCGGAGGGTTTGATAAGTGTTGTCTTGTTGGCGTAGATTCTAAATGATGTACACATTTCTTTTTTTATTCGTCGTAGGCACGGAATAAGAAATCAGGTGCAGTAGCGAGTCGTTGGATTCAATAGAATTAGGCTGCAATCCATTAATACCACCTTCTGGTGGTGCCTCTGTAAACTTTCTGGAGATAATTTTGGTTGGCCTCTCTTAAATATTGTCAGATGCCTGCAAGATTAAAGTCAACTTGTTAAATGCATGAGTTACAACCGATTGATAAAGAGGTAGGCAGTCCAGTTTGCCACTATTATGTTACTGCAGCAATAGTGGTCGATGAAATCATGATGTTGATAGAAAAATGCTATAACACATCATAATGTTCTATTCAATGATTTTATCACAACATGATATGTGTGAAGAAAAGAACAATTACTCATGAAAAATATCATAGATGGCATAGTCAGGTTCATTTTGTTTTAAAACTTATTCAGTGTGAGTTGAAAGCTAACAATATATTGATCTATAGATTTGGAGCCGAGGTCATTGAATACTATTCGCAGAGATTTAGAATCATTTTCATTTATTATCATTCATATTAATTTGCACTCGTAAGTATCAGACGTCAAACTAGCTTGATTTGTGGGATAGTCATAATGACTTGATAAAAGTTCTTTCTCCTACAGACATGTACTTGAAATAAAAATCTACGTCATTTTTAATTTGTAGTAGGATATCAAGTGAAAAGGAGCATAAAGCCTAGATTTCTATTTTTTTATCTTTGGCCATCTTGATAAATAAGTCAGCCCCTGAAAAATCTTTGATTGCATTTTAATTGTTGTTTGCCTGTTGTACATCCACTCTTACAAGTTGAGGAAAAGTTGTGTTTTACCTGACTTTTAGTTGATTGAGCCTCTCAATCTTATTAATGAGGGAAGATAGAGCATTTAAGACGGTATTTAGAGAGGGATAATATTGGAATCCGTATATGCCATGATCACAAGTCTTCTACCTATACACATATTTATCATATCTTGATTAAAACTAAAAGGATCCATATGTCATATTTTTTTCAAGATGCAATCATCGTATCAAAAAGGTAACCAATCCACTTACCGTATGATCATTTTATTAAAGTCTAAATTGCATATGGTTTAACACATGTGACATTCGAAGAGCAGAGATAGTGGGTTATCTCTTTATTTTTCTTAATAATGGGCTTTTTTTTAAACTTTCAGCTTATGTTTAATAAAACATTTTGTGGGATGGCTTTGTAGGTTGGCATTGGAATTGAACAAAGGCAAACTAATTGGAGTTGGAAAAATTTGAAATTAAGACTTTAAAAAGCATTTTTAAATGGTTGTTGTTACAATCTAGGGCTTCCATTTTATGCTCTTGTTTTTTGTTTCAAGTCAACTCACTTCATTTTTTGGGGTTTAAAATAATCAATGATTTGATCTTTTTCAATTTGGTCTAAAACTGAACAATCAACGTCACACTTTGATTTCGCGGCTTTCAAAAGAAATTAATTTTTCCTTTGGAAAGTAAAATGAACATGTACATTTGGTGTTTTGTAATCCTTTTCACAAATTAATATCATCTAAAAGACATATTTACTTCTCTCACACCTCATGGTGATCTTGAGAATCAAAAGTCTTTTTGTGATATTAAGCTATCAAAAAGATTGCCTCCACATTTTGATTTCGGTTTAAAATTGAATAAAGTTTGCGAGTGTGAGTTAGGTTTATCGTGTGTTTTCTCCCTTTGTTTCTCAAAAAATATTGATCGAACTATGGATGTACTTGGTTTCTTTTGTTTATCCATAGAGGGCTTCAATGGTGGGAACAAGTAATCACACTAGGGAACAACCCAACTGGTAACACGCTAAAGCCAAGTGATTTCTAGTCAATATATAACTGTGGGTACTCGAGGAAAGTTTGAGTATCATGAGGATCATTCTGAAAAGAAGGGAAACAATGGTCTCTTTCCACATGGATTGTTCCCCACAAACAAAATGCCCACATCAAAACCCCTTATTTGGAAATGCTAAAATCCTTATCAAGTTTTTAGTGCAAGAACAGTCATTCTGAAGCCATCCCACATTCCTATGGATTTTAGTAGAGATGAGAAGTATTCCATGGGAGATTCATGGGTACTAATGCCTGGCTGACCCAAGAAGTCTATGCCGTGGAATGGATCCATTTTTGTCAAGTATCTAATCATCCTCTAAGAGTAAGCATAGTTGTATTTATCCAAGTGGGAAACCAACAAATATTATCTTTTCATCCTAGGATTGTGCATATTCTTGGAATCGAAAACACTTTTCTTGGACCTCAAAATATTTGAAAACAAACATTCACAAGATCCCCAAAATTTCAAACCCTTTAGGGAAATAAATACCTTTGATGAATCCAAGTGCTCTTGCTTACCCTGGGGATTGCATCCTTAGAGGTTTCTAAGCATTCGGATTTAATCATCATTTTTTTTCACTAAAGTCAACAATAGGAAAATTTTCCCTTAATTTCCTCAATTTTCCACATAATGGAATTTGTGGGATGAGAAGAAATTAGGACATTAGACATCTAGTTTGAAAATTTAATCAAAGAATTGTTTGTGCTAAAAATAACTCATTAAGAAAATTTAAGAGACAATTGAACCCCACACATGTGTTCTTCCAAATTATTTCCCCGAAAATCAAAATCTGAAAACCCAAGTTCAAAAGTCTTCGTCCAAAAGCTCATGAGGAGAATCTTGAAAGACTTCTTGAAGTTAGAGATAGGTTGGTATATAATTTTTACAAGAAAGCTTCAAAGAAAAATTCAAACTTGTATGAATTTTATTACCAACAAAATCAAAGTCTCATCTAAAGGTTTTCGTTTCTCACATAGGAAGTATTGTGTGTTCGTCAAAACCGAGGTCTTGTAAAGAGGAGTTTTATCTAGGTTTAAATCTAGGATCAAAATAAATCATTCTCATCCATCCCTCAAAACATCAACCAAAAATCATCGCATTAACAACTCTTGAAGATATCATCCATACTAGAATTTTGGAAAATCAAAATCATTTTCCTTGGTTAGATATGTGTAGATGAATCCTTCTCCATATATTGGATCAAATTATCAATCTTTGTGAACAAGTTTACCTCTTGATAAAATCCAACATTTTGAGGTCTACGAGCTCATTATCCAAAATCATCTCGTTTGACTAGGGGTGTCTTGATGAATCCTTCTTTACACCTATAGTCAAATTATCATCTTGTGTACAAATATACTCTTTGAAAAAATACAATCTCTTAGAGTTTATAAGTTCACGATCCAAATAAAAATTCAATCAAAGTCCCAAAGTCTAGTATCTTCCTTCAAGATTTTTCAAAGATTTCAATCATCTACACCATCCATCCTTCGTGTATCTCATCCCCATCCTTTGATCAATAAAGAAAACTTGGATTCTCTTCTTTAAGCCTAAAGTTAAGACCAATATAAGGTGTTATAGGTTCATCTCTTACATTCTTGAAAATTGATCCCTATTTTATGGTTCAAACTCAATCTCAATACAAGAAAAACATCGAGCGAAACAAATAAACATCCACTTCAAGCGATCTAAGTCAAACTAAAATAGAATTCAACCCTACGATATCCATTAACCTCCCCATTAGTCCTCCTCCAATACCTCAGGAGGAAGGTCAAGTGGAATACATCACCAACAATGTCTTAGAAATGACACAAGATGAAATCCTTGAGATGGTGCAAAATCCAGAAAATCATCTAATTGTTAATGCCATGATGAGATTATACCTCTCCCAATACATGCTTGAATTTGAAAAAGAAGGGGCTAAACTCCATTCTGAATATGATGTAAACACCCTTGTGAAGAGACCTTTTGGGATCATTCTTCCAATCCCACCCATACCTCCATGTCAAAACATCACTCAAAGCATCTCGCAAATCACATCATCTATTGCTCCAACTCTGCCAATCATTAACAAGGTAAGCTCATTACTTCATACATTTCAAGCACATCCCCTTGTGAATAACCAAGAGTTGGATGCAAACACCAGGCCAATCCATCCCAGTAAATCCATTACACCCATATGTTTCGCTTGCATTTCTTAATAATACCAGTTCATTCTCCTTTCATGCAACACCAGTTTATCCTCTTGACATGCAAAACTCTCTCCCTATGACCTCATAAGGAGAAGGTGATTTGTTCGAAGCAAGGGGAGTCTTCGATCGCTCATCATCATCAAATCAAGAAAATACACCACCCATATTTCCAGCATTTCCACCTCTACCACTTACATCCATATCACCCCTTGGGTTGGGTCTTCTTGCTTTACCCACCATAAATCAACCAAACCAAAGCAACCCACCCATCATAAATAAAAGTATCCTACTAAATCCTCCTATCTTGCCATCGATATCACAAAAATAGGTGGAAACCATCCAAGAAACCTCAACAATCAACACATCCACCATTCCTCGAATCTCTCAAAGTGTGGTTTCCCAAGGGAAAAACATATCAATCACACGATCCACCACTCAAACCCCAATCATCAACGTGACGATTCCTCTCATCACAAAGGTCAACACTATTCCTAATCCACCACCACCACTGCCAAAAACTAACATGGAAAATTCATTCAACATCACGTTGCAAGCAGACTGACAAGCTGCCTATGGAAAGGAACTTTAGCAAATCCAAAATCAACTAGCTGCCCAACACGCATAAACACAATTAGCAACACAACAAGCACAACAGGCGCAACAAGGTGCCCAAGCCCAAGCTTTACTACAACAACAACAAGCCACCAAAGTTGTGTAAGAAGCTCAAGCCGCACAAACCGCATAGGCTACAAAAGTATCCCAATAGGAACATGCACAAGCTCAAGCCCAATATCAAGCTTAGCAATCACAAGCACAAGCTCAATACTAGGCATAGTTGCAAGCAGTTCAACAATAATCATATCAACAAGCCCTACAAGAGTATCAAGATCAATAGCTAGCATCTCAACAACAAGCCCATCAATAAGCTTTATTGGCATAGCAAGAAGAAGAACAACAACAAAAATTGTTGGCTCAGCAAAAAATGCCCCACTTGTCAATAAAACACACCAACCACCTAACAACATGTTCACTCTACCTCCTGATCCACAAGACAATATGATGGCACAAATAAAATTTCTCTCGTAACAAGTGCTTGATCTTAAATCAGGAAAAAAAAAAACACTTAGCAATCTGTGTCCCTATCCTTTTGACAGGAGCCTTGCAATGGTTCCATTCCCAGAGGGATTTGAAATCCCTAAATTTCATAAATATTGTGGATTGGGAAACCCTGAAGATCACATTAAGGAATTCCAAGTACATTGCATGGAAGTCGCATACAATGATACATATCTAATGGAGTTTTTTCCTCAGAGCCTGGATGGTCCCACCATGGAGTGGTTCTCTCATTTGCATATGTGCATCACAATATTCCAATAAATTGTGGATGTATTCCTCAAGAATTATGCATTCAACATCATCATGGATGTTAGTCTAGAGGAATTATCAGCACTCAAACAGGGAAAGAGGGAATCATTCACCTCCTTCCTACAATGATGGTGATCCAAGGCCAATCGAATCAAGTGGACCATGGTACAAGAGCGAAAAATTTGCACTATCATTTCCAATTTGGACAAAAACTTGCCATTTTATCTAAAGATGTACTGCATCACCACATATGACCAATTGATCCCCAAGCCGCTCAACATTGAAAGGGACCTTATTGCACAAGGGAGCACACCTACATATATTGAACATCAAGATAGTCACCCATCCACCAGCTATAATGACAAACCTCTCACATGGGCGAAAAACAAGAATATCACCAATGATGGAGTGGTTGATGCCAAGGTCATCATCAATGCTCCAAGGTAGAATGTCCAAGCACATCATCAACCACAGAATAATAATCACAATAACATTCACACCAATTTGGTAACCCAACAACCACCCCACAATCAAGTGAACAACCTCAATAATCAAGGAGGACCACCTTCGTGAAACAGATATCCCCCAAGAGGAAATTCACAGCCCTTGGGGAATCAAGTGAATCCATCATGAAGAATTTGGTCAATGAGAACCTCATCAAAATCTACACTTATGATAATTACCAAGAGCCCTAGGTGAAACCACCCTGATACAATGAAAATTTCCTTTGTGATTATCATAAACTCAAGGGGCATACAACCTCCAACTGCATGAAACTGAAAAATGTCATCCAAGACCTTATTGATGACAAGATCATAAATGTTGAGCACCAACTAGCAATCAAGATCTGAAAATCTACACGAATTCGATGCCCAATCACAACCAAGGAAACAACAAAGGGAAGCAAAAATATGGCAATGTGGGTCATGTGTATGAAGGGGTTGTTGCATGCCTTGATGAAATGGTCATATTTGTTAGGATCAAGGGAGCAAAAGCTGATTATGGAGTCACCACACAAGGCAAAAAGGTCACCATTGTCAAGGCATCACAACCACCTAAGACATCCACCCAAAATCATAAATTTGTTCCTAATGGTTACAACATCCTTGACCATTTAAAAAGAACCCCTACTTAGATATCCATCATGGAGTTACTTAAGATTTCACCTTCCCATAGAGAAATCCTTGAGGAAGCATTGGCTTCATCTATCATCTCTACCAACATCGATATGGAGCAATTCCAAGCTATGGTCGGTAACATCACCACTCTGAATCTCCTCATGTTTTTTGATCAAGACTTCCCTGCCTAGGCATCTCACAAAGGTGCACTCCTCCTTAAAGTCCTAGTTCACAAAAATAAGGTCAAAAGGGTCTTGGTAGATGGGGGTGTAGGCCTCAACATTTGTTTGCTCAAACTAATAAATAATTTGGGAATCTCTGAAGATTCTATTGGAAAATATATGGGTATCACAATCAGGGCTTACGACAATCATGAAAGAGTGTTGCAGGGCACTATTCAACTCCCTATTCAAGTAGGGCTAGCTATTATGGAAACCACCTATCAAGTGCTTGACCTTGATCTGCTATATAAAATTGTCCTCGGATGTCCATGGATCCATGGGATGTAAGAAGTTACATCAACCTTTCACCAATTTGTTAATTTTTCATACCAAAACAAATAGGTTACAATCTATGGTGATTCTAAACCCTTCACCTATTGCAAGAACCTGGAATCCAAGTACTATAAAGTCCCCCAAGTCTAAAAAAATGATGAAGGCCCCTCAACTCCATATATAGATCCATCAAACATAGCCTCCACTTATGGGACAAAGACACCCACCATCCCTAACATATTTGACATCAAGCTTATAATCCAAAACAGTGGGTGCGGGGAATACAAAATGAAGAAAGGAGCCTTTTTGTTCAGGGAGTTACCTCAATCCCCTAGATCCCATGGACAAATTTAACCCACCAATACAATAACTCAAACCTTTATAGCGGATCCCTCTTGATTCAAGAGTTGGGGAGATTTAGGTCAAGAAGTGGTGGATGAGAGAGACATATATCTAGTCTCCTCTATCAAGATGAAAGACTTGTACCGGCCCTTCTAATGGATGATACAAATAGAGGAATTCAAGTAATGTTGGGAATGGGCTATAACAAGAATGGAAGTATGGGAAAGAACAAAAATGGTCAATTGGAACCCATCATTGTTAAGAAACAAATGAAAAATATTGGCATTAGGTGTACCCCTCTGAGTGTAACCATACATGGTAGAAGTCCCCCAGTTAAAGTAGTCATAACTCCCCCTCAGCTAGTGACAACCACCCTACAACTACCAGTATCTATAGGTCTACCCTTAGATAACTTCACCTTTGATGTGACCAATGTGTAGAGTAGTAGTGATGACGAGTATACCATAACTGGCTTACCCATACTTTTTGAAGATTCCTCCCTTGTCATGATCAGTACCTTATCCTTTGAGTCAGACCATCAAACCCATGAAATAAACTTTGTCTACCCCTAGCTCATTGATTATGACCAACAAGGACCACCAATTCTGAACACGTTAAAAAATGATGAGACACTCTTGTAGTTCTTGGGATTGAGGGATGCATTACCATATGGAGATCATAAGGCTAGATTTGACATCACACTAGACACTCAAGCCTATTATGGGAGATGATTGAATCCTTCAGTCACAAAAGTGAGAAATTGAGAATAATCTCAAGGTATTTGAGTGAAAACCACATTGTCGCACTCTTTGACCCAAAAATACTAAAACTAAAGAACGCATCCAATAGTGAAAAACTCTTTGAGGTGCTGGAGGATGAAGTATTCAATCTTCCCCTCACTTTACTTCATCAAGAAAAATCAATGGTCCTGGTAGAACAATGCAAACTTATCAACCTCATAAGATAAGCAGCACCACACATCACATTCTATGTCGAGTCACTTCTCACAGAAGAAAAATAACTCCTAGCTACATTCCTTGTAGAAATAAAGGTAAATTTTGCATGGACTTATGCTGAAATGCTTGGGCTTGATCTAGAGGTGGTAGTTCATCACTTGGTTGTATATCCTAAAGAAAAACTTGTGAGACAAAAGCTCAGAAAGATGCATCCCCAAATAGCCTTGCTAGTCAAAATGGAATTATAGAAGCTCTTGGATGTAGGGTTCATATGTCTGATCGACTATCCAGAGTGGGTGTCAAACCTGACACCTATTTCAAAGCCCATTGGGGGCATCCACATTTGCATAGATTTTAGAGATTTTAACAAAGCATGTCCCAAGGATGAGTTTCCACTACCAAACATTGACATGATAGTGGATATGATAGTCGAACATGAAATTATATCACTAATAGATGGGTTCTCTTGATATAATCAAATCATGATAGCAAAGGAGGGCCAGCACAAGACAACGTTCACATGTCTAAGGGGAACCTATTGTTGGAATATGATGCTATATGGGCTAAAGAATGTAGGAGAAACTTATCAAAGAGCCATGAAATTAGTCTTTCATGATATGATACATAAGATGGTGGAAGGTTATGTGGATGAAATATTGGCTAAAGCAAGGAAAATACTAGACCACATATCAGCTCTATGCTCCATTTTTTATAGGTTGGAAAATTACAAGGTCTAACTAAAACCAAAGAAGTGCGTCTTCAGAGTGCAATTAGGTAAGCTCTTGGGGTATATAGTGCCAATGAGAGGAATCGAGGTAGACCCCGCCAAAGTCAAGGTGATCCTTGAAATGGAAGCACCTAGGACACTAAAGCAGCTAAGAGGCCTACAAGGGAGACTCTAGCCTATTCACAAATTCATAGCACAATTGGCAGACAAACAAATCCCATATTCTCATCTACTCCACAACGGGGTAGCATACAAATGGGACGAAAAATGTGACCAAGCATTCAACAAAATCAAGGAATACCTACTCACATCACCAGTTCTAATTCTTCTAATTGTAGGAAAACCATTGATCATATACATATCAACAACAATGACAACCCTTAGTGCACTCTTAGGCCAACATGATGAAAATGGAAGGGAGAGAGCAATATATTACATTAGCAGGACCATGGTGGGACATGAGCTAAATTAAACACCTATTGAAAAATCTTGTCTAGCTAAAGTATTTGCAGCTCAACAGTTTAGATACTACATGTTGGTGCATCAAATCAAGCTAATCACAAAAATAGATCCACTCAAATACCTGCTTTCTAGAGAAACTCTTACAGGGTGAACGACTAAATGGATAATGATCTTGATAGAGAAAAACATTGAATATGTGGGATGAAAGGCCATTGAAGGGAATATAATCACAGATCATCTGTAAGAAGCACCAATGTATTTTGATAATCCATTTGTATCAGAGTTCCCTAACGAATTCATCTTCAACATAAACGTAGCAAACCACTGAAAAATGTACTTTGATGGGTCTCACACACAACATGGGTCAGGCATTGCAATCTTCTTCATAACGCCATAAGGTGATTGCATACCTAGATCCTATAAGTTGTCCTTTGCCTACACAAACAACATCATTGAATATGAGGCTCTCATTATAGGATTAAAATTTTTTGCACAATGGCAGATCATGGAACTCAAGGTCTATGGGGATTCACAACTTATCATCAATCAAGTCAATGATGAATACAAAACAAAGGATAACAAACTAACTCCATATAATAAATTGGTGGAGATCCTCAAGGAGTCATTCATTGATATTACATTTGAACAACCAGAGCAAACAATAGAGCAGTAGAGGCAATGGCTACAATTAGATCACTATTGGAGATCCCGCACAACATCCCAAAATAGGAATTCCTCGTAGAGCAACTTCTCATACCAGCATTCAAGGTACCAAAGTCTGAATTTTTGTGTGAACGCGTTGGTCCCGGGATCCCTGGTACCATGAAATTTACACCTACTTGAGAATAGGAGTCCTTCCTACTCACATAACCCCAAAACATAAAAAAAGCTTTATTAAGAAGCCAACCTGCTTTGTCATCCTTGGAAATTCCCTCTACTGTAGGAGCATTGGAGGGACCCTATTACATTGCCTAAATACTAAGGAATAAATGACTTCTTTAATCGAGGTACACAACGACATTTGTGGTTCACACTCGAGTGGAATGAGATTGGCTAAGAAACTGTTGAGGACACTATATTATTGGTCCACAATGGAAAGAGACACACATGAATTTGTCATAAGATGTTTGCAGTGTCAACAACAAGGGAACCTTATCCATGCACCAACTCAAGAGCTCGATCTGATTATCACACCTTGGGCCTTTCCACAATGGGGGCTCAATCTCATCCATAAAATAACCCCCACCTCATCTAATGACCATACATTCATCATTACCACCACGAAGTACTTCACGAAGTGGATCGAAACCATTCCCATGACCTAGATAACTGGAAAGAAGATATCCAAGTTCATCCTAAACTACCTTATATGTCGATATGGTGTCCCTCAACGTATTATGTCAGATAATGGGATACCTTTTAAAAATTAGGATGTTCATGACCTTTGCCAAAAATTAAACATCCAACATTATTTTCTACTCCGTATTATCCCCAAGGAAATGGCCAAGTAGAAGCCACCAATAAAAACATTCTAAAAATCCTTAAGAAAATAGTTAATGACGATGGTCGTGACTAGCATCGACAACTAAATCTTACCTTATGGGCCTATTGCACAAGCATCCACACACCAACAAGTGCCACCCCTTTCTGCCTAGTCTATGGATCAAAATTCATCCTCCCCATTGAGATCGAGCTCCCATCCCAAAGGATATCACTACAAAATCTCATTACAGATGAAGAATACCAAGTCTCATGACTAAATGAGCTAGAAATACTGGATGAGTGGCACATGGATGCTCTCAATCACTTACAATTCTATCAAAATCACCTCAAACACAGCTACAATAAGAAAATCAAGAGGCAGACCTTCCAAGTCAGTGAGTTAGTACTGAAGAAGAATCAAAAGAATGTGCCAAATCTGAATAGCAAGGGAAAATTTAAACCCTATTGGTTGGGACCTTTCATCATCACAAAAAACTACAAGCTAGGAGCATATTAGTTATCAACACTGAAAGGTGAACCTATGCAGGAGCCCATGAACAACTCCCATCTCAAAAAAAATACGCTTGATCCTTTAAGGGTAAAAACAAAAATACAAAAAAATAAAAAAAATATAAAAATAAAAATAAAAATAGAAAACAGATTAAAAATAGTAAAGAGAAAAAAATTGTCCTCTAGTGAAAGCCACTTTGCTGGTGCTTTGGACAAGTACCTTGGTGAAAACCTAGAAAATAGTCGCAAAGCATAAATAAAGCACTCTCCATCCACTAAGATCTTCAAGGCTCATCCTACACACTTACCATTCATCCATCGCATTCCATTAATCCTTCCATCATCCTTTGTGTCTGTACCATAGCTTGATCTTGTGTTCGTATCAAGATCCACCCTAGTACTAATTGGCACATTCCTAAGGTTAGTTTTTCCTACCTTTATCGAAGTAGTCTATCACATCATGCTAGGGGCATGTTCTTGTACTTGCATAGGATCGGATTCATGTATATTCTTGTGATCCTTCTTAAAATCAAAAAATCCAAAAACATTCAAAATATCCATGAAAAATCCAAAAACATTAGAAAATAAAAGATCCAAAAACATCAAAAAAATAAAAATCCAAAAACATCCAAAACAAACCAAAAAATCCAAAAACATCCAAATCATCCAAAATCCAAAACATGTAAAAAATCTAAAAAAAAATAAAAAATAGATTCATCTTACCAAACTATGCCATCTTTGAGCTTGAACGTAGCCACGATTAATCTTTGATCATCCCCTGAGACACCCTAGGTCAGTCCTTTAGGTGTCTGTCACAATAAGCTAGCAATTCATCATTTTATTTATATCTTCATCTTGTAAATTGGTCAATTCATCAGTTGAACTACGTAGTCTCTACATGTATAACATAGGAAATGATAATTTGTTGATCATCTCTCTAGACCCCTTGGATAGGTCTTTAAGTTGGTCTCTTTGTCAAAATTTGAGAAAATAAAAAATATTCAAAAAACACAAAATTGAAAAACATTCATAAACTCTCAGAAAACCCAAAAAATTAGAAATTTGAAAATCAAAACATTCGTAAAAAGTCTCAAAATCCCATAAACAACCTCAAAACATTCAAAAAACACCAAAAACATCCAAATATTAAAAAAAACCCAAAATCATGCATCTGTCTCATCTCACTTTCACTTGCAATAATCATCACTCATAATAAATAAATCATCATTTTCATCCTTTGGTAAGTGAGTCAAAAGGAAGTCTAGCAGGTTTAAAAGTTAAAGCTCAATCGTTAAAGTCTCAAGTCTAGGTCAGTAAGGCAGCAAGTTGGTCAACTCTTGGTATCAATAGCTTATCATCCAGTTAATCTCATTATCACCTGATCACAACATGTCCTAGGATGCATCCTTCCTACAATGGGCATCAACATCAGGCATCACCGTAGTTTATTATTGGCTAGCGGTATGAACATTAGCTTGTTTGTTTACTTTATCTTCTCTTTTTAAATTATCGTATATTTCACTCATTCCAATGACCTCTTGATGATGCCTAATCAAAACAGTTTAGAGTGAAAGGAATGGGGCAACGATCATTATATTTTTATCTAATGTTCTTGTTGGATGTTCTTGTAATATAACTTGGTCATGCGTGCTTTGTTTAGTTTGTAGGGAAGGTGTTTTAGATGTCTTGTTGACCACATAGGAAGGCTTTCTTTTCTATGTTTTGGTCTGAGATTATTAGAATATCTAAATTGTATTCTAAATAAGGTTTTGTATGTCAAGTGTGAACAAGAGTACTCCTATTTGATTGTCGAATGAAAGTCCATTACACTAGGTGCAACGCCATCCTGGTTCTTTATACCTTGAAGCATCGTACCTATGTGTGTTATCAAACATAAGGAAATTTATGCTCTTTATCTCTCCCATCCCTAGATAAGCAATACATCATCATCATTCATCGTCATATCTAATAAAGTATAAATGACTCATAGAATTGTTAGACTTCTGCATCTTCTTGGATTCAAGGGTCAATCCCTCTCATTCTTCTATCTTCTTTCATGCTAACATGGTCTCATTTCATCAATGCATCCATCATGCATTCATAAAACATCCACACTTTCATCTTGCATAATCATGTCATATCAAACAACATCATCTGTCTCATCAATCTCATATGCATTACATCATCATTTAAGTTGTTTAGGATAATATAGATTTGTTATTCTAAGCATCTTACAAACATCTCATTTGCATCATCATTACCATATAGATCCATCCATACATCCATCTTGGACCTCTATGTTACAAGATTTACCCTCAAATTGAACTTTTTGCTCAATCTCTCGAGTGGGAAACGTACCAACGTACTTATTTCCACTGGGGCATCTGAAAAGATCAGATTTTTTTTTAATTTCGATATCGGTGGCATCATTATTTGAATCGATGCAACAGGTACATTGCTTCAAAGAGGTTCAAAATGTAGACATGTAAAATATACATGCACCTAATCCAGAATCACTAATTTCATTTTGTCCTTAACTATCCCTCTCCTAACCATTTTAATCAAATAACCTTTATCTGATTAAAATTCATTATATTTCCTCTTTTAATGAAATAAATCAATCTTTATTTAAGTAAATCATATTTCCCCTTCTACTTAACTTTATCTAATTAAATATATCATTTTAGCCGATTAGATCATTTCTTCTCTCTAATTAAATAAATCAATTTATTTTTGTTAATCTCCTAAAGTTCCTCATTTAATTGAATAAATCCAAATATTTAATTAAATCTCTAATGTTCTTTATCTTCACATTTAATTTAAATAAATCCAAATATTTAAGTTTAATGTCACAATCAACTAACCTCCATTAAAATTAATCAAATCGTGATTAATGCTAATCTAATCCCCCATTTCTCTAGATTTTGCCATTTGCACATGAAAATACATTTAATTGATTTATTAAATCTAAATTTTCTCTCAGCATAGAATCTTTAGGGGAATATTACTCCAAGTTTGAAAATCCCTCGAAATGGGATTTGTCCTTCCAACAAAGCATTTAACTCCTCTCTTACATCTTACCAACTTGGCATTTAAGACTCTTTTTTCTCCATCCAACAAGCCAACTTTCAAATTTCAAATCCACCTAATAGAATTTATCATGCACAATTACCAAAATGTGCTCACTCTTCATCCACTCACATCTTGACAAGTGGAATTTTTCCGCTGGTTGAAGATTAGTCCCAAATTTATCTATTTTTCCTCTTCATCTCTCAATCTCATCTATAAATAAGAAGCTCTTCTACTTCATTATCATCCACAGTTTGAGCATTTACACTATAGACATTTTGAGTTTTCAGTTCATCTTGTATTCTTATCATCTTGCATCTTTTTTTAATCATCTTGAAGCTTATGGGTATGTGTAGGATCATGATGGGCCAAAAAGTGGCGATATGTAAGTGATATGATGGCCCATGTGGCTGACGAATTTATTTTTACCCAAAATTGATGAAACAAAAAGGGTTTTTAAATGAGATTCTCAGCTTTCCACCAATATAAATTATTCTTTACTTTGAATTTAATAAAAAATTATTATTCATTTTCTATTTGAATTACAACTAAATTCCTGATTGATAGGCCGATTGAAAAGCATTTATAGATTTCAAATGATATCACATTTTTTGAATTTGAAACATGCGTCACATTATATGCTTTCATACTATAGGATTAAAAAAATATAAATTTAATTTTGTGAAGTTTTGACCAAGTTAAGGTGGTTAGACATACAAGTTTTTATATTTTTTTTAAGTTGTAATAAAAGAATTATAATAATTATTTAATTGGAAAATAATTACAAAAAAATATGCATCACATCCAAACATGAGTCCTCTACTTATATCTAAATTATTATAAAAAAATATTATCATTTTATTATGGTTAGGGTGGTCAGACAAACACCTACTTCTTATTTTTTCCTTGAAATTTAAATACTACTGCATTGAAATTTCAAATTTTCATCAAATAGATTTTATTTTTTTTTAAATAAACCTAGTATTTTATAAACTACATTAAATTTTCTATAGATTCTATTCTTACACTTTTTTGAAATAATATAGATAACTTATTCAAATTTTTACGTCAAGTTGCCTAACTCTGATTTTTCTAAATTTTATTGCCACTTAAGGGCCTATTTTTTCCATGATGATCTTGCACATACCATTATCAAGGATTGGGAAAGGGCTCCTTTTCATACCAAAGGTGCACCAATCCACTATGGGATAGGTATACACTATGCTTCTTTTCATTCTCTCATTTGGTTTACTTGATCTTTTGATTGCATTATGAAACTGCTTGTAGTATCTCATAGGGATGTTAAATTGGATTTGCGTTGCTAACTATAATAATGTGTGGGATATTTTAAGTTTTTTTTCAGATTTTAACATCTTCAAGTACCAACTCCTAATATGATACCTACATCAAGAGATATAAATAAATTTATAAATTTCACTTTTTCTTTTTTTGTTTGCATGATCTGAAATAGATTGCATTTCATACCCTTCTACTGCAACCTATATCCCATTGCCTTGAAGTGATTTTAAATTTTAATTTTATGTATGAAACTAATCACATCAAAAATTTCTTTAGAATGATCACAACCTCTATTTAACCAAGTTCCTCCAACAACATATCCAAATGGTTTGTTAACAAAACTTATACAAAATCCTTCCATATATGACCATTATACATAGTCTTCTTCGTACCTTATTTTATTCATTCTAAAATCATAAATATTATTCACATATTGTATTAAATTAATGTAGGGATGATTAAGGTAGTTAATATGAAGATTGGGCAATAGGAAAATGTCAACAAGTCTCACATGCTCTCACTTTCTTATTGTTCGAACTTGATAAAAAATAAAACAAATATCTCATACAAAATTCAGGGTTGATTCTTCTACACTAGTAAAGGAGTTTACCTTAAAAAATACAATGGATTATCTTTGAAGTGTGTTACATGCTACTTTATGTTTAATGCTAAATCCAACTTCTATCATTCTTCTCACACCACTACCAGAAGAACAAGGTTACATTTATTTAATACCAAAATTAGGAGAAAAATAAACTTCATTGGTAATTTGATTACACAAAAACAATATTTATACAAATAATAAATACAATTGTAATACACCAAACTAAATAACCACTTGTAACTACATAATAGGCATAACCACTAAATAGTGTAATAGTAAATATACGCTAACAAAAAGGTACATCTATTGACCCTAATTTATTTTCTATTTGGTTTTTAATTATTTCAAAACATGTTGAAGAATGATCTTCTAGAAGTTGTGTGTTAATCTTAGAGTAATAAGAAAATGCTAAAAGATACTAATTCTACTATTTTCATTGATTCTTAAGAAATTAAGGGATTGTTTTTTATATATTTCATGTGATTTCTCTTTGTAATTTTTCTTACAAGATCATCACTAAAACATTTTATTATCATTTAAAATAAACTTTATATTCCTTAATATCATCTAAATATGGGAACATTGAGAATGTGTGCCGAATTTTTGATAGTATTGTAATTGCTTCCAAAAACATTGACTATATGGGTTGTTGGAAGGAGAAAGCTATATTTATTAATTCTATGTTAAAGGTTTATGATAAAATAAAATGGCCCTTTCAAAGGAATGTTCTATTTTATTTTTTCTTCTATTCAAAATGGATTGAGTGTGTCACTAGTATTGTGGCATGTTCTTCCTTAATCGAATAACAAGTCCTATTTTTTTAGCTACTAGAGGACTACAAGGTAGTCTGCTATCCAAATATATTTTTCTTCTTATGGATGAGGATATGAGAAGGATTATAATTCACTAGAGATAATGAAATTATTTAGAGTTGGAATTTTTCTAGGGATCTTGATTCTCTTTGTCATCTTTAATTTATAGATGATACTACCTTAGTCGAGGTTTTCAATTTTATGGGTACCTTGGATGTGCATTTGGTAGCTTACAGTCAATAGATTAATGTGAAAAGTGAAAATAATTATTTTACAATAATCCTTTCACCATTAAATAGATAAGATATCTTATTTAATTCGTAAAACTAAGATAACTTCCCTTGGATTATGTTGGTTTTCATTTGTCAAGTTTTACTCATAACTTGTGTTAGTGAAAACGGATTCTTGATATATTTATAATGTAGGTTTCTCATTGGACCTGTTGTTGGTTTTATTTTATTTGAAATCTTACATTTTTTACATTTGTGATGCATTCTCTTCCTTTTTATACATATTTTGTTATTTCCTCTCCTTATATTTTTTTTAAAGTGTTTGACTCTCTTTTTATAAAATGTCTTTACGCAAGTTTTTTTTATTATAAAAAATAGAGTCTTGTTAGTTGAGAATAAGTTTTAAGACAAAAACAAAATAGAAGCCTTTGTCCTCAACTCCCTAATATGAATGGTCAAGTATTGAAGATGGTCGAAAAAACAAGACTAGCATTGTGAATTTTTTTTTAATTATTAATACTTACTTACAAGGTATTGTTGTTTTTAATGTTTTGAGAATAGTTTTCGTTGGAAAATGTTCTATGATTTGGAATAATCTCAAGAAAGGTTTTTAATCTCTTAGGTAAGGTCATTTTTGGATAGTAAATGTAAGATTTGTCTATGGAGATAGCCACCCAAGATCTAAAGGGCTATGGAAAACACACAATACTTAGTAGATCAATATGACAATAATAATCTATATTCCTATCAATGAATGGAAAAAGAATTGGTGTACAATGTATGAGAGATACCTTTGGTTATATAGCCAAGGTGAGACATAAGATGACATAATATTATGACATGTGTCTTAATCTTATTATATGAGAGAACTTATCACATCTACCTAGATCACATGTATTACAAGTCAAAAGATAAGATAAAAACTACTAACAACTAACACCTAGAAAAATTTCTTCCTAGGAACTAAGTAAACTTAACATGTGAATATGTCCTGTAAGTCCCTAGTGAATGAATTAACTAGGTACAATTCATTTATTCACACCAACAATAAATTCTAATATGAATTATCTTTTTTTAAATTTGATTCACAAGATTCCTATCTCTAAAATTTAACCTAGTCTCCTCATCTACTCCCTTTCAATAAAATATTTTTTGATGTTGGCTATAGTAAAGTGTCAAAATTTAAATATTTTAAAATTTTCAGAAAATGTGATATTTATTCCTTGAAGGATCCTTGTTGTTGGCCTTTGGGAAGAGATTGATAAGGTTGGGAAGCCTTATCTCTTGTTTTAGATGAGAAACCACATCATTACTGTGATAAGGCTAATAATATCTCTTAGGTAAATGACTAAAATGATTTTATTCAATTTATTCTTGATATTAGATCCTAAACTATGTAAAAGCTAAGTACAAAGATATCCCTTGGTGGATAATATATTTAGATTTAGTATTTTTAACCGAAATAGAATTTTTTCTTTGGTTATTTTGTTAAAATAAATTCATTACCTGGGACAAAATAGGATAGAGAGGATTTCCTCCTCCTTGAAAACTTATTCATGTGAAAATAATGATGATTAGACCACTCATCTATTTTTTTATTTTTCTTTTTTAGGGTCTTCAAATGAAATGGTGGACCTTCTAGAACCAACCTCTTGTCCTTTCTGGTTATCTATCTAATTTTGAAAAAATGGAGCCCAAAAAATTGATAAAAATACCATTATCAAAAGGAACTAAGTACACAATAGTGTAGGTTGAAGTGATGTACTTGCATAAAGGAAATGAAGTGAATATATAGGACAAATGAACAATATAATATCAATATTTAAAGGGAAAGGTTGTTCAAATTTCTCAACAAACTAGAGGTGGTTAGGAGTTAGTTTCTACTTAAACCTAACTTACCAATAAAAATGGTAAAAGGTATGTCCATCTAAATAAGGCCAACAACTTGTTTGAGTAAATGAAGATGTGAGGTAAAAAACTCATACTAACATTTTTTAGGCTAGTTTAGGATGTTCTACTTTTTCTTCTATTATTTTTGTGGCTTGGGGTATAGGTCATATCACTATTAAAGTTAGAAAAATATATTGGAAATAAATCATTGGATCTTCCAAAGGCCATCAAAGTCTTATTGGGTGTCCTTGAAAAAATATTTTAGACATGATAAAATAAACTATGTTTATTAAGTGTTTTATGGATGAAGTTTTAACACCTCATGATATTGAAATTTTGAGGCATCTTGATTTGACTTTTTCCTTCTATCTCTAGGCTCAAATATTTGAATAAAGTGAATAGAGCTAGTAAATAGTCTCCTCATACTTTTGGTCTTCTTACATTTATACCAATTACTTTTTTGATGTCAATCCAAGTGTTATGGTGATAGTTGAAGTTAGATACAATAGTGTTGGTTTTGTTCACTTTGTTTCTACTATAATGGGTATCACCAATCATAATCAAACAAAAGCTTGGGTAGTCCTTGTGGCTCCTAAAAAAGCTTGTGAGTTGGATTATATGACTCTAATATTCCTTCTTCATAATGAAATGATTTAAGAGTTTTCTTGGAGGATTTCTTGTTTTGTTGAATAGATTCTTTGTCTTTCATAAAATTTTGTGTTTATCTTCTTTGTTTATATCACTAGAGAATAGAATGTTGTCATAGATTGTTGGGCTAAAAGGCCATTTGATGTGACTTGCGCTTTGGAGGTGACAAATTGAGCTTCACTATCTTCTTCTCAATCATCTTAGTTCGTTTAGATCCTACAAATGGTTTGGTTTATCTATCATCATTATGATATATTTTATTGTTTTTATAGTTTCTTTTGATTCCTCAAAACAATGGGTTTGTAAAAGACCTTGAATATAAAACTTTCAATTTTAATAAGAATTATTATTATTTGCAAATCTTTCTGTAATCTTGTTTATTCATTAATTAATATATTTATCTTTTTTGAAAAAAAAGATTGAATAATATTTAAAAAATGTGAACAAAGATTTATATTTATATATTTTCATTCTCGTCATATATAACATTCACCACTACCAATTCACAGTCGTGGAAAATTCATAGTATTAACATTTTTAATATATTTTTAAGACTTTGAATTTTTTTTGCAAAAGAATAATTTTGAGGCATTAATAATAAACCATTATTCTTTTTGCAAAAAAAATTCAAAGTCTTAAAAATATATATTAAAAATGTTAATGGGATGAATTTTTAGCCACCCTGAATTGCTGGTGATGAATTTTCTTGTGATGAATTATTGACAGTAAATTTATCCTTTGTGAATTTTCGTTCAATCAAATGTTTTTCTAATCTCAGCTCATCTTTAGCTAGATCTCTGGTTGATACGAAAGCAAACAATTGATGTTTTGTTGTAAATCTACAAGAAACAGATTTGATCGCGAAAAAAATTAGGGAGGAGTAGCAGAGCTGGGTGACATGATTAAATACGTCTAAGCCCACGACGTGAGATATCATTTGATCAAATACGTCACATTTACTATCTTAAAAATTTAATGAAGATTTCTCAATTAAATCCTCTCGTTCTCTGACTCGAGTGCATTGCCACTACTAGTGTTGACGAAAAAGAAATATATATGTGGCCGCAGGATGCGGCGCACGAGTCGTTAGTTATCGGGAAATAGATGGAGTACGTGGGTGAAGGGTGAGGCAAAATTTTCCATTCCAATTGCGTGAGAAGACTAAAGACTGGTCCTACTCTTAGGAAAGATACACAGTTAAATGAACTAAAGAAATTGCTATTTGTAATCGTAAAATTTGCATATATTTACTTTTCCTTTCATTTACAGGTATATTTTTTTCATAACGTTATTTATTTATGTGTATAGTCAAATGATTGATTTATACAAATATTTTAAATTAAAATAAAATTATAAATATCTATGTTAATTAATTATTGGATAGTGATTTTCTCATTTATTAACTGACTTTTAAATAATGAAATATTTTTAAAAATGATATCTATGATATAAAACTTAGATACCAAAATTTTTTCAAGATTTTGAAATAAGAAAGAAAAAATTCACATTTCCCATTTCAAATACTTCAATACACTATAAGAATTAGCTAGTAAATGTATGTAAACTTAAGAATTAACTAGTAAATATATGTAACTAATGACATAAATATAAACCTAATCCATGAAAAATCAATACATGAGTTAAATTGGAGAAAAATAATGCACTTGAAGTAATGATAACTGATTCAAAACAAATAATTTGATCAACCCTAATATTTTTCAAATTGGCATATAAAAACTATAAATTAAGGCCCCAAAAGATTAAAAAAAGGACATAGTAACAAAATACTATATGATTTGGTATAGCTATTAGAAAAAAAAAAAACACAATATCCTTTTAAGCCAATCCAACTTACTCCAAACAGGATGGGATGTTGCATTTCCATAGTAGATGATTGTGGGGAAAATGAAATAAAACAAATTAAAAGGTGACAAGGATTGAGATGTAGAGACTTGAGAAACTTCAAAGCACAGAGTTGTTGCTTTGATTTCCAAACAAATAGGGAATACCCAAATTCAAATGTAGAATGACAAGACAAATTGAATGGATACAAACAAATGGACATGAAATATTTTCTTCTATTAATTCAGAAAATAAAAAATTACAAAGAGTTCATAAGCGGGAAACTATAAACTAAAATCTACTAGGAACAATCTAGAGCTACTCATACAAACTGGCAACTTTTTGGAGCTTCTGGGAGCTCATTGTTCTTCCTCTACACATAACTATCACAACTTGCACAGAGCTCTTCCTCAAGCAATCACTACTCAAACACATACAAATAAAATACAACTGTTGTTATTCATGAGCTTCTCTGAATCACATAGAGAACCAAAAAAAACATTCCTTTTCTCAAACTGCTACTGCAAAAAACTAACACCCATTCTATATCTTTAGACTGTCCTATAGTGTGGTGACTTGTTTGATGTTGGGCACACAAAATTCCCCCTAAAAATTTCAAAGTCACCTACCAAATTTAACTCTTATGCAAATTCAGTTGTACGTCAGGAGCAAGTTGGGAAAGCAATCCCCAAAACAATCTTCTAGGTGTGCTAGCAACAAATGCCCCTAACATGTAGGTGGCAATAGGATGAGGCTCAATGGAAATTAATTTTCCAACATTCCCCCTTTGTCTTGAGCCAGTGAAAAAAGATTAATCCTGGTCCAAATAAACAACACCCAAACTATTCCTTAGGTGCTCGAAGTTTTCCCTGCTCAAAGGCTTTGTTAATATGTCTGCTAGCTACTACTCAAACCTCTAAAATTTCATTCTAATTTCACCTTTTTTAACCAATTCTCTAATAAAGTGATACTTTATTTCAATGTGCTTGCTTCTTCTATGAAAAACATGGTTTTTCATCAAAGATATTGATGAAATATTGTCAAAAAATATTGTTGTTCAATTCTCTTGTTTCTCTCTCAAATCTACAAATATTTTTCTCAACCAAATAGCTTGACATGATATTGTATTTTCTGCTATATACTTAGTCTCATTTTTTGATAGAAAAACTATAGGTTGTTTCTTGGAAGCCTATGAGATAGCTCCCAAATGGAAATGAAACACATAGCTCGATGTGCTTTTTCTATCATCCAAACTTCTTGTCCAATCACTATCCATGTATCTAACCTATCCAAGCTCATTTTCTGCTATGTACAAAATTTCATATATTTTGGTTCCATTCACATACCTCAGGATTGTTTTACCCAACTGTCAATGGATATCTCTTGGATTCTCCACAAATTTTGAAATAAGACTCACTCCACACATTATATCAGGCCTAGTTGTAGACAAATACATAAAACTTCCAACCAAACTTTTAAATAGGGTTAGATCCACATTGTTGCTACAAACTCCTATGTTCAACTTTAGACCTACGATTGTTGGTGTTGGGGTAGGCTTGCTTTCAATCATCCTAAATCTCTTCAAGATTTCATTTACAAATTTTTCTTGAGAGATAAATATAATATCATGCATTTGTTTTACTTCTATGCCTAGAAATTATCTCAACAGACCTAAATCTATCATTTCAAACTCTCTTTTCATGGCCTCTTTAAAATCAACAATGAGGAAATCATCATCCTCAATAAAAACTAAATTATCTACATACAAGACAATAATCAAAATCTTACCATTTACTACCTTGATGTAAAAAGTG
Organism: Sequoiadendron giganteum; assembly: GCA_007115665.2. Classification (NCBI taxonomy): domain Eukaryota; kingdom Viridiplantae; phylum Streptophyta; class Pinopsida; order Cupressales; family Cupressaceae; genus Sequoiadendron; species Sequoiadendron giganteum. The sequence goes on from CM021102.1 coordinate 219,563,063, forward strand.
GGCTCACCATCATTTTTACTAAAGCCATTGCTCATCAAGTATGAGTCAATCCTATTGTACCATGCCCATGGAGCTTGATTCAACCCATAGAGGGCCTTCTTCAGCCTATACACCTTGTGCTCTTGACTCGAAACTTTATATCCAAGTGGTTGATCCACATAAAATTCCTCTTTCAACACTCCATTTAGGAGGGAAAACTTCATGTCCATTTGAAACACCTTCCATTCATGTTGTGTTGCAATTGTTATGATTTCCCATATGGTCTCCATCCTTGAAAAAGGGGCATATGTCTCATCATAGTCTCTTCCAAACTTTTGTTTGTAGCCCTTAACCACCAATCGTGCTTTTTGTTGCTCCATCCTTCGTTCAACATTGGACTTGGTCTTGTAGACCCATTTCACCCCAATAACTTGATTGTTGGGAGTTAAATCAATTAGCTCCCATGTGTTGTTCCTCTTTATTGCATCTATCTCCTCATCCATAGCCTCACACCATTTCTCCTCCTTCACAACATCCTCAAAATAAATTGGATCACCATGAGAAAATAGTGCAAAATTCATGTTCTCATCAAAATCATCATATCCTTCATTTTAGTAGATCTCCCTTAGACTCTTGGTTTTATTTGGCATTAGGGAGGTGAGAGTGGGGTTTAAAATTTCACTACTACTACTACTTTGTTAAACAAACTAGGTCTGGAGTTATCAGGAGCTCTCAAGAGCTAATCCTCTGGTTGTTTATGGTTGCTTGTCTTTCTGTCTACTCATGTCAAGAGCTGTCGGGAGCCGATTGGAACTCTCTCCAATTGAATTTTGAGATAGTCTAGATTTAACATGTTTGAATTAGGAGCTCATCCAAAGCTATCAGGAGCTACTACAAGCTCCACTACATCATCTTCTTGCACTTCTTGTTCTTTCTCTTCTTCACCCAAAATTTTTGTGAGTTTGTCTAAGTGATGCTCATTCCTTTTTGGTTGCTTTCTTATCTCAAGATTTCTCCTCCAACATTTTCTTATCTGAAGTTGCCATGACCTCTACCTCTTGAGCTCCTTCCACCATTGTTTCTTCTCCCCCTTCCTCTTGCATTTGACTAAGCTTTAAAAGCTTTCTCTTGGGAAGAAATAATAGACCTATTTAGGTGTTATTCATGGGTTCGAAGAGAACCCATCAAATCATCTACTATCAAAGAAGAGATGTCCTTTGCCTCTTCAATAGAAATAACGATTGCATCATACTTGGAAGGAAAAATTTTGAGGATATTCTCCACAATCCTCTACTCTTACATGGATTCTCCATTCATCCTCAATTGGTTTATCAAATCAGAGACTCTTATGTAGAATTCAAAAATGGACTTTTTGTCCCTCATCAAGAGAGTCTCGAAATATTTGAAAAGTTTAGATCTTCACTAATCTGACCATATCATTCACTTTCTAGTTGGTTTGGAGGATTTCCCAAGCATCCTTTTCATAATTAGCTACTATTATTTTGGGAAAAATGGCCTTTGTCAAGGCTACTTCTATAAAGCTCAATGCCTTAGCATCCTTTCTCTTTTGCTTCTTCAATTGAGTCTTTTGGTTATTTGTGAGAGATATGTATTGTGCTTAGTCAGTAACTGTAATGTCAAAAAAAGGGTCCTTAGCCTTTTTCGTGCTTGTCTAGCTCCTTCTTGTGGATTTTGGCTTATTTTGGCCTTGATTTAGTGTTGTAATGTGAATAACACATTCGCATTAGGTCATGGGCCCTTGTGAACTAGTGTACTTTAATGATGCCTTGTGAAAGTGTTGTGATACACTTTCACACTTTGTAAGGACTTCTAGGCATAATTAACTCTATGTTCATCATAATGTATCTTATCCTTGCATTATTTGGTGTGTTTTAAAGTGTTGTAACACACTTTCATATTCCTCTAGGCTTGTCATTAATAATTGGGCTCTCTTATGCTTTAATTGGCACCTTTTGCATCCACAAGCCTTATTTTGGCATATGTTTTAGGATAATCCTGACAAATGGTATTTAAAACATCAAATCCTTTAAAACCCACCTCAAATTCATAAGGTGGGACTCATTTGCAATTTTGGGTGAATGGGTCCCCTTACGTGGGACCCATTCGCCCAAGGTGGTGAATGAATACCCCTTAATGCAAAATTCAAATTTAGTTTAAATCTTTGGTGGGATTTTATTATCCAAGGTCCAATATTGACTTTTAGTGTTGTAATGTTGGGAGTTCTTGCATAATTGGGTATAAATACAAGGTTCTTTATCTCATTTCAATCCTAGAAATCTTATCATTCTATCACTCCAAGCATTCAAGCGTTCATTTGAGCAAGATCATTCAAGGATTTCAAGGGTAGATTATCAAGCTTTCAAGAGAATTCTTCAAGCATCAATCATCATTTCAAATATTACATTCTTCATGTTTATCATTATGCTTACAATTGTGGTGTAGAGTTCATGATCCAAGCAAGCTTTGCATTCAAGATCTATCTCCTACAAGAAAGAATCAAGAACCACATCAATCGTGGCTATCTCAAGTAGAGTTGCAGTAATTTATTGCAAGGGTTTCCTAAGTTGCAAAATCACTTTTTTTTAATCATCAATCTCTTTTTCATTTTCTTTCTACTTCAAGGTTTGATTACCAACATGGGGTTTGACCGAGGAAAACCCCCATTCTCTAACCCCACAACCATTTTTCCCTCTTTTTGCATGTGATTTGTAGGTCTAGGTTGCATATTTATCAAAGAGAAAGACTGGAAAAGTTTTCATCAAGTTGTCAAAGCAAATCAAAGTTATCAAGAAAGTGAACAGACCTTGGAGGAACTTGGAGAAGACCTATAGGTTGAATTTAGTAGTTTCAGACCTAGATCTGAATTGTGTGCAGTAGAGTAGACTGAAAACTACATAATAGAACTTTGAATTTCCAAAAATTCAAAAGTGGACTAATTCAGCACTATTGGTGTTTGAGTCCCACTACTGATGTCAGTCAAATATTTTTGTAGATTTGAGTACCTTTTTGTCCAAAACCTATTTTGGCACATTTTCCCGACACTGGATGGATTCACTGAGCTTGGCGAATGAGTCCTAGTTGGCTTCAATAGTGGATTTTTTAGGGTTTCATGCCTTCATTTTGCCTTCTCCAATTTTCTAGGTGCACATCTCCAGTTCCATAGTTTTTTGTTTCTATTTTCTTGCATTTCTAGGTTATTCCTTTAAGAATTTCATGAAATTAAGGTTTTTGCATTTCATCATTCATTTCATTGTCTTTCCAAGTTTACACTTGGTGGTGAACCCCTCATTTACACTATTCAATCCCCTAGAACACACCCTTTTTCAGATTTCAATCTCCTTTACATTGGAATCTCAATGGTTTTTCTTTAGTGAAACAAAGAAAATAACCTCTCTCCTTTTAGGTCCAAAACCCTAGAAGCTCAAGAGGGAGGACCCCATTTTCTTCATTTCATTTTTGTGAACTCTTCTATGGATTTTATCCTTCAACCTCCTATTCTAATTAACTTACATGATGATGACAAGGATGCCAAAATTGATGAAGAGGTGCATAATGAACTGAACACATTGTTTTCCTCTTTGATGAGCTTAAATGAAAAATCTTGTCAACCTAGAGCTTCTCCTAGTTTGGCACTTTCTCTTGTCGCTTTGGCTAGTTTCCTACCTTCTCTATACATGAAACATGATTGGGAGGCAAATGACTTGCTCATAGGTTGACTCACATTTTCCTTACTAATATTTTTCATTATTTCTTTTTCATTTTTTTTTGTGTGATTGCATGTGCATAATGTTATCCCTCGCAAAATTATATTTTCTCTCTTTGTGGCATTTCTCTATTTGTATCTTCATTATTCTCTATGTCGTGAACCGCTTTCATTTTTTCATCTTTATCTTTATTTTCTTGTGTTTTCCTTCTAGGGATGATGCAAGGAATTGAAAAATTCATGTCACGTTAATGTGGACCTAAAAGGCTTTCTTTTCTTTTTCCTTTTTCGTTTCAACTTTATCCTTCTTTTCTTGTGTTTTCCTTTTGGGGATGATGCAAGGCATCCAGACACCCTATGTCTCTTCCATGTTGACCCAAGAGATTTTTATTTTTCCTTTTTCGCTCTCTTTGTGTCATTCTTCCAGTTCTATGTGTATTTGGGGATGATGATAGTTTTGAGCTGCTCTTACAAATCATTATAGCAAAGAACATACTGACCCCAAATCCATAGATCCCTTATGTGTTTGGTGTTTTCTTTTAGGGGGCAACCCCTCTCTCTTTTCTTTTTTCTCTCACATGACACAACCTTACTCGAAAACATATGACTTGACATAGGGCTTTCCAAGTTGGTTATCATGTTCTTCTTCTTGTTAGCCTTTTTCATTTGCTACTTTAATGTAACTACTCACAACATCCAGTGTTTAGAAATTTCATTAAAGTGGAGGCATACATTGGCATTATTTCCTTTGCATTTTTTCTTTTCATGGTTTTTAATGCAGCTGTCTTACTTCATACGATGCATTTTTCACTTTTTGGACTACATTGGGTATAATTTCCTTCATATGTGTGATCTCTCTTGTCATATTATATTCCTCTTAGTGGCTTGATGTGACACACTGCATCCCCTAAGTTGTGAATCTTCTATTCCTTGATTGGTCCTCTCTTGGAGACATTAGACACAATGTTCCCTAAGTTAAAGACCTCATATGAACTAAGCAAGACACCTTTGAATATTTCCTATGTTGTATTTATGGCCACCTTGCATAACATAGCTTTCATGCCTATGGACCCATCATGTTAGTTCATGAGCTCCAAGAATACGATGTTTTTCTTGTCTCATGAAACTCAAAAACCAAATCACTTCTTCTTGTGTGGCACCTTATTAAAGTTATCAGGAGGTATAACTTTGGTATAGTTTCAGCAGGAAGCCCAACTAGTAGCATGAATTTCCCTATAGCCACTTGTGTGTGTGTGAGTAGATACCAACCATGAGTGTATGTTTCTCACCCTTTTTGGACTTCTCACTCGGTGGAAAACCATGAGCTCCATCACCTCAAAGTGAGTATGTAATTTCCTTGAAAAAATAGCCTAGATCTAATCCACATTGTGGTTGGAAAACAATAAAAGTTTGTTCTGTCTTTCTCCTTCATTTCTCTTTCTTGTCTCTTGCATTGTATGATTGGCCTTTTCATTATTTTTCATATAATTTTCATGTGTGTTCCTTTTTTCTCATGTTGGTTTGTCATGAGATCTTAATCCTAGGGGCTTGACGATCCCTCTTGATCATTGTCATCTCATCTTACTAGCATGAGTAAATTGGAACCCTCCCTTGATGTGTGTTTGTCTACTTTATTGTAAGTTTAAAGCAAGTTAATCCTCTCAATAAAGTGGGGGCTAAATGTAACATCAAAATAAGGGTCCTTAGCCTTTTTCTCGCTTGTTTAGCTCCTTCTTGCTGATTTTGATTTAGTTTGGCCTTGATTTAGTGTTGTAATGTGGATAAAACATTCACATTAGATCTTGGGCCCTTGTCCACTAGTGTACTTTAATGATGCCTTGTAAAGGTGTTGTAATGTGTTGTGATACACTTTCACACTTTTCTAGGATTTCTAAGCATAATTAACTCTATTTTAATAATAATAATGTCTCTTATCCTTGCCTTATTTGGTTTGTTGTAAAGTGTTGTAACACACTTTGACATTCCTCTAGGCTTGACATTACTAATTGGGCACCCTTATGCTTTAATTGGCCCCTTTTTGCGTCCACAAGCCTTATTTTGGTATATTTTTGAGAATAATCTTGACAACTGGAATTTATAACATCAAATCTTATAAAACCCACCTCAAATTCCTAAGGTGGGACTCATTCACCATTCTATGAAAATGAGTCCCATTAGGTGGGACCCATTCATCCAAGGTGGCGAATGAGTCCCCCTTAACTCAAAAATAAAATTTAATTTAAATCTTTGGTGCAATTTTTTCTCCAAGATCCAATGTCGACTTGTAGTGTTGTAATTTCAAGAATTCTTGCACAATTGTGTATAAATACAAGGCTCTTTCTATTGGCATATGGCTTCTGGTTTTGTCACTAATGGCAACCTAAGTCATTGATCTAGTGTACATCACTATATTTGTTCATACTGGAAGACAAAATGAAGAACAAGGTATCTGACTAATGTTGAATCTATTTGCATTACAAGTTTATCAGTTCGTGTTGTGGATCTCAGGAAAGGTTTTTGAACATCTGGAATCTCTTACTCTTGAGTTTTGTGTCATCACATCAAGTGGTGTACAAGTTAGGAAATCTGGTTGATTAATTTTTTGTTTAACAGTGCAAAGATCTGACTTGGTGAATATAATATGTTGTGGATAATTGCGGAGAAATTTTTAAGTATTTTTGTGTTCTATCATGTTAATTTGGGTCATAACTATGCTATGGCCGAATTTGGATGACGCACATTGAAAATCATTCATGGATTTACCTGACCATTGGAAAATACTTTATATCTTATTGAAGTCGATAGGTAGAGATCAAATCTTTAGCTGCAAATATATATAAGTGATCTATTATATAATTTTGGGAGATATGTGAAGTGTGTTGGTGTGTGATGCAAGATTTAAAAGGATAGTTGAGTGATTTCACTTGCGCATATAAAATTTGTAATGTGAATTTTAGCATAGTAGAGCATAATCAAACAAAAGGTCATGAAATTGACTAATGTACTTAACTAGAACTACTCTCAAGAATTTGTAGATGCTAATTCATAGTTCACCATTTTTGTTGTCTTTTGATACTAACTATAAAGCAGTGAGCCTTTGTGTTATTGAGCAGTGAGCACTAGGCAGAGTGCCTGAATGCGAGTGCATTATCATTTTGTAAAACTTAAATTTGAGTACTCAAATTGTGTATTGACCTCGATCGTGGTTTTTCCCCTAACAGGGTTTCCATGTAAAAATCCTTGTGTTATGGTGTTGTGGATGATTTATCTATATGATTGCATCTCTCTTTCAGTTCAATGGTGTAAGTGGTTTAATGGTCAGATTAATAAAGTTAAAATTTGCAGAACACTGATTCATGCCCCCCTCTCAATGTTCCCAGATTCCAACACTTTCTCTCATTTCAACCGTAGCAATCTTATCATCCTATCACTCCAAAAATTCAAGAATTCACTTGTGCAAGAGCATTCAAGCCTTGGAAGGGAAGATTATCAAGATTTCAAGAGCATTTTTTAAGCATCAATCATCATGGAAAATATCACATTCTTCATGTGAGTCACTGGGCTTACAATTGTGGTGTAGAGTTCATGATCCAAGCAAGCTTTGCATTCAATATCTATCTCCTACAAGAAAGAATCAAGAACCATATCCATTATGGCCATCTCAAGAAGAGTTTCAATACTTTATTGCAAGCACTTGGTGAGTTGCAACATCATTTTTTGTTCATTCATCAATCTCCTTTTCATTTTCTTTCTATTTCAAGGTTTGATTACCAACAAGGGGTTTGACCAAGGAAAGCCCCCATTCTCTAACCCCACAAACATTTTTCCCTCCTTTTTCATGTGATTTATAGGTATAGGTTGTAGATTTATCAAAGAGAAAGATTGGAAAAAATTTCAAAGAAAATCAAAGCTGTCAAGATAGGGTGATCCCACAATACTGGTTTACAATTTTTGGCCAAACTAGACACTAAACTAATTTTTTCTAACTAAATCTTCACTTTCGGGAACCTATAGCAACTAAACTGTGAGGAATTTGGAGATGATGCAAACTAGTGATTTGTGATATTTTTTTCTATAGATTCTATTTATTTTTATTTTTTAAAATTTGGAATCAAATTGCAGTTCTATTTCCATCTCCTTCAAAAACTAGTTTTTTTAGTAAACACCATTTTTAAGGAGTGATGCTCATTGTATAAACATAATTTTTTTTCCATGAAGGATAAAATTCTCTTTTTTTCGAATTTAGATTTGCAACTACGATAGCTAGCACTTTCATTTGGTTTCATACTGTTCTATTGAATATTTTTTCCTTAATCAATTTTTGAATTCAAACCAATTACAATTCAAACATAGGTGGATTGTATACAACATAGCTTTTTTTTATGTATCAAAATTCAATTTTATTTTGTTGGATCAAGGATTTAAATATCTATTGCACTGATATTTTAAAAAATTATTTTTGATAATTTGCTATTTTTCCACATATGGAGAACACAGAGCTTGAGTTTGCGTGAAAAATCTACATTGACAAGAAATAAAAAATAAGTATAATAATTAAACCAAATTTATTTAAAAATATACTTTTATGGAAGCTTATAATAATGAATACATAATTTTAAAAAAAATAAAAAATGAATTCATTTGATCCCCCAAAAGGTAAATCAAAAGTGGTTTTTTATCAACATTTTGATAGGTGTACAAGAGACTCCATTATAGGTATGGTTTAAAACTAGTGGAGTTCTATCCAAGGGGGTTTGATCTAAGGTGATTTGATCAAACACTCTTCAATTGGAATCCTTCAAATGGAACTTTTATGGCTTAAATCATTATATTTTCTAAAAATATGTGATTTCAGCAAAAATCAGAATCTCCTAGAAATTGTAAGCAACATTGTGGGATCACCCGGTAGTGAATAAACCTTAGAGGATCTTGAAGATGACATATAGGTTGAATTTAGCAGTTTTAGACTCAAATTTGAATTGGGAGCAACATAGCAGACTGAAAGCTACAAAATACAACTTTGAATTTCTAGAAATCTAGAAGTGGACTAATTCACCACTATTGGTGAATGAGTCCCACTGCTACTATCTATAAGACATTTTTGTAAATCTGAGTACCCTTTTGTCTGAAACTTATTCTGGCACAGATTTCCTGACACCAGACTGGTTCACCCAACTTGGTGAATGAGTTCCAATTGGCTTCAACAATAAATTTTCTAGGGTTTTAGCCCTTCATTTTTCCTTCTCTAGTTTCCCAGGTGCACATCTCCAGTTTCATAGTTTTTTGTTATTCTTTTCTTGCATTTCTAGGTTATTCTTTGAATCATTGCATCAAATTAGGGTTTTTCCATTTCATCATTCATTTCATTGTCTTTCCAAGTTTAAACTTGGTGGTGAACCCCTCATTTACATCATCAGTCCCCTAGAAGACACCCTTTTACATATTTCAATCTCCTTTACATTGGAATCTCAATGGTTGTTCTTGAGTGAAAAAGAGAAAATAGCCTCTCTCCTTTTAGATCCAAAACCTTAGAAGCTCAAGAGGGAGGCCCCCATTTTCTTTCTTTTAGTAACATCCATGAACCCATTTGTAAAAATCTCCCACATAGTCTTCATTTTCTTAACCCAAACATCGTAGTTCTTTCCATTAAAGGATGGTGGCTACGACCAACTCTTCCACTCATCTCCAACCATGTCTCCTACACAAAAAAATTAATACCCAGAAAAGAAAAAAAATGCCTTAACTCACAAAGAAATGGGGCCTATGCCTCTGATACCATGTAGAGACTTGAAAAACTTCAAAGCTTAGAGTTTTTGTTCTAATTCCCAAAGTAATAGGGAATACTCAAATTCAAATGTAGAATAACAAGACAAATCGAATGGAGACACACAAGTAGGCATGAAATATTTTCTTCTTCTATTAATTCAAAAAATAACCAATTACAAAGAGTTCATAAGCTAGAAACTAAAAACTACAATCTACTAGGAGCAATCTGGAGCTACTCATACAAATTGAGAACTTTTAGTTGCTTTTGGGTGCTCAATGTTCTTCCCTCTACACAAAATTGTCATGAGTTGCACGGAGCTCTGCTTGGAGAAATCACTACTTAGACACATACAAATAAAATATAGTTGTTTTTGTTCAGTAACTTCTTTGAATCACATAGAGAACCCAAAATTAACATTCCTTTTCTTAGAATGTTGCTGTAAAAAACTAACACGCATTCTATATCTTCAAACTATCCTATATGTGCTAACTTTTCTGATGCTAGGCACACAAAATTCCCCCAAAAAAATTCAAACTCACCTAACAAATTTAATTCTTCTTTAGACTGAGCTACATGTCATGAGCATGTTGGGAAAATAATTCCCAAAAAAATCTTCAAGATATGCTAGCAACAAATTCCCCTGACAGATAGGTGGCATTGGGAGAAGGCTGAGAGGCAATTATTTTTTCCAACAAGAGAGAGCAAGTATGGACATCCAACATTTCATAATTGGACTCAATGAGAGGAGACCAATGCCCATAAAATCATATGAATAATAGTGTAGGGGCTCCTTCCCATGAGAAATCAAACTAATTCTTGAAGTTCTTGACCCTTTTTGGACCAATTTAGGAGCTTGAAAGTGGTGCATATTTGTTTATAGTGGATTTTGTCAAGAAATTTAGTAAACTAAATGCAAGCACATAGTTGTTTTTCTATTTCCCAATCAACTGGGAATGCACTAAATTAAAATGTAGAAGCACAAGGAGACATGCAACATTCGTTCCTTTTCATTAAACTAGAAATGACATTATAGAAAAAATAAAACTCAGAAAAAATAAACTAAGCTATGAATTACAAAGTGTTGGGAGTGCTACTCTAGTAGACTCTCAAACTTCAAGAGCTCTTGGGAGCTCACCATCAAGAGCTACGTAGAGCTCGACTTGTAGGAATCACTTCTTAGACATAAACAATTACAGTTGTTGTTCAAGAGCTACTAGGAGCTCACACAGAATGTTCTTCAAACATTGATTGTTGCTGCAAAACTAAACATTCCCAACTAACAGAACTTACTACCTTCATTCCTTTTGTCTAAACAAAAAGTTCCCTCTAAAATTCGAAATTACCTACCAACATAAATGAAAAAATCAAAACTAGCTACCACAATTAATTCTGAAGTTGTCAGGAGCTGTAGGGATGATCCCCAAAATAAGAATGGTTCCTAATAGGTAGGTGAGGGCTGCAGGGGACCTGACGGATGAGCAAGAGGCTTAGGGGAACAATAAATTCCAACAGATTTTTCCATGGTTTTATTTATGGCATAAGTCCTTAAAATATGCATCTACCTGGAAATACTTTAACTAACTATTTGGTGATTAGTCTCATGGTAGTTCCTCTAATTTTATTGCACACAAGGATGTGGACAAATATTTGAGATATTTATGGAGTGGGAGTAGCAATGATTTCCCATGAACATAGTAGCCACATTGTGCACTATTTTCTGAGAGATCCAAGAAAGCTTTTGGTTGTCTAGTTGAAGGCATAGAGTGGAGCCTATGGAATATGGACTCCAACTCTTTGTTCCAATGGAGATCAAGAAGTTTGGATTGGCTCATATCTTTTCTTTGAAAGGATGATTATGCAACGAATATCAACCATGGGTTATCTACAAACTTATATTTTTATCTTTCAAATGGGAGAGGGTTGTATATAAGATAAAGTTAGTAATCATTCAGCTTGTTTGACTACAAAAGACTTGATTTTTATCATCATTATATGTCATGACATGCCAAATTGATCATATAAGTTGCATTGTTTATTCTTTGTTACTATTAAGAGATACTAGAATGCATTGAAATATAATTTTTATGCTTGATTTTTACTCATAAGGTTAACTAAATTATCATTAATGCATCATTATCCTCATTTTTGCATTTGAATTAATTCCTGAATAGAAATAAATAAGCTAATATTGGAAATTTTTACATTGTATGCGACCAATGTGATTCATAAGCATTCATTATTGAGAAGCTTCATTTTGTAAATTAAACATATAGTTGGATATAATCCATAATGAATGCAATTATCAATAAAAAATTGAGGTTCTTTGATGTGAAAATTCTATTTGAGAGGTTTATCAATAATTCATTTTTTAAAGTGAGGAACTCAAATAAAGACTTAAGTTCCCTAAGAAATGTTAAACTAGATATTAAGTTAATGCTTATGTTTGCAGAAAAGAGTATCCTTCTAATGAGATGAATATGAGTGAATATTGTTTTCATGTGCATGGATATAGATAACTAATAATTTGATCACATGCAAATTGTTCAAACTACTAGAATAATAATGTATTACACATTGCTGAGAGTTTTTGGCTTTGATTGTGTAGTAAATTTTGCATCAACGTTTTGAATCACACTCCATGATTCATCGTCATTTTCTCCTTCTACTCTCCTTATCTTGATGATGAATCACGGAGTGTGATTCAAAACATTGATGCAAAATTTAATACCCAATCAAAGCCATAAAATCTCATCAATCATTCATGGATTGTGAAAATCTATTATCTCTAGTATTACACATTTTTAACTATTTCATGTTGATTCATTTGGTAGTCTATTATGGATGCAGAATAAAACCCTTTATTGTACTATTGTAAGAATAAGTAGTTTCATCATAAGGCAAATAATATCAAAATATTGACATTATTATTTTTACTAGTATCTTTAAGGGTAGATATTTCCATGATTATCTCACGGATATAGTGTTTTCAATTATCTTGAGTATGAATGGGAAATTAATAATTATTTTAAGTCAAGTTTTTAATTACAATTATGTGTCTTTCAAAGTTCATATAGTTTTTATGTGGCCTTGTTAATGGATATTGTGATTTGAATCAATAATAATATAGTAATATTATATGATTGTGATATTGATATGACTAAGTGATATTATGGTACAAAATCATGTCAATTCTTATCAAATTTTAATCTAATTATTGTATATTGGGAATATATTTTGAATGTTACTACCTTTGTCAATGATATAATGATTTATTTATTTTGACAATAATGTTATTAATAGTTTTTATTCATGAATTCAATTTGTACAATTTGTCCCTATAAGAAACTATTATTTAAGGTATGCCATTAAGGATAGGTGATATTCTAATGTTCATGTATCTATAAAGGTGGTTGATAATGGTGATTATTGGATATAGAGGTATCTCATAAACCTTGTTCTTATTAATGACCCATCTTAATTTATGATATTGATTGAATTGATTAAAGTAATGTGTAATTGAGTTTTATATCATCTTTATGATCTTTCTTGATTATGCTATACCTTTGGTCCTGTAAGGAAACCATCTTTCATGCTTAAAATCATTGATATATATACATTAATGATTTATGCTACAAAATAGTCATTTATAGTAATAGTATAGGTTTTCATAACCTAATAAAGTGTATTCTATAATATTGATAGTCCAATCCTAGGAGAATGGTATGGGAACTCAATATCATCTTGAATTGTGTATCAAGGCAATGCTTGCACAAATAATGCCCCTATAATCAAAGTCACTAAGGTTTGGGATTGTTCATACACTTTATCAATCTTCCATATTTAATATGCATTACCTTGAGGTTGAATTTACATTAGTAGATGGTGAATTCACATTCCAATTAATATGTCTCCACTGTATGGGTTAGCGACAATAAATAAAATTAATCATGGTTAATAGCACCTTCTCAAGGGTTTTGATGTTGAAGTTTTTGAAATCTACTTCAATGTTGGATGAACTTTTAGAGTCACTATATTTGTGTTTTATCTTGATGTGAAAGTGTGAGAATATCTCTAGCCATGACACAACTATGAATGAGAATATAGAAACCTACTATATTTTAATTAATGATGATACAAATTCAAGCCATTTCAATATATTGATGTTAATAAATTTTATTATGGATAGTATATAACTACTCTAAATATGTACATGGATCTATATATATGGGTATGAATGAAGCTATGGGAACCTGTTGTCCCTCATTAAATGATGATGCAAAATCAAAGCCACTCAAATATGATGGTGTTAATAATTATTATAAATTATATATGATTTTAAACTCTAAATATTTACATAGAATTTATTTAATTTTGTTTGTCCAATATGGTCAACTAGTAATATGTATTACCAAATAAGTTATGTTGGTTACACTTATGGGCGGGTGCATGGAAATGGGTAGCAATTTTGTAGACACCCTCCAAATTTTTTTTGAAAATCCATAATGCGAGTGTGTTATAATGCGCTTGCATTATGGCTCGTTATGTCGAGCCTGAGGCTCGAAAACTACAAAACAATAAGGTGTGCATGTTATAACGTGCTCACATTATTGATGGTTAAAAGCAAAAAAAGAAATGCAAATCTGTCATTAGCATTTTGACTATTTTTTTTTTGCAGCCGTAGCCAAAACCCCCACAATTTCATGCTCATGTTATAGGAGGAGTAATTCAACAAATTTCTTCACCAACAATTGATATTTCTTTGCAATGATGGTGCCACAACAACGAGGAGCTGTGAGAGGTAAAGATTCTATGATTTTTGTTTTGAATTTTTTAGCTTTAGGTTGAATTTGTTAGTTTTAGGTTGAATTTGATATATATTTGTTTGAATTTTTAGGAGATGCAAATCAACCTACAAACCCTCAAAATCCTCAATAGTTGGACCAACCAAATCCTAAACAAGAAGACCAACCAAATCCTCAAGATCAAAATCAATCACAACATCAACCTCCTCCACCAATCACTCAACCCCCTCCTAGCACTCAACAAAATTTAATGAGTGAAATTGAGAACAACAAAAAGAAAATTGAGGATTTGATCAGTAGGTTGAGTTATCCAAATGGTTCAACTGCAGAAAGAATGACACTAGAAAATTCATTGAAAGATATGTTAAAAAATGTAGATTCAATTAGCAAACAATTAATTGGATGGCAAGATAGGAGGTAGGCGGCTAGAGATTATTATGCAAATAAACTATCATACAAGGATGTAAAGGATTTTAAAATTACAAAAGTTGATTTGTGCTCATTATTCATTGACCCACGCACAAATCAAAATCTTATCCTCAATGTGAAGAGGTTTCCTATCCATTGGTGCCACCACCAATAGATTAGGGGCCAGTTTTATGATAGGTGGTACATGGTCTTTGATTACCCATCGTGCAACAATTGCGATCTCCCTCAATATTTCCTTAGGAAACTATACAGTGAGTTCATATTGAACAAGATCCCAAATTATTTCTATATGAGGGATTTCTAGGGGAGAGGTGGGGGGTTAGCTCAGGATAGACCTGGTGCATAGCCGGATCCTATGCGGAAAGGTAGACGAGCTCTCGCTAGGCCACCTCGTGAGCATGTTGTTATGCCTTTCATCGTGAAGGAAAGTGTTGACGTAGAGACATTGTAGGCGATCAACACTTTGACCCAAATTTTCATCCATCATACTAGCCCTATTCTTTAGCGCCATCCAGGGGAGTCTTCGAGTGGTGGCCTTCGAACACGTGTGTCAATATTGCGAGGCTACTTGTTCATATGACCCCACTGACACTCAAGAGACTAGTACGTGGGATCTGTCTACAGATATGGAGATGGAGAGGGAAACTAACATTTTACATCAAGCATATGGCATTGATAGTCAAGTAAAATTTAGTGCATGTTCATTGAATTTAATTTATTAAATTTCAATTTTGAAATGCAAGATTAACTAAAAATGTTTTATGATTTTAATAAAATTGTAGGGTCACAATGTTGAGACTAGATACATCGGCCCCCCACCAACTTATTTCTATAGTACACCTATCACTAGGGTATGTAACTAGTAAACAATTATAAATTTATTGCATTTTAATAGCATTGTTTTACGAATGGTAATTTAATATGTGATTTTGGATGTTGAACAAAACAATATTGGAGGTTTTGATGGAACACTTCCTAGTGGTGGTGGATTTACTCAAACCTACATAGAGGTAATAGAATAAAGATTTTAACTAATGAATCAAGTACTTAATAAATTTGTGTAGTTTATATGCACATCATTGATTATGTTATATAATTTATTGTTTTATTTTCAGATGTTGCATGATGATACACCTCTGAATGTGACGAGGGAAATGGATATTGGTGTGACATCTTCTATACAATCCTCGATGGCTCTGACAGGAGAGGTATGAGGAAAATTACATTTACATTTTTTGTTATAGATGTTAGTTAGTGAAAAATCAAACCATTATCGATTCACGTAGTTTAATTTCTATTTGTATGGTTTATATAGGGCTCGACCATGCCTGAGCATGGGTTTCAGAATATTTCCCTCATGGAGAGAGATAGTGAGATGGCGGTAAGTGATTATTTTGTAAAATATCTCATTTTTTATAATGTAATTTCTATATATTCATGTCTTTACTTCTTATTGTAAAAGTTAAAACTTCAGAATGAACTAAACCCTAGGAGGAGGAGGAGGAGGAGCACTCCTCGAGCACAGCAAAAACAAGTGACAGACCTATCGCCATCTGATCAAAAAGGAAAGGGAAATATTTTGATTGCAGAGCCCTTTGTTGTATGCCTACATGGCAGTTTTGTACATATTTTTTATTGGACATATTTGACATTGTATGCCTATATGGCATTCTTGTAAACCTATATGGCTATTTTGTACATATATTTCATACTTATATCAACATATATTGATGTATTCCTACATGGATATTTGGTTAATATAAATATCTTTTATCGATGCCTATCCATATTTGCATTCTAAATTGATGGTTCAATAGATATGAGTTACATGTATTCAAGTGTATACTTTACAACTTGTTTGTGTATACTTTATGACTTATGTGCATTTGAATGTATACTTTGTGGCTTACGTGTTTTCATGTGTATACCTTGTATTTGTGTATATACTTTGTTTTAATTTGTGTATAGTATGTATTCGTGTGTATACTTTTTGAGGCTTCCGTGTTTTTGGGTACTTGTACTTCCCTTATTGACATGTACATGCTTGACTTATTCATGTGTATAATTATTAATGGGTTATCCCTAGCATTGATCTATGTCATCCTCAATGCATTATCCTTGAGATGGAGTAAGAACACCCTCAAGGTCCAAAGGAGTTTCACATGCATTCTTCATAGGCTCATTTTGGTAGTCAAACCAAAAACCTCTTGCATCGTTGAAATAAAAAAAGTTATCCTTTATCACAGGTCTGAAGCCATTATCAATCTTTGTCAGTTCTACATGTATCCACTCTCCATTAATGGTTGCCTCATGACCTTCATGAAACCAAGCACTTATCTCATTTGTGATAGAAGAAATGTATGAAGATTTATCTTCCTCCTTATGAACCATTCATTATCATGAGAGATGGGTTCTTGTGAACTACTACTCATGAATAATGGGTCAATGAGTTTGACTTGTACAAATAAACAATTGAATCTTGATAGCAATATCACAATATTTATATATCTAAATATGTTATTTCCTTCAGCTAAAATTTGCGCTTATACTTATGTGATTGATGTATGTTTGTGTATGGGATCATAGTAATTTCTATTTGATAATGCTATTGTGTCTTTAAGGTTTTTTTATTAAAGGGTGCATGAAACAAGGTTTAAATCCTTTAAATTTTTTGAATTTCTTAGGTTTTTCTATTTGTCGAGTCTAGGCTCCGAGCCCGAGTCCAAGTAAAAAATTGGCTTGTCAAGTCTAAGGCAAGTCCAAGTCTTGTAACACTGGTGTTAATACATCGAGGAATAATGTATATGCTAATGAAGAGAGAACCCATCCTTGTTTCTAAACAAACCATAGTATAGATATGGTTGGTCGAGATAAAACATCACTCTTATGGATAGTTCGAACCGTAATATTTCATGGCTACAAACACACCTTCATTATGTGTGTTCTTGATCCTACTGAAGAAATGGTGGAACATGTTGTAGATCAAATCTTGCAACCCTAAGTCCACAAGAAGGTTACTTTTCCTGATTTTCGCAAATGTCTTTAAGATGTTCATCTAGATCTTTGAAACTATCTACAATCATGTGCAATACTATAAAAGCTAGAGCTATATATCTAATACTACAAATGATTGCTCAATAAAGCCTAAACATTCTTCTATTCTTTTCAGTGTGACCATAATGGCATTCCTTTAAGATAAACTATTAAGCTTACTACTTGATTCATAAATCAATCTTGCCAACCACTATCATCGGTTGCCATGCTTCCAATGGAAATTCAATTTGTTGCAATACCCAAAGGTTGGTAGGTTCATTTGCTCTAATACCACTGTAACGACTCGAGCTCTGGATCAATAGATTCTTCATTTATTTCTTATTGGATTGACAAATGTTGTCATCCAATATTATTACGATAGATAACGGAGTCCCCAAATTATAAATGAAATAAATTCTGAATATGAAGTCTAATTCAAATATTAATTTGATAAATAAATATAATATTTGTTTCTAATTAATTAATTAAAATCATGTGCTAGCTTTGAATATGAAACTGCCTATCATTGATATATAGGCCTTGAGAATTGGGATGTCTTTCCTGATTAATACTTTGTACTCATGCATCTTACTTTGAGTCCTTTCCAGATTATATGCTTGAAACTTATACTCCCATATTATAATTTTTTGCTCATATAGACCAATCCCACACTAGGTAATTCAATAATAAAAATAAGTCTGCAAATTGATTACCTTGATCTTCCCTTCTTACTCTCTTTTATACTCGAAAACTACACAATTGAATCCTGATAGCAATATCACAATTTGACACATTGTAGAAAATACCTCTTACTTATCAATTGATGAGCTAAAGGGGCTCTATAATGAATTTTTCATAAGGCACAACACTTGCTGAAGGTTTTTCAAATGGGGTTGCAAGCTAAGTGGGATTAACCTTGGGGAAAAAACTTTGTGGTTAAGCGCTTGAGCTGGAGTAGTACTGGGATGGGTGACCTCTCGGGAAGGCCTAGTGCCTCACTTGTATGAGCATCACCTAGATGCAATGAGTGCTAAGTGGTAAATTAATTATCATAAGAGATGGGTTCTTGTAAACTCAGCCCTCTTTCAACCGATGTCAGCCTTGGGACCATACAGGAAGCTGGAGGTCATACCAAGTACGGGATCAGCAAGTTTGTATAAAAAATATAAAAAGTAGAGAACAATGTGAATAATTCTTATTAGATCTTCTCCAAAAGTTCATCAACAACCTCCATTCAAGCCTCTCAAGGCTTTAAATAGTGTTTTACACCCTTCTCTAACTGATCCACACCCTCAACTAACTAAAAACCAACTTTCAAAACAAGTAACCGTTGCATTTCAAATTTGTTGCTTTAAGCAACTTACAAATTTGCAACTTTAGACTCCTCCAACTTAAGGGATTGATCTGGTGGAACATAGCTCAGAGTGATTCCACATGTTTGAGTGTGAAAGAGGACCATTCCTAGTGTAAACATACCTATTTAGACGTGCTGAAATAGTTCGCTTTGTCACACAAGCTGCAGAATGAAAGTTGCACCACTTTGCACTGCTTGCATTTGATGTTTTTTCCATCAAGTAAAAATCCGTCGCCACAAGAAAACCACTATGAGATAGAAAAAACCAGGAGAAATTTTTTTAGAGGGGTCCAACATGATCCTGTAGGATCAGATGATAAGTTTCTAAGTGTCACGATATCCGAGTAATAGCATGCTGAAGTTTGCAACCATTTTGCACTTTGGACTCTTAAGGGATCGATCCGGTGGAACATAGCTCAGAGTGATTCTGCATGTTTCGATGCAAAATATGACCATTCCTAGCATAAACATACATATTCAGACATGTTGGAGCACTTATGTTGGTCACACGAGTTGCAAAGTGAAACTTGCACCACTTTGTATAGCTTGAATTTGACACTCTTTCCATCAAGTGAAAATTCGCCGCACGAAAAAACCACTCCAAGAGAGGTTTTTCAAGAGAGGCCCAACACTATCTTGTAGGATTGGATGAGAAGTTTTGAAGTGTCACGGTATCGAAGTAATAGCATGTTAAAGTTTGCAGCCATTTTGCACTTTGGACCCTTAAGGGATCAATCCGGTGGAACATAGCTCAGAGTGATTCCATGTGTTTCGGTGCAAAATAGTACCATGCCTAGTGTAAAAATACCTATTAAGATGTGTTGGAATAGTCTGCTTGGTCACACAAGTTGCAGAATGAAAGTCACACCACTTTGCAACTTCGCACTGCTTGCATTTGATGTTTTTTCCATCAAGTGAAAATTTGTCGCCACGGGAAAACCATTCCGAGATAGAAAAAAATGGGAGAGGTTTTTGTAGAGGGGCCCAATGTAATCATGTAGGATTAGATGAGAAGTTTCTAAGAATCACAGTATCCAAGTAATAGCATGCTGAAGTTTGCAGCCATTTTGCACTTTGGACCCTTAAGGGATCGATCTGGTGGAACATAGCTCAGAGCGATTTCACATGTTTTGGTATGAAAAAGTACCATTCCTAGCATAAAAAATACCTATTCGAACATGTTGGAATAGTCCACTTGGTCACACAAGTTGTAGAATGAAAGCTGCACCACTTTGCAACTTTGCACGGCTTGAATTTGACACTTTTTCCATCAAGTGAAAATCTGCCGCCACGGGAAAATCACTTCAAGATAGCCAAAACCGAGATCGGTTTTCCTAGAGGGATCTAATGCAATCCTGTAGGATCAAATGAGAAATTTCTAATTGTCATGGTATCCAAGTAATAGCATGTTGAAGTTTAAAGCCACTTTGCACTTTGGACCCTTATGGGATCGATCCTGTGGAACATAGCTCAGAGTGATTCCACATATTTCAGTGCAAAAAAGGACCATTCCTAGCATAAAAATACCTATTCAGACATGTTGGAATAGTTTGCTTGGTCACACAAGTTTCAGAATCAAAGTTGCACCATGTTGCAACTTTTCACTGGTTGCATTTGATGCTTTTTCCATCAAGTGAAAATCCACCGCCACAGGAAAACCACTCTAAGATAGAAAAAATAGGAAGAGGTTTTTGTAGAGGGGCCTAACATAATCCTATAGGATCATATGAGAAGTTTATAAGCATCACAGTGTCTGAGTAATATCATGCTAAAGTTTGCAACCATTTTGCACTTTGGACCCTTAAGGGATAGATCTGGTTGAATGTAGCTCGGAGCAATTCCACATGTTCCAATGTGAAAGAGGACCATTCCTCTCATAAAAATACCTATTCAAATGTGTTGGAATAGTTAGTTTGGTCACATGAGTTGTAGAGTGAAATTTGCACCACTTTGCAACTTTGCACAACTTGAATTTGACACTTTTTCCATCAAGTGAAAATCTGCTACCACAGGAAAACCACTTTGAGATAGCCAAAACCGAGAGAGGTTTTTCTAGAGGGGCCTAACAAAATCCTCTAGGATTAGATGAGAGTTTGTAAGTGTCATGGTATCCAAATAATAGCATGTTGAATTTTGCAGCCATTTTGCACTTTGGAACCTTAAGGGATCGATTCGATGGAACATAGCTCAGAGTGATTTCACGTGTTTCGTGCAAAAGAGGACCATGCCTACCATAAAAATATCTATTCGAACATGTTGGAATAGTCCACTTGGTCACAAAAGTTGCAGAATGAAAGTTGCACCACTTTTCAACTTTGCATAGCTTGATTTTGACACTTTTTCCATCAAGTGAAAATCCGTCGCCATGGGAAAACAACTCTGAGATAAGCAAAACCAAGGGATTTTTCTCTAGAGGAGCCTAACACAATCCTCTAGGATTAGAAAAGAAATTTCTAAGTGAAATTGAATAAGTTTTATGGATATTATGTTGCTGCCCCTATAGATTTTGATGGAAAAGGGCATGATAAATGAGGTTTCACCCTAGGGTTTGATAAAATATTGCATAAAATAAGGGTTTTGGTTTGGAATGGTCGAGTGAGTTTGTCCTAAGACAAATTGAGGATTTGAGGGTTTGGATACTTGATAATTATTGTCCCAACAATGCATTATGTAAGAAAATCTTATTACAATGTCTCAGAGTTTGTCATTATGTAAGTAAATCTTATTACAATTGTGTATATGAGAGTTTGGCATTATGTAAGTAAATCTTATTACAATTGTGGATCTAAGAGTTTGGAATTAGGTAAGTAAATCTTATTACAATGCCTCAGGCACTTTGTTCTCACAGATCTTTGACAATGTCACTCATATATTTGAGATTCTCTTTAAATGTCTACATCATAGGTGTTCATTATGAGGTTAACTTCAATTGGGTAACTTGGCATTCCTTCGCTAAGCTTCACATGCTCTTTTATAATGGCTTGAAATCAAAATTGAGATTTTTCAAGATCATCAAAATAAGGATTGTATTGCTTTTTTGGCTGAGATTCTCTTTGATGGCTCTTAAATCAGCATTTTCTACAATGAGAGATCAATCAATTTTTAGTAGTTTACTTAAAAATATGCAAAGTAAAAGAGAAAAAGAAAGAGCATCCAAAATGGAAATGAAGTAAAAATAGATGGAAGGCACTTATAGATAGGCATGCAGGTTTCACAACTTAGTCACTCCTGGTCATACATCTTCACTAGGAATTCCAACATACCTATTGCACACAACACCTCTCATGAATAGAGTAAGTTGAAATTTCAGATGCTCTTATAATGTCTACATCATAGCTACTCATGATAAGGTTAACTTCAAATGAATAACTTGAAATTCCCTCACCAAGCTTTGCACACTTTTCTAATGGCTTAAAATGTTGATTGAGATTTGTCAAGATCATCAAAATAAGGATGTTGCATTGCTTTTATGGCTGACATTCTCTTGGATGGCTCATATATCTGCATTTTTTGCAAGGGGGCACCAATCGCTGTAAAATAAGATGATAGAATTGGCATCAAACAAATTAATGTGCATACAAGTATAAATTAATAAGAACCAATGTGCATATACTTACAAATTAATCCAACGAACCATTCGAGTCTGCTCTACTCTTTATTGTGTCAAGTATAGCCTCATGGTCAGACTCACGGAACTTCCACAAGGTCTTGTTCAAAGGTCTATCCCGATATTTGGTCAAATGAACATTGGATGCCATGAAAAGGTTCAAGTAATGAAGAATCTTACGATGCATGTCAAAGTCCTGAAATAGCCAATGTTTAACACTTGAATGTGGGTACCTTCTAAGCCATGTTCCAATAAGCACAACTGAGCATGTAGGGTATTCGATGTTTTCTCCATCTATAACTAGGGCCTCCAATTTCTTTTTGGCCTCAATACAATGACACAAGCAATAGTCTGTTCCCTCTTCATTGTCTTCATCTGTAATAACTACATAAACATTCCCTACATTTATATGTGCAAAAAATATCTTGAAATTTGTCAAGATTACCAATATAGTACAAAGTAAGATAACGATATGGAATTTCAAAAACTAAGAAAGTAGATATATCACCTAGTTGAACTAGATCTGATACGTGGTTAAAGTCAACCGATGCTTCCATCTATGTTAGTTCCAATGCCATCAAAGGGTGATACGTGTGAAGTGGGCTAAGATAACTTGTGAACCATTTGTCAACCCACTCCCCTAACTCACAATCATTCCAGGATTGCATTGTACATGAAGAAAAAAAGAATTCCATCTTTCATGTATCGATACTCCATGAACCTGCATTTGAGTGAAGAAAAGAGTGTACCTCACTCGATCCTGTTAGTGTACAATAGTCTTCATATGGTGCAATGTTAGTATCATCCATCAACCAAAAAAATCTATGAACTGAAGACATACCTTCATTACTTGGACCCATCAAAGCATTACACCACTCGATGATTGATTTTCCATCTATCAACTTTGCATTATCTTTATACTTTAACTCTTCTCGTTCTAATGCTCTTTTCACGCATGCTCTTGCACCATCATGCTCCCCTTTCCATGTTCAGCCTCACAAAATTTCCACATATGTTGAACACCTGTAATGACATGCATCGTGCACAACTAGTAGAACATGTGCGAGTTCTTGAATTGTGTTGCATAGTTATCTGACCATACTATATGTCGATCATATTCTACACCCCTTTGAGCCAAACCACTATAGAACATCTGGAAGCAACCTTGCATGAACTCTACAGAATGTGTGCGATCATCACTAATGTAAAAGTGGTACTCCCTCAATACCTTCCTTTGCTCATCTGTACTATCAGATGCAGGAATGAATGCTATGTGCACAAATATCAAAACTTGTGTGGAGTTGTAATATTATGACTGCACCCCATGTTGTGGTTGTAGAGTTTAGTTCTCTACAAAGTCAACCACAGATACTATGCTTCCAATTGGAAAGGTGTCCTTGCATAGCTTGAATTGTGTGTCCAACCATCAGGCTCTATGGGTATGTATTGCATACTCAGATAGTATATTGTCATGAAATGTGGTCATAAATTGGTACACTAGAATCTTCTCAATAACCAACTCACACCTTTTTTTCTTGAGACCCATCTTTTGTAGCATATTCCATTTTTTTATACTTCCCAAACTCTACTAGTTTTTGTCCCACCTCATCTATGATTTCCATATGTTGGCATACTAGCATACGCTGGAAGCCACCACAACTCTCACATGAACCATCCAAGCATGTTGTCCTATAGAATATCTGGCCATCCTCAATTTCACATAAATTTTTTGATAAGAACTCTCTTGAAGATTTTAGTGGGGCTTGTATGCCACAATCTGGAAAAACATCGTTAGTATGAAAATCTAAACATATAGAATGATAAACATCATAATGGTTAGAAAATTCAATATGTAGTCTACAACAACAAGTAGTGCGTGTGTGATTTATCTTGACATAAAAAATTTTGAGCATTTCAAAAAATATTTGAGAAATACTAATTTGAGGATAATTATTTTCAATTTTTTGAAAAAATTGTGTTTGAGTCATATCCGAAAAATTCTTTGGATGTGGCTCACGATTCTGACTATTGATTATCCTTCTTACCACATCCCTTTGATTCAGAGATGGCCTAGTGTTATTCTTCCAATACTCTTCAATTAGTGTTCTCAAGGCTTCGACAACTTCTTTATCTTTTCGTGACAGTCTCCTCGAGAATGCCCATAATTCATTTGAATCATTGCCCTCAATTCTTTTTCACCTTTGAATGGCTCTTGATAAAGTTATTCTACTAATTCCCATTTTTTCACTAGTATTTTTCATTGGACAAGCTCTCTTTGTTTGACAGCTTACCAAAGTCAATGTAATGACACGTCGGGTGACATTACTATCCTTTGAGCGTGAGATCTTACCCACACTCTCATAAGCATCCATTAGATTCTTCACAATAGTTTCTTCACTCGATGCATTTGATGTTCTCAACCCAAGAGTCTTCATGATGTTCCTATACTTTACACCCCACATCATTTCAACAAATAGTTGACATCTTGTAGTCTCATTTAGCCTTTCAAAGAATCATTCCCAAATCTTATCATCATATCTTCTACAAGTGCGTGTTGAAATCTTACCTTCCATGTGCTGCAAAATCTCATGATTAATATTAATCAAATACTTTGGCTTTCTATGCAAAATTCTAGGTGGTGTTATCCTAGGTACATACATCTCAACATTGGGAATTTCATCAATATTTAGTTGAGGTGGGATAGATTGTGTACCTTCAATCGAGGGTGGAGAAGAAGACATACCTTGAGGTTCACATGGGGATGATGGCATACCTTCTTCATCAATTCTAAGTGATGATGTACTCTCAACTTGAGATGTGTTGGATGGTGTCCAACAATATTCACTTGCGGTACATGGTGTCCCTCCATATTCACTTGTAGTAGATGGTTTCCATCCATATTCACTTGTGCTAGATGGTGTCCCTCCATATTCTCTTGTGCTTAATGGTGTCCCTTCATATTCAGTTTTCGTTGAGGGTGTGTCTCCAACTACGGTATCTGAATCTATCTTACGACGATTCTTTCACATTTGTGCCTATTGTGCTGCTAATTCCTATTCTCTTTTTGATATTTTAGGTTCCTCTACAATCATCTTTTTTTCATCAATCATTTCCAATTTCTTCATTTCAAGATATGTCGCCACCTGAACTCGCTCATTTTCTTTGAAGGTTTTGTTCTCTTCATTTGTTAGTTTCCTCTTTGTCTTTTTCTTTAGAATGGTGGATAATTTTATCTATACCATGGTAATGAGAGGAATATTAGTCCCTAAAAAATGTATCCATTCAAGTTAATTGAAAAATATATGTCATTGAAGGATTCATTTAAATAATACATACAATCATTGTGTACAAAAGTTAACCTACCATAGACAAATGTGTACAAACTATGGAAGCATAGACAAAGTTTTGATAATCTTTCAAAGGTGGTTGTTTGTTAGTTATAGGTGTTGTGGGGAGTTTTTTTTCATTGAAAAAGGTTTAAACAACCTCCATTGGCTTGAAGGGAGGAGTATTGTTTATTTTGAAATCCATTTTTATGATAAAAAAATGTTGTTTTCCAAAAATTCACTGGTTTTTTGCACATTCCTGCACTTGTATGGATCTGTATAGGCTCCCCTTGATACAAAAATAAGATAATATTGTAGGCACATGCCTTTACTCTATAATGCATTAGTTCTGAGGACTTAATAGTACATTTGAAGGGAGCAATTGATAATTTTTTGAAACTACTCATTTCAAGCCAGTCAAGGGTTTGCGTAGGATTTGATTATGAAATGACCATCCCACCTACTATTATGACTTTTTTCTTGGTGAGATGGAATGTAAATTGTTATATTAGGGTATTTTATTGTTTAACATGCATTGGAATGAAACTAATGACAATAGGATGGGGTTCTTAGGCTGAAACAAGCACTTTTCCATGAGAATTTGAGGAACCAAGGAGTGATTTTGAAAAAGTGTTGAAGGAGTGGTCTACATAATGAACTTTTGACCTTGTGCAGGGTATTTTGAAGATGTTTGATTCTTTGGAATGGTCTGGGAAGGCCTAGGTATAGGAGTTTCTATAAACCCTCCCTCTTTGCATTGGAAAATGGGGATTTTTGTATTGGAAGATTAGTTGAGCGGGTAAGGTCCTAAGACCTAGAAAATATCTTGTTTTGAGACCTAATTAAAGACTTTTTTTGGGTTTGGAAGTCTGGTGTGAGGATCTAAGGGTAGTTCCTTTGTAAAATTGGCATACTTGGAGGCCTAAAACAGTGAAAAGGTCAGTTTTCTTAAAGTTGTCCCAAAGGAGTCATGTGATGGGTTAAGGTATGTCTTGTAACTCTAAAATGGGTGCTAGAATCATCCTTTGATTTTCCAAGTTTTTTGGAGTTAAGGGCCCAAAACTAGTTTTGTACTACTACTTGATTCCAAGGGTGAAAAGTGGGAAATAGTGTTTATGTTTGTTGTCCAACTTGGAGGAGTGTTGGGATTGGTTCATTAGGCCTTTTTAATCTTGTTAGATTCCTCTTGAAGGAAATTTAACATCTTGAATGGTTTTGGATCCTCTAACTCTGCATCAAAAATGAGTATCACGGTCTGAAGTGTGTGCATGGTTTGGGAGATACATGTGACAGTTTGCAGATGTTTGGCTACTAGTAATGTGGACAGTGAACAAAGGAACAAAGTTTGTGTGTAAGGGTAGACTTCTAAAAGGTTTCATTTTTTTTTTACTAACTCAAAAAAATATTTCTTAAGAAAATAATGGTTTGGTTGTGCCTCAAGAATTATAGTTTGTTTTTGTAAACAATGGTTCCATTATGGAATATTTAAGACAAGTTGTGAATGACATAATCATTGGTTGATGTTTTGAGGAATCTAGTTGAATGTAATTAGTTATTTTCAAGATTTTCAAGTTGTTTTGAAGGTCCTTAAGGAATTGGGAACTCTTAATGCTAATTTGAGTATATGAATCAATTGTGTTGTGAAGGGAAATATAGTTACAATGACAACATAAGGTTTTAATGACAAACAAAACTGAAAGCAATCCATAATAGAATGAAAGAAAATGTGTAAAGACTTCACATACCTAAAAAACAAAACTTTCAAATGGAGGAGTTCAACCCAATTATGTAGCCTTAGCTTCTTCTTTCTTCAAACTCCACAACAATTTGACTTGTTCAAAAGCTTGTTCCCCTCCAAACTTCAATTGTATATCAGTTTTCAATGGAATTCAAAATTCAATTCATATTATATGTCTTTCAATGTGGAAACTCTGATATTTCATGCAAAGGTGCTAGAAAGATCATGAAAAAGGTGATGGAATGTGAAAAACATGCTTGCACACTTCACAACATCATCAAAAGGAAACTTTTTGTCGGAGCACGCACAGAACCAGGGGAATATGCAGACTGTGGGGACCTTGAAATCATGGGTGTATAGATTTTTTTACCATTTTTAGTGGATTAAAACATGGGCTTGCATTATAATGCGAGCGGATTATGTGAAATATGGTTTTCTTAATATATTTAGTTTCTCCCTCTTTTTCTATACCCTTTATCCTAATTATATGTCTATCCCTCTAACCCTTGTAGTAGAGGAGATAGAGGTGAGTGTGTCTCTGTGAGGGAGAGAGGGAGGGAGATGGAGAGGTGGAGAAAGAGAGAGTGGAGAGAAATAGGGAGAGCGGGAGGGAGAGGGAGTGGGAGAGAAAGAGGGAGAGAGGGAGGGAAAGGGAGAGGGGGAGAAAGAGATAGTGGGAGAAAGAGAGGGAGGGAGAGAGTGGGAGAGTGGGAGAATGGTAGAGTGGGAGAAAGAGAGCAAGGGAGAGAGTGGGAGATAGAGAGGAGGGAGAGAGGGGAGGGAGAAAAGAGGAGGGAGAGAGTGAGAGAGTGGGAGAAAGAGAGTGGGAGAGTGGAGATAGAGAGGGAGGGAGAGAGGCAAAGACCGGGAGAAAGAGATGGAAGGAGAGGAGGGAGAGGGAGAAGGGGAGAGTGGGAGAAAGAAAGAGGGAGAAGGTGGAGAAGGGGAGAGTGGGAGATACAGAGTAGGGAGAGGGGGGATTGGGAGAAAGATAGAGTTGGAGAGTGTGATAAGGGAGAGTGGGATAAAGAGAGAGTGGGAGATAGAGAGGGATGGAGAGAGGAGAAGAGTGGGAGAAAGAGAGAGTGGGAGAGTGGGAGAAAGAGAGAGTGGGAGGGAGAGAGGAGGAGAGTGGTAGATAGAGAGGGAGGGAGAGAGGGATAGAGTGGGAGAAAGAGAGGGAGGGAGAGAGTGGGAGAGGGAGAAGGGGAGAGTGGGAGAAAGAGATTTTGGGAGAGAGTGGGAGATAGAGAGGGAGGGAGAGAGGGGAAGAGTGGGAGAAAGAGAGGGAGGGAGAGAGTGGGAGACTGGGAGAAGGGGAGAGTGGGAAAAAGAGAGAGTGGGAGAGAGTGGGAGAAGAGGAGAGTGGGAGCTAGAGAGGGAGGGAGAGAGGGGGAGAGTGGGAGAATGATAGAGTTGGAGAGAGTGGGAGAGTGGGAGAAAGAGAGAGTCGGAGGGAGAGAGGGGGAGAGTGGGAGATAGAGAGGGAGGGAGAGAGGGGTAGAGTGGGAGAAAGAGAGAGTGGGAGAGAGTGAGAGAATGGGAAAAGGGGAGAGTAGGAGAAAGAGAGAAGGTTGATAGATTATAGTTGAAGGATAGAGGGTTGAGGGATTAGGGTTGAGAGATATACCCTCAACCCTAAAGTCTTCAACCCTAATCCCTCTACCTCTATACCCTCTTAATCCCTCAACCTACAACCCTTAAACCGAAATCCCTCTACTCATATACCCTTTTAATCCCTCAACACTCAACCCTTCAACCCTAAACCCTCTACCCATATGCCCTATTAATCACTCAACCCTCAATGCTCAACCCTCAACTCTTCAACCATAATACCTCTACCCCTATACCTTATTAATCCCTCAACCCTCAAAACTCAACCCTAAACCCTTCAAACCTAATACCTCTACCCCTATACCATATTAATTCCTCATCCCTCAACCCATCAACCCTAATCCATCAACCCCTATACCCTCTTAATCCTTGAACCCTAAACCCTCAACCCTTAAACCCTAATCCCTCAACCCCTATACCCTCTTAATCCCTCAATACTCAACCCTCGACCCTTAAACCCTAATCCCTCAACCCCTATACCCTCTTCATCCATCAACCCTCAACCCTCAACCCTTAAACCCTAATCCCTAAACCCCTATACCATCTTAATCTCTCAATGCTCAACCCTCAACCCTTCAACCATAATCCCTCAACCCTCAACCCTTCAACCCTAATATCTCAACCCTCAACCCTCAACCCTTAAACCCTAATCCCTCAACCCTTATACCCTCTTAATCCCTCAACCCTCAACCTCCTAAACTTAATCCCTCAACCCTTAAAACCTAATCCCTCAACCCCTAACCCTTCAACCTTAATCCCCTACCCCTATAATTCTATTAATCCTCAAACCTCAATGCTCAACCCTCAACCCTTCAACCCTAATCCCTCAAACCTCAACCCTCAACCCTTAAACCCTAATCGCTCAACCCCATACCCTCTTAAGCCCTCAACCCTCAACCCTCAACCCTTAAACCCTAATCCCTCAACCCCTATATTCTCTTAATCCCTCAAACCCTATACAATCTCAATCCCTCAATTCTCAACCCTCAACACTTCAAACCTTATCCCTCTACCCTTATACCCTATCAATCCCTCAACCCTCAATGCTCAACACTCAACCCTTCAAACCTAATCCCTCAACCCATATACACTCTTAATCCTTGAACCCTCAACCATCAACACTTAAACCCTAATCCCCCAACCCCTATATCCTCTTAATCCCTCAACCCTCGACCCTTAAACCCTAATCTATCAACCCTTATACCCTCTTAATCCCTCAACCC
>CM021102.1:219593758-219607100 GCA_007115665.2 Sequoiadendron giganteum
CCCTCAACCCTCAACCTTCAACCCTCAACCCTTCAACCCTAATACCGTAACCCCTATACCCTCTTAATCCCTAAACCCTCAACCCTCAACCCTCAACCCTTCAACCCTAATCCCTGAACCCCTATACCCTCTTAATCCCTCAACCCTTAATGCTCAATCCTCAACCCTACAACCCTAATTTATGAACCCCTATACCCTAATAATCCCTCAACCCTTAATGCTAAACCCTTAATCCTTCAACCCTAATCCCTCTACCCCTATACCCTATTAATCCCTCAACCCTCAATGCTCAGCCCTCAACCCTTCAACCCTAATCCTTCTACCACTATACTCTATTAATTCCTCAACCCTTAGCCCTTCAACCCTAATCCCTAAACCCCTATACCCTCTTAATATCTAAACCCTGCACCGGTAAACCCATAAACCCTAATCCCTCAGCCCCTATACCCTCTTAATCCATCAACCCTCAACCCTTCAACCCTAATCATAGAACCCCTATACCCCCTTAATTCCTCAACCGTCAACCCTCAACCCAACAACCCCAATCCCGCTACACCTATACCCTATTGATGCCTCAACCCTCAACGCTCAACCCTCAACCCTTAACCCTACACCCTTAAACCCTAATCCCTCAACCGTCAACCCTTCAACCCTAGTCCTTGAACCCCTATCCCATCTTAATCCTTCAACGCTCAACCCTTCAACCCTAATCCCTCAACATTTGATGCTCAACCCTCAATGCTTCAAGCCTAATTCCTCAACCCCTATACCCTCTTAATCCCTGAATCCTCAACCCTTAACCCTTAAACCCTCATCCCTCAACCACTATACCTCTTGATCCCTCAACCCTCAACCCTAAACCCTTAAACCCTAATCCCTCAACCCCTATACCCTCTTAATCCCTCAACCCTCATACCTTCAACTCTAATTCTGAAAACCTTATAACCTCTTAATTCCTCAACCCTCAACCCTCAACCCTTATCCCTCTACCACTATACCCTATTGATGCCTCAACACCTATACCCTCTTAATCCATAAACACTCAAGCCTCAATCCTTAAACCCTAAGCCTTGAACCCCTATACCCTCCTAATCCCTCAAGCATTAACGCTCAACACTCAACCCTTCAACCCCAATCCCTCTACCCCTATACCCTATTAATCTCTCAACCCTCAATGCTTAACCCTCAATCCTTCAACCCTAATCACTCAACCCCTATACCCTCTTAATCCCTGAACTCTGAACCCTCAACCCTTGAAACCTAATCCCTGAATCCCTATACCCTCTTGTTGTGCCTTTTGCACACACGCCCCGTTCGGAACGGGGACCCTCTTTCCCTCTTTGTTTTTTTTGGTCCCTTTTTGTTCTACCTCATTTTGCGTACCCATTTTTGTGCCCCAAAATGGGTTGGTGCATTTCCCATTGCCATATTTCAAGCGTGACCGGGTCCCAGCCCTCTTCAAAATTGCTAAGTCTTGGGCTAACTCGGGTATTCCTTGTCAAAATGCCATTCTGGCAGCTGTGGTAGTTGTTGGGTTTCCTCTATCGGGTTTCCCTTTCTAGATTTCCTCTCCCGAACCTTAGGCCCCAAACCCTCGGAGTCCGTCTAAACTTCGATCGCAATCTTCTTCAAATCTTCCCTGAGAATTTGGTTTCTGGAATTTCATTCTCGAAACTCCATCCCATCTTCATCGTTTCAAATGGCCTTCACCTCACGGCCTTTCGGACATCGCTTCGCAGCCGCAAAATCTTTCATCTTCCAGTTGAAACACTCGACAAAATTTCCCTCTTTGGACTTCCGCTTCCGTAATTCCCTTCCCGGGATTCCGTTGTGTCTTCATCGTTCCAAACAGCCTCGATCGAGCATCTTCCTGCCTCCCGGACCCCAGTTCACTGTCTGTCGAAACCCGAAATCTAGGTACTCCCTCCAAAATTCTTTCGGATTCTGGACTCTAGAATTCCCCCCTCGAGATTTCACTCCTCTTGTGCCATTTCAAACGGCCCCATCTGAGCGTCTTCCCAACCTCCAGGTCCCGGTGCCTCATTCGCCGCCCGATTGTCCCGAACCCTCTAATAGCTTCCAGAAACTTCCTCTTGGATTTCACCTTTCATTTCACCATTCCCAATGATTGACCCATAGCCACTTCTCGACGACGGTAATCTGACACCTGAATTCCACAACTCGGAATTTCGTTTCCTTTGTGCCATTTCAAATCTTAAAATCCAACTTTGGGAAATGCCTATGGGAATTCCATTCTCATTTTTCCCTTTCAAACGACATTCTGCCAAGGGATTTCTCGCCCAAGAACTCCGGATTGTCTGTACTACCCTCTAAGAATGAAGTATCTAGCTTCCATGGTTATTAAATATGAATAGTGATTGTCAGACTAATCTTGACATGTAGGGATTTGTCGATGGCCATTTGGTCAAGTTCATCATTACTAATTCTCGTCTTTCGTGTAGGATTTATGGAATCTGGTGTAGAGACTTCCGGTGCTTCCAAGAAAGGAAAAGGAATGGCCAAGCCACCAAGGGGCAAGGAAGACAGAGACTTGATAAAATACAAATTCCA
Source organism: Sequoiadendron giganteum (assembly GCA_007115665.2). NCBI lineage: Eukaryota > Viridiplantae > Streptophyta > Pinopsida > Cupressales > Cupressaceae > Sequoiadendron > Sequoiadendron giganteum. The sequence goes on from CM021102.1 coordinate 219,596,330, forward strand.
GGGGGTCCCTATTCAATCCAGGATCACTACCCTTTGGAGGGATGTCTCAGACACCAACATCGGACAAGTCGATGTTGATGAATTCACACAGAGGGTCAGAATGAACCCAAAAATAGCAAATGCCAGATTAATAAAGAGTAGTGGACTTGCTAAAGCTATAGGCTTCCCACTGGCCTTAGTGGCCCCGAAGTTGGTGATGGCATGCATGGAGGCATACCAATATGATACTAGAACCATAGTGGACCATGAGGGAAATATCCTTGCAGATATGTCTCTGTCAGGTATAACAGAGACCTTCCACATTCTTGCCTTTGAGAACATGGAGGTCCCCACCATGGAAGACTATAAAGAAGCATGGGAATAGGACCCATTGGGGTGTAAAAAGCTTATCAACCAATGCTGGTTGAAGGACAAACAGGGTAGTGCTGGGAAGCTTCCTCAGGAGCTCTACTGCAACGACTTTTTCGAAGACTACCATGACCTTGTAACTCTACTTAGCTGAGTCATGGGCCTTCCCAGTGTGGTCTTCTTCCATGAATGGATGTTCTATTTCATAGAATAGATTCTCCGAGGTAAGGACAACGTCTTCTATTGGGGCGAGATAATCAGCGACTACTTCCACGAGCAGTTTACTGTCGTGAAGAAAACCAGAAAATTCTTCATGACCTCCTACTTGGTATATTCTCTTGCCAATCAGCGACATTATCAGGGATTGACAATGATGCCCAGTGATCCAACAGGGCCAGAGCTCAAGCCTTATGACAAGTACCCTTTATTACAATTTTAAAATTTCAAAAGAAACTACTGTAGGGTAAACGACGCATTCATTGCTCACATCATCCGATTAGTAGGAGGGGATTTTCATAGGAGGCAATCTCACAGTGCCAGGGTCCTCCTCAAGTAGTACTCCTTTTGGTACATACAGTTCCCCAAGTTTACATACATTTGTGTCGAGGGATTCACCGAAAGACCGAACAAGCTGCCCCGGTACCCAAATGATCGGATCATTCTCTTGGAGCTGACTCGACAGCTATGACACATTCACAGTGTCTTCAACGAAAAACATCTGGCAAGCCCCGCCTACCCCATGAACCTTGGTCAGGGGATGTATAAGATCCACACCTCCTAGTGTGCAAGATATTCAGAAAAGGAGCTGGCAAAGTATAACTTTGAACAATACAAGGAAAGGCCACGAATGAATCCTTATGGTCATGTCAGAAAGGCATTGGGATGTGAATATGCCCACCTCAACAACATTGAGGACTTTTGGGCCAGCTACAGGGATGATATTGAGGTACAGTTATGGCATTACATGCGCATGACCATCATCCATGTACGAAGGGTGAACTTGTGCCCTGTCCCTAATCAGCTAGAGGAGGATGAAGACACAGTTGTGGACCCAGGTTACGATGCAGTTTCCAACCTACCACTACCTACAATTGACTAGAGTGTGCCTGAGCTTAATTACATTGGTGTGCTCACTAGGCCCGTTGAGATCCGAACAAGGGCGTGGATCGATGAGAGGATGGCTCAATTGAAACAACAAGGGGTCATCCTAACGTTCACCGAGCTTGCAAGTGAGCATGTAAGTGAACCAAGTGGCTCCAAAGGTGGGGAAGCCGCTGCTGCAACTGGGAAGACATATAAGACCCCACCATCATTGAAGACCAAGAAAACAAAGGAGGCTAGCGAACAACTATCCAAACCAAAAGTCTATGCCCGTAAGTATTTCGAGCCAGAGCCCTCTAAGAAGAAAAGAAAAACAACTAGAGGCACAGAGACAATGGTGATACCCAAGGGTCCACCCCTTGGGATCGGAAAGAAGGGATCTAGCTCATTGGGGTCTCCACCCATTACAATCACCACTGCCACCCCGCTTACTTCAATTCTAGCTTCTGCTTCCTCCCTACCTACGGTGGATATCTCTGTCCACCTTGCTCCTACTCCTCCAGTTTTTCAAGTTATTCCTGTAGATTCATCATCCACCACCACCTCGCCAATGACCTCTTCATCCATGTCTCCTTCCCTTCCTTCCATTTCCACTACCACAATGCCAGCCCCTAGCCTTCCGAAGTCTTTTGTAAAGTATATGCAGAATGTTCCATCTGAGCTTTTGGGGATGCTCACCAATCTACTAGTTCAGGCTGCAATAGCTCAGGCTATGGCCTCTGCTCAAATGGCATCCCCTTCCACTGAATCACCAAAGATGAAAGTGACCATGCAGATATCAGACGAGTGTGAATGACAATAGTTGGAGGCTGAGAAGGCACCAGAGTACGAAGAATTTGAATATCACGAACGTCCCTTGTTCGAGCGTCAGGAGATTGATGAGGTGGCCTATAAGTCTTCTAGCGAGGGCACTGGGGACCTTGATGCTGAACTGATCCAGAAGTCAAATGATCCCGAGCTCAATGCAGAGTGGGGCAAGCAACTCAAGGAAATTAAGGACAAAGAGGTAGAGGACCGGCTTGCCCAGGAAGAGGAGGTTGTTGCTCCTGAAATGAAAGGTAATAGGTCTCCAATCGAGGAACATGGCTAGACTCCAGAGCATGACAAGGAAACTTTCCTCCATGAGGACGAACAAGCAGAGAGCCCTGAGGGGCATCAAGACACTTTAAACGAGAAGGAGGAGGATGCTGAAAAGAAGGTTTCACCCAAAGGGCAGTCACTCACCGAGTCCCCCGCTAGACATGAAACATTCGGACAAGATTTTGATGAAGGAGAGGAAGATGGAAGAAAAAGGAGAAGGCTCTTATTGTCAGAACCATCGAACTTGAAAAAGAGGACAACATAACTCAAAGTGAACCGCCAAGGGAAGAACCCCAAATGCCCAATTGGCTACAAAGACAACTCAAGCAAAAGACTCCCACCTTTAAGGATCCCAAGGCAAGGCTGGAAGCCATCATGGACAAAGTAGGAGTAAGCACCAGAAAAGAGAAGAAGCCAAAGGTCAGATCAAAGGTAACCATGGATGCCTCGGGATCAAGGGCAGTACAAATAGCAATGCCGATGATTGGGGAACAAGGTATAACTTACAACGTCTCCACCATTGACCTGGGAGTGGCCACAAGGGAACAAAAGGTTGAACATCTCTAGGAGTCGGTCGCCATAGTGGTGCACCTTATCTAGTAGGATAAGGTCTCCAAAGAAGAACTAAAGGAGCAGGTGGCTGATCTAATGACTTATATTCAGCAGTGGTCATCTCTGGATGAGCAGCCTACAACATCATTGGCCCCACCTTTGTTGTTGTCCAGGGAACAAATTAACAAGCTCGAAAAGAGACGGAACTTGGACAAAACTACGGAGAATTGGTTCTGACAGGTTTTGGACATAGGAAACATGGGCATCAACCTGGTTGTCTAGGAAATGAATAGGTTCCTAGAGGTTTAGAAAAATCTCAAGGACACTAGGCAGATCTGTGAAAGGTTCCCATGGAAGTACAACTTGACCTACCCAAAGATTGAGGCCATACTCGCATTGCTGAGCGATGTCTAGGAAAAGGACCTTGCCTTCAAGGATGATGATCACTGGCTAGTGGACACATGGAAGCAAGATTTTGATCATCAGAAGAGGAGGCTTGAGCAGGTTTTGGAGCGAATGGTGCCAGACATTGAATGGGCGAGAGATTCCAGAGAAGAGTGCGCTTGGTACCTCAAGCTGATGACAGGGTACGAGTTGCCCGTGGTTGAGATCAATGCTAAGAATATAAAGCCCTACTTCTTGAAGATCATGGAAGATGGGATGTCCGCTGAGGTCACCACTAAATTCATGTCCTTCACTACCCGAGCCTTTGCATAGTCAGAACTCTTTCAAGACAATGCTGCCAAGTATGATGATGATTGGAAGAAGCTTGGCAGCAATTCTCAGGAGTGGACTTACCAAATCTTGAAATCCGACATCATGGAGGTGGGTAAGTTTCAATCTCTGGTCCTAAGTTTCATGGAGTATGCCACGTTGAAGAAGCGAGAGGGCAATCCCATCATCAATGATGAGTTCCTTGAAGAATAGCTATAGCAAAGGGCAAATGGCTAAAAGACAAATTTGCTACAGTGCATTCACTAGATGACAAAATAGGGAAGAAACAAGAAGTTATTTATAAATGTAATATATTTGGGGGTAGGTGAAACCCTAATGTAAAGGGAATATTGGCCATACAATTGAATCAAATCTTGGCCACTCATTTTTTTTTTCAAAACTATAAATAGGGCTCTCCTCCTCTCATTCTAAGAGAGTTGAGTTGTTGTAAAAGCATGCTGGAGAAATTATAATAGCAAATACAGTTATTTTCTGGTGTATTTCTGGGTTTCTCAATATGTTTCATGATTCCTCTCCCTTTTAGTTATAGATTTTCTTTAAGTTACTTTGTTGTTTTAATGCCTTTAGATTAGATTTGGTAGTTTTAGCATGTTGTCTCTGGTTTTGAAGATTGTTGTTGTGTGTATGCTTTTCTTGTCCATACTTTTGGTCATTTGCTGAAGGCAAATGACTATGTAGAGTTAGTCTAGACTTTGATTTCATTGTTGCTCATTGAATCTCATCTTTATTCACCTTCCCATAGCGAATGAATGATGAATATCTGCAGTCCTTAGAAGATAGCACACATTTCATGATATTGTGAGCATTCTGGTTAAGTGAAATTATGTTTAAGGAAACTATCCATAGTAGGAACCTCCATGATCACTGTTCATCGGTAGTTGTAGGTCCAAGAAACATCTTCCTTCCTCACCCTTTTCTTTTTCCCTTTTTTTTAGAAACAACTTGTGTTAAGGTTCGTTGCACATTGTAAAGCCAAATTTGACAAAATAATGGAGTCTAAGACTACTGTTTGAACCTACAGCAAAGCATAGTAATTCCAGATCTATAGAACTCCATTCATCGACTCAATTCTCCTATAGCTTTGACCACGTGAGGCCGCCCTATGATTCCAGCAAATCACATAAATCAACTAAAATATTCCAAGCCTCATCATGACCTAACACCCAAGAGACCTTGGGATAGTGTTATGATTTTTGATTATGGAAGATTGTCTTTCAAGAGAGTTAGTGCACCTATGTATTACCTATGTTGTGAAGTGCATAAAAACACCATCAACACCTCTCAATCCCTCAACCCTCAACCCTCAACCCTCAACCCTTAAACCCTAATCCCTCAACCCCTATAACCTCTTAATCCCTCAACCCCCAACCCTCAACCCTCAACCCTTCAACCCTAATACATGAACCCCTATACCCTCTTAATCCCTCAACCCTCAACCCTTCAACCCTAAACCCTAAACCCCTATACCTTCTTAATCCCTCAACCTTCAATGCTCAACCCTCAACCCTAGAACCCTAATCCTTGTACCCCTATACCCTATTAATCCCTCAACCCTCAATACTCAACCCTTCAACCCTAATCCCTTTACCCCTATACCCTATTAATCCCTCAACCCTCAATGCTCAACCCTCAACCCTTCAACCCTAATCCCTCTACCCCTATATCATATTAATTCCTCAACCCTCAACGCTCAATACTCAACCCTTCAACCCTAATCGCTAGACCCCTATACCCTCTTATTCCTTGAACCCTGAAACCTCAACACTTAAACCCTAATCCCTCAACCCCTATACCCTCTTAATCCCTCCACTCTCAACCCTCAACACTTCAACCCTAATCTTGAAACCCCTATAACCCCTTAATCCCTCAACCCTCAACCCTATACCCTATTGATCCCTCAACCCTGAACACTCAACCCTCAACCCTTCAACCTTAATCCCTCTACCCCTAAACCCTCTTAATCCCTCAACTCACAACTCTCAACCCTTAAACCCTAATCCCTCAACCCCTATACCCTATTAATCCCTCAACCCTCAACCCTTCAACCCTAATACCTGAATCGCTATACCTTCTCAATTGATGAACCCTCAACCCTCAACCCTTAAATCCTAATCCCCCAAACCCTATACCCTCTTAATCCCTCAACCCTCAACCCTCAACCCTTAAACCCTAATCCATCAACCCCTATACCCTCTTAATCCCTCAACCCTCAAACCTCAACCCTCAACCCTTCAACCCTTATACCTGAAACCCTATACCCTCATAATCCCTCAACCCTCAACACTCAACCCTCAACCCTTCAACCCTAATCCCTGAACCCCTATACCCTCTTAATGCCTCATCCTTCAATGCTCAACCCTCAACCTTTCAACCCTAATTCCTCTACCCCTCAACCCTAAATGCTCAACCCTCAACCCTTCAACTGTAATCCCTCTACCCCTATACCATATTAATCCCTCAACTCTCAACACTCAACCCGCAACCCTTCAACCCTAATACCTCAACCCCTATACCCTCTTAATCCCTAAACCCTGAACCCTCATCCCTTAAACCCTAATACCTCAACCCCTACATGCTCTTAATCCCTCAAACCTCAACCCTCAACCCTTAAACCTTAATCCTTGAACTCCTATACGATCTTAATCCCTCAACCCTCAACCCAATACCCTTAAACCATAGTCCCTCAACCCCAACATCCTCTTAATCACTCAACCCTCAATCCTCAACCCTTTAACCCTAATCCCTGTACCCCTATACCCTATTAATCTCTCAACCCTCAATGGTCATCCCTCAACCCTTCAACCCTAATCCCTCTACCTCTATACCCTATTAATCCCTCAACCCTCAATGCTCAACTGACAACCCTTCAACCCTAATCACTCTACCCCTATACCCTCTTAAACCTTCAACCCCTATACCCTCTTAATCCCTCAACCCTGAACCCTGAACCCTTAAAACCTAATCCCTCAACCCCTATACCCTCTTAATCGCTCAACCCTCAACCCTCAACCCTTCAACACTAATCCTTGAACCCCTATACTGTCTTAATCCATCAACTATCAACGCTAAACCCTCAACCCTTCAACCCTAATCCCTCAACCCTCAACACTCAACCCTCAACCCTCAACCCTTCAACCCTAATCCCTCTATCTGTATACCCTGTTAATCCCTCGACCCTCAACACTCAACCCTGAACCCCTATACCCTCTTAATCCATGAAGCCTCAACCCTCAACCCTTAAACCCTAATCCCTCAACCCCTATACCATCTTAATCCCTCAAACCTAAACCCTCAACCCTTAAACCCTGATCCCTCAAACCCTATACTTTATTAATCCCTCAACCCTCAACCCCTATACTCTATTAATCCCTCAACCCTCAACCCTTCAACCCTAATCCCTTAACCCCTATACCCTCTTAATCCATGATCCCTCAACCCCTATACCCTCTTAATCCCTCAACTCTCAACCCTTTAACCCTTCAACCCTAATCCTTCAACCCCTATAGCCTCTTAATCCCTAAACCCTCAACCCTTAAACCCTAATCCCTCAGCCCATATACCCTCTTAATTCCTCAACCGTGAATGGTCAACTCTCAAGCCTTCAACCCTAATCGCTATACCCCTATACCCTATTAATCCCTCTACCCTCAATGCTCAACCCTCAACCCTTCAACCCTAATCCCTCAACCCTAATCCCTCAACCCCTATACCCTCTTAATCCTTGAACACTCAACCCTCAACCCTTAAACCCTATTCAATCAACCCCTATACGCTCATAATCCCTCAACCCACAACCCTCAACCCTTAAACCCTCATTCCTCAACCCCTATACCCTCTTAATCCCTCAACCTTCAACACTCAACCCTCAACCCTTCAACCCTAATCCCTGAACCCCTATACCCTTTTAATCCCTCAACCCTCAATGCTCAACCCTCAACCTTTCAACCGTAATCCCTCTACCCCTCAACCCTTCAACTATAATCCCTCTACCCTTATACCCTATTAATCCCTCAACTCTCAACACTCAACCCTCAACCCTTCAACCCTAACCCCTCAACCCCTATACTCTCTTAATCCCTAAACCCTGAACCCTCATCCCTTAAACCCTAATACCTCAACCCCTATTCCCTCTTAATCCCTCAAACCTCAACCCTCTACCCTTAAACCTTAATCCTTGAACCCCTATAATATCTTAATCCCTCAATCCCCAACCCAATACTCTTAAACCTTAGTCCCTCAACCCCAACACCCTCTTAATCACTCAACCCTCAATTCTCAACCCTTCAACACTAATCCCTGTACCCCTATACCCTATTAATCCCTCAACCCTTCAACCCTAATCCCTCTACCCCTATACCCTATTAATCCCTCAACCCTCAATGCTCAACCCACAACACTTCAACCCTAATCACTCTACCCCTATGCCCTCTTAAACCTTCAACCCTTAAACCCTAATCCCTTAACCCCTATACCCTCTTAATCCCTCAACCCTTAAAACCTAATCCCTCAACCTCTATACCCTCTTAATCACTCAACCCTCAACCCTCAACCCTTCAACACTAATCCCTGAACCCCTATACTCTCTTAATCCCTCAACCATCAATGCTCAACCCTCAACCCTCAACCCTTCAACCCTAATCCCTCAACCCTCAACACTCAACCCTCAACCCTCAACCGTTCAACCCTAATCCCTCTATCTCTATACCCTATTAATCCCTCAACTCTCAACACTCAACCCTCAACCCTCCAACCTAGTCCCTCAACCCCTATACCCTCTTAATCCATGAAGCCTGAACCCTCAATTCTTAAACCCTAATCCATCAACCCCTATACCCTCTTAATCCCTCAAACCTAAAACCTCAACCCTTAAACCTTGATCCCTCAACCCCTATACTCTATTAATCCCTCAAGCCTCAACCCTTCAACCCTAATCCCTTAACCCCTATACCCTCTTAATCCATAATCCCTCAACCTTGAACCCTTAAACCCTAATACCTCAATGCCTATACCCTCTTAATCCCTCAACTCTCAACCCTTTAACCCTTCAACCCTAATCCCTCAACCCCTATATCCTCTTAATCCCTAAACCCTCAATGCTTAAACCCTAATCCCTCAGCCCATATACCCTCTTAATTCCTCAACCGTGAATGGTCAACTCTTAAGCCTTCAACCCTAATCCCTATACCCCTATACCCTATTAATCCCTCTACCCTTAAAGCTCAACCCTCAACCCTTCAACCCTAATCCCTCAACCCCTATACCCTCTTAATCCCTAAACACTCAAACCTCAACCCTTAAACCCTAATCCCTCAACCCCTATACTCTCTTAATCCCTCAGCCCACAACCCTCAACCCTTAAACCCTAATTCCTCAACCCCTATACCCTCTTAATCCCTAAACCCTCAATGCTTAACCCTCCAACCCTAATCCCTTCCCCCCTATACCCTCTTAATCCCTCAACCCTCGACGCTCAACCACCAAACTTTCAACCCTAATCCCTGAACCACTATAACCTCTTAATACCTCAACCCTCAACCCTCAACCCTCAACCCTCAACCCTACACCCTCAACCCTAATCCCTCTATCACTATACCTTATTAATCCCTAAACCCTAAATGCTCGAACCTCAACACTTCAACCCTAATCCCTCAAACCCTATAGCCTCTTAATCTCTAAACCCTCAACCCTCAACACGTAAACTCTAATCCCTCAAACTGTATACCCTCTTAATCCCTCAGTCATCAACTCTCGACCCTTAAACCCTAATCCCTCAACCCTCAACACTCAACCCTTCAACCCCTATACCCTCTTAATCCTTCAACCCTTCAATCCTAATCCCTAAACCCCTATACCCTCTTAATCCCTCAACCCTCAACACTCAACCCTCAACCCTTCAACCTTAATCCCTCTACCTCTATACCCTATGAATCCCTCAACCCTCCATGCTCAACCCTCAACCCTTCAACCCTATCCCTCTACCCCTATACCCTATCAATCCCTCAAACCTTAATGCTCAACCCTCAACCCTTCAACCCTAATCCCTCTACCCCTATACCCTCCTAATCCCTCAACCCTCAACACTCAACCCTTAAACCCTAATCCCTCAACCCCTATACCCTCTTAAACCCTCAACCCTCAACCCAATACCCTTAAACCATAATCCCTCAACCCCTACACCCTCTTAATCAATGAACCCTCATCCCTCAACCCTTGAACCCCTATACCCTCTTAATACCTCAACCCTTCAACCCTAATCCATGTACCCCTATACCCTATTAATCCCTCAACCCACAACACTAAACCCTCAACCCTTTAACCCTAATCTCTCTACCCCTATACCCTATTGATCCCTCAATCCTCAATGCTCAACCCTCAACCTTTCAACCCTAATCCCTATACCCTTATACCCTATTAATTCCTCAACCCTCAATGGTTAACCCTCAACCCTTCAACCCTAATCCCTCAACCCCTATACCCTCTTAATCCCTGAACCCTCAACCCTCAATCCTTAAACCCTAATCCCTCAATCCTCAACCCTCAACCGTTCAACCCTAATCCCTTAATGCCTATACCCTCTTAATCCTCTCTCAACCCTCAACCCTAATCCTCAAACCCTATGCAATTTTAACTGGAACCCTCAACCCTCAACCCTGCAAAACACTAATTCCTCAAACCATCATACCTCTAATCTTTCTCAAACCACCACGCTAAACTTCTAACCCTAACCCTAATCCCTTAATGCCTATACCCTCTTAATCCCTCAACCCTCAACCCTAATCCCTCAACCCCTATACCCTCTTAATCCCCGAACCCTCAACCCTCAACCCTTAAACACTAATTCCTCAACCACTATACCCTCTTAATCCTTCAACCATCAATGCTAAACCCTCAACCCTTCAACCCTAATCCCTCTACCCTCAACGCTCAACCAACAACCCTTCAACCCTAATCTCTC
>CM021102.1:219607120-219955662 GCA_007115665.2 Sequoiadendron giganteum
TTTCTCTCTATCTATACATCTCACCTCTCCCTCCTTCCCTCCCTCCCACCCTCTCTAATTGTCTCTATCTACCATCTCCCTCTTTCTACTTACCTCTCGTTCAATCAATCCCTACCACCCTCTCTCACTCCCTCTATCCATCTCTCTTTATATCCCTCGCACTATATCTCACTCTCTCCTCCCACTACCTCTCTCTCCCTCTGACCTCCCTCTCTCTCAGGTTTCTCCCTCTAGAAACCTACCGAGGTAACTCTCTCTTTTTGTCTCTCTCCCCTATCTCTATCTATCGTTCCAACCCTACCTAGATAAGTCCCTTTCACTCCACCCCCTATTTCTCTACCTCTATAAGGTCACTCCCTCCCACACCCTCTCCCTCTCTTAGGTCTCTCACTCACACTCCCTCTCTCTCCCACTCCCTCTCTCTTACACTCCATCTCTCTCACACTCCCTCTCACTACCTATCTCTCAAGTCTCTCACTCTCACCCCCCTCACACTCTCAAGTCTCTCCCTTTGGCACCCTACCTACATAACTCTCTCTTTCTCCCCGTCTCTCTCTCCCCCTTCTCTCTCTCCCTCTCCCTTAATTCTCTCTCTCCCACCCCCCCTTTCTCTCTCTCTCCCTCCCTCTATCTCTCCCACCCTACCTAGCTAAGTCCCTCTCACTCGAACCCCTTCTCTCCCACTCCCTCTCTCTTAAACTGTCACTTCCACCCCTTCTCCATCTCCCCAGACTCTCTCCCTCTAAATTCTCCCTCCATCTAAAGACATACATAAATGGATACATACAAGCATAATACATATGTACATATAATATTACATCCATACAAGCATACATACATACATGTGTAGATACAATCTAACATACATAGAGGCATACATACAATATATATGCATTGATACATACATACATGTACATAAAAACATACAAATATATCAACATACATTCAATATATTAATATTTAACATAAAGGAAGACATAACACGAGTGCATTATAATGTGCTTGCGTTATGTCTTAGTTGACATGTTTGCGGCAGAAGCAAAAACCATGTGAAAAGTGAGATATAACGCAAGCACGTTATAATGTGCTTGCATTATATCTTTCTTTGGGAATTCTCGAGCCTTAGGCTTGGTATTTTCCTTGGAATACCAACCCAAAGGCTTCTAGGGCATTCCCAATGACCAGAGACGTGTTTTTAAAAAATCTACCATATTTCTCATAATCGATTTTGTGCTCACCATTAGGATTGCACGTGGTCCAATATCAAAAATATCGAACACATGGGTAATGTTTGGATCTCTCTTAGCTATCCAACGATTTAATTTTTTTCACTTCTTGAAAATGTTAAGCCTTTCATCCATAATTTATTTTATCTGTATGTCTTTTTTTTGCCAAAAAGCAATGTTTGGTATTTTTTTCGTTATAAATTAACCGTTCATCAATTTTTCAAATAAACTACATTTTTAGAAACTAGACTCCATTCTACAAATTTAAAAAATAAAATTAAAAAAGAATCAATTAGTTTCTAAAATTTGTAGGTGTAGCACGACCAAAAGTCTATTTTTTAGGAAATGTCCACTTCAAAAATTAGTAAAAACTCAAATATTCATTAAAAAATTATCAGAAAAATCATGCATCAACTACATACTGTTGGGTAACTTCTGACAATTATGATTTTAAAAATACTAAAAAAACGTTCACCCTACGAGGGCCGTACAAGAGTTGCTATGTTATGTTTTTATGACAAAAACAACACCAATTTGTGTATGTCCCTCATTTGAACCCCTTAATCTGAACCATTTTCAAAATAAATTTTTATTTTAGAAAGTAAGCTCGGAGCACTTAAATCCTTCTTTTTGTTCCATCTCAAAAATTTGAGTGTAAGTAACCTCAATTTCACGTCCAAGGTCAGTATTTCCTGATTTTAGAAAAAAGATGTCCACTTCAGTCCCCTTTTTGGGAACCATCTTTGTTCACTTACCCTTATATCTATTAGGAAGATAATTACATGTTAAGGTTTATGATTGGTATCATACAAATTTAAATTCTTAGAACAATGATAATGTTTAAATTTAGTACAATGACTTTATTTTTATCTAATAAATAGCATATTAATGAAAAATAGTTAAATAAAGTTAATAGACCTTGATTAATTTATGAATTATAGATATTTATGTGCATGTACTTCAGTGGAGTCTAAATAATGTGGGTTTAATGTTCAATTTGTTGAACAAAATGAAATAGGGTTCCACCTTTTGGGAGATGGAACTAGGGTTTAGGACCTATTTCACTCTTAGTTTATTAGAAAACCCTATAGATACCTCAATCAAGTAACTCATTTGAGGAAAGGGATGCTAGGGAGGTTTCCTTAGATATGATCAAAATGGGTTCACCACTAATAAAATGCTTGGAAAGAATGAAATGAAAGAAACTAAGAATGAATAGAGAAGCACTTGGAAGAATGGAAAGGTCAAAAAAAGGTTTGTAACCCTAAACACATGTTGTTTGAAGCTCACTGGGACTGATACACTAGGTTGGGTGATTTAATCCTATTCTAGGGTTTCTCAGTAGGATCTAGAATCTCTTGGTTACTAGTCTAAATATGTAAAAGTCTAGTAAAAAGGCTAGGAATCATATGCCCAGATTGTTGCAAAGTATCCTAGTTTTTTATGATGTGCCCCAGGAGAAAATTTTTGAACTAAAACTTTCTAAGCCTCTGAGTATAGATAAAATAAGTACTTTCCCACTAGTTTCATGCGAATAAGTTGGATATCTTACTTTAGATCTTAGTTTTTGTGAGCCTTGACAACTTCTTGAATCCACTATTTCTTCAACCTACAAACCTGCTGTAGACATGGAAAATTGACTAACACACTTGATCCTAACTGCTAACATCATTTCATCCTGAATCACCTTCTCAACTTGTCATCATATTTTTCTTCTCTTAATTAAATAAATTATTATTTATTTGATTAAGTCATTCTTCCTTGTTGATTAAATTAATCAATTTAATTAACCCTAAGTCTTTATTCATTTCAATAATCCATTTTATTAAATCTCTAAAGTCCTCCTATTAAATTGAATAAATTAAACCTTATTTAATTTAATATAACATTATTCCCTTTAGTTAAATCAATCAAATCATTTATTTAATTGAATCTTTCTTCTCAATTTGTGATTTAAATTAACTCATAAATTTAAGTCAAAATTTTCACATCCCCTAGTCTCTCATTAAATTAATTAACCTCTGGTTAATTTAATCCTAATCCATGTCACATCCTCTAGAGAATGCAACTTGCACAATAAATCATTTATTTTGATTTATCAAAATACCTATTTTCTCTCAACATGGAATAAATAAGGGAATATTCTCCCAAGTTTGAAAATCCATCCAAGTGGATTTGTACATCCAACAAGACATTCTTTCCTCTTACATGTCCTTGTGCATTGAGCCAAGTGGCATTTATTTCACTCTTTTTCCCTCTTACATGTCATTTCACAAATTTTAATTTCCACCTAATATCTTTTATTGTGCACAATCACCAAAATATTCTCAGGCTTCCTCCATTCACATTCTAACAAGTGGCACTTAGCAATTGGATGTTGAATGATCCCACATTGCTCAATATTTCTCATTCTTCCAGTTTTGAAATCTATAAATAAGAGGCTCTTTTCCTCAATATTCATCCATAATTTGAGAGTAAAGTCATTATCTTCACATTGAGAACAACTTCACATATTTTCTTGAGCATTTGTCATCATCATAGCTAGGTTATTGTAGGTTTTTTTAAGGAATCATCTAGTTCTTCATCAACGAATTGGTTCAGTCTCCATCAAATCATCAAAGCTTAAAAAGGAGTTGGGAAAGGGCCAATTTCTACACATAATTGGCACCGATTCCTCCATGGGATTAAGTGTTTTCATTAGTTGAATAGGATTTAACTTAGTTTCTTGTTTTTTTCTTCATTTCATTTCCTATTTTGAGTATTGTAATGGATTTCATGGGGAATCCTTGTTCTTACTTGCATTTCAATCTAATAATGTGCTTGTTTTCCATGTTTGTGTAGGTATAGGATAGGGGTTCACATTTTGGCATTAGAAGGAGAGCAAATCTCAAGATCTAATCATGTTTTTTCAAGAAATTATGTGCTTTTTTTCTTTTTTGTAGGTTCCAGGAAACTCAGCCATTGATTGTCAAGCAATGCAATATTGGACTGCTAGAAGTTTCAAACTCTGCCGCTGAGCTCTTCCCATGTAAAAAATTCAAATTCCAAATGCTACTGCGGGTTTCCAAATTATAAACTGTGTCCTTGGGTGAAATTGTGCCACAATCGTGCTCTTTGTCTCGCTACAGAGCATTGCTCTCAGAAATTAGCAGTGGTATATAGCACTGCTAATATCTCTAAACTGTGTTGCCTTTGCTGATTGTTTCGTTGGGTTGGGGTAAAAAGTACAAATTAATTTTATTTTGATATATTCCCTTTGATTTTAGACCTTTTGAACCTCTAACTTGTTTGGTGTCTCTATATTTCCTTATTTTAATCATTTTGCAAGTTAAGGAAAAGAGGAAAACAAGGTTGAAGGTTGCATTATGATATCATTCTCACATTATACCAAGTGTTTTTTAACACTTTAGTGTTTATTTAACATGTTTAGAGAAATCATAATCTCTCTTAAGAACATTGTTACCTTCATGCTTCTAGGAAACACTAAATTTCCTTTGGGTCCTAAAAATAACACTACAAAGTTTTCAATTTTGCAAACAAGGGGTTAAAATTAACTTTAGGACAAACTCACTAGATTTGGTTTAAGGATTAACAATTGAACAAGGAAAATTTCATATTTGCTTTGGTGCTTGAAAAGAATTCACTATTGTTTTGTTGGATTAAAATGAACAAGTACTTCTTTGTTTTGTAATTACTTACCCAAAGTTATTTCATTAAAAGCATGCATGCACTTCTCTCATGCTTTATAGAGATCTTGAGAATCAAAATTCCTCTTGGTGATCTTAAGTTTTGTAAATGATTTCCTTCATATTTCATTTGGGATTAAAAAATTGAACCAATCTTGCGAGTGTGAGTGTGGCATATTGTGAGTGTTCTCCCTTTGTTTTTCAATGAAGGTTGATTGAACTATGGGATATGCTTGCTCACTTTTTTTTATCTTAGAAGGCCTTCCTAGTGGGAAAAAGTACTCACCCCAGGGAACGACCCAAATGAGAACATGCTATGGACAAGCAACTTCCAACCGGTATATAAGTGTGGATTCTCGAGGAAAGTTCAAGAATCATGAGGATTATTCTGATGAGAAGGGAAACAATGGTATCTTTCCATATGGATAGTCCCCCACAAATGGAATGGCCTCATTAAAACCCTTGAGAGCAAAGGCCAAAATCCTTAACTATTTTTGGTGCAAAAGGTCATGTCCTTTGAAGCTGCCCCACATATATATGTGGTTTTTTTGTAGAGATGAAAATTATTCCATGGGAGTTTCATGGGTACTGATGCTTGGCTAACCCAAGAAGTGAGTGCATTGTAAGGGGGAGACTGTGTGGTCAAGCATCTAATCATCCACACTGAATATGTGTAGCTGGATTTATCCAAGTGGGATCCCAACAAATATTTTCTCTTCATCCTAGGGTAGTACATGTTCTTGGAATCTAAAACACCTTGCTTGGGTCTTAAAACATTTGAAAACAAAAATTCACAAAGACCTTCAAAATCTCAAACCCTTTGGAGGACGCAAATACCTTTGATGAATTCAAGTGCTCTTGATTGCCCTAGGGAGCTCATCCTTAGAGGCTTCTAATTATTTGGGTTTAATCACAATTTTCTCTCTCTAAAGTCAACCTAGGAAACTATGCTCTTGAAACCTTGATTTTCACATAATGGACCTTATGGAATGAAAAGGAATTGAGACAAAGAAATTTAGTTTGAAATTTTAATCAAAGAATTATTTGTGGTAAAAGGAACTCATTAAGAAAAGATAAGGACAATTTACCCCACACATGTTTTCTCTCAAATGATTTCCCACAAAATAAAAATCTGCAAGCCTAAATTCAAAAAGCTTAGCCTAAAAGACTATGAAGAGCATCTTTCAAGGCTTCACGAGGTAAGAGAAAGGTTGGTTTAGAAATTATACAAGAAAGCCTCATGAAATAACCCTAACTTGTATGATTTTTATTATCAACAAAATCCCTATCTCTTTCAAAGGTTTTCTTTTCTCACATAGAAAGTATGGCATGTTCTTCATAATCAAGGTCTTGTAAGAAGGATTTTTAGCTAGGGAAAGTATAGGATCAAAATCATCACTCTCATCCATCCCTCAAGCATCAAAATCAAACATCAACTTACCAACAAACTCTTGAAGAATTTTGAAAACATAATTCATGGTAAACTTATAGGAAAAATCAAAATCATCTTGTTTGACATAACACATTTAGTCAAATTATCCTCTTGTGTACGAGTTTACTCTAGGATAACACAACTTCCTAGAGTTTATGATTTCATTTTCCAAAATCATCTTGTTTAACTTAAAACACTTAGTCAAGTTATCCTCTTATGAAAAATTTTATCCTAGGATAACACAACTTCCTAGAGTTTACAAGTTCATTATCCAAATCAATCAAAATCAAATCAAATCAAGCCTTAAAGTTTAGCATCTCCCTCAAAGTTTCTCAGGATTTTCATTCATCCGCATCATCCATCTTCCGCTTATCTCATCCCCATCATCACATTGATCCTTAAACTATCCTAGTTCATCTCTTTTTGTGCCTAAGATTAGATCAACTGATCTCCCTTTTATGGTGCAAACAAGATCACAACATGAGAAGAATATGGAAATCACCAAGTTGAAGTGATCTAAGTCAAACTACTCCTAAAATAAATCTTGTGGGATCAAGAAATCCTCCAAACAACTCCTTTCTACCATCACAAACCCCTCAAGAGGAGGGTCAAGAAGAGGACATCATCGACAATGACTTGGGAATGACACAAGAGAAAATAATTGAAATGGTTTAAAATCCTAAGAATCATAGAATCATCAACACCATGTTGAAACTCAATCCCTCCCTATACATACTTGAGTTAGCTAAAGAAGGGGCCAAAATCCCTTTTGACTATGACGAAAGTACTATTGTGGAAAGACCTCTTGTGAACATACCCCCAATATCACTTCCAAGAATCACTCAAGACATCGCACAAATCATATCCTCTATCACTTCAACCTCGTTGGTTGTTAACAAGGGAAGCACAATGCTTCAAGAACTCCAAAAGCATTGCCTTGTGAGAAACATAAGGTTGGATATAAGCACCTCACTAGACCAATCTATACTGGTAAATCCATTACACCCTTACATCCCACTTACATTCCATAATCATAAGGATTCATCCCCATTTCATGCAACACCAATCTATCTGCTGGATACACAAACCTCTCTCCCCATAATTTCATAAGGAGAAGGTTGGTTATTTGGAATAGGGGGAGTCTTTGATCCCTCCTCATCATCACTTTTGCAAGAGAATACACTATCATTCCCTCCATTACCATTAACATTTGTATCACCTCTTGGGTTGGGTCTTCTCCCCTTACTTACCATCAATCGACCAAGTCAAAGCAATAAAAACATCATATCAAGACCTCTTTCTTTTCCACTGATATCACAACAATAGATGGAAACCATCCAAGCAACCCCAATGGTCAACACATCCACCATTCCTCAAGTGTCTCAAGGACCAAACATCTCGATCGCACCATCCACCACTCAAACCCAAATCATCAACACAACTGTCTTGCTCATCACCATTCCCAATCCTCTTCCAGTACCACCAAATTTCAACATGAAAAACTCATTCATCACCAAGGTACAAACAGTTCAACAAGCTACCCATCCAAAGGCGCTTCAATGAAATGAACAAGCTGCACAGCTGGTTTCCCAACAAGCATAAGAGCAATTAGCATCACAACACGCTCAACTTGCTACACAATCCACTCAAGCTACTCAAACCACCCATGCCACACAAGTTTCCCAACAAGCACAAGCTCAAGCTCAAGCCCAACATCGAGCTCGACAAGTGAAAGTACATTACTAGGCACGATTGCAAGCAATCCATCAACAAGTGTATCTACAAGCCCTGCAAGATTTTCAGGAAAAATAACAAGCAACACAATAGCAAGCCCAACAATAAGATTTTTTGGTGCAACAATAGCTAGACCAACAAAAAGCTTTGTTGGCACAACAAAAACTATACCAACAACAAGCTTTGTTGGAACAACAACAACAAGACCAACAACAAGCCTTGTTGGAATAATAACAATAAGACCACCAATAAGCATTATTGGTACAACAAATGGAGCCATATCAGCAGGCCTTAATCACACAAAAAAGCTTGAAAAAAGCCTCCATAAACACCCCACCCATCAATCAAACACCACAAACACCTCAAAACACGTTCATCCCACTCCCTGATTTGTAAAACGATGTAATAACACAAATCAAACTGATCTCACATCAAGTGTTAGATCTTTAATCAAGAAAAACAACAAGAACACCTAGAAATATGTGTCCCTATCCTTTTGACAAGAGCCTTACAATGGTACCATTCCTGAAGGGATTCAAAATCCCCAAATAGGACAAATATAATGGGATGGGAAACCCTAAAAATCACATCAGGGAGTTCTAGGTACATTGCATTGAAGTTTCCTATGATGATACGTATCTAATGTGACTATTTCCTCATAGCCTAAATGGTCTCACCATGGAGTGGTTCTCTCATCTACACACAAGAATTAAAACATTCGAATAAATTGTAGACACATTCCTCAAGAACTATGCATTCAACATGGGCATGAATGTTAGTGTCGAGAAATTATCGGCACTCAAAGAAGGAAAGGGGGAGTTATTCACCTCCTTCTTGCAATGATGGTGATCCAAGGCTAATTGAAGCAAGTGGACCATGCTAGCAAAGCAACAATTTTGCACTATTATAGCTAATCTAGATGAAAACTTGGCATTTTATCTAAAGATGTAGTGCATCACTACATATGACCAACTGATCCCTAAAGCACTCAACATAAAGAGAGCCTTAACTATACGAGGGTGCACTCCTACATATCCTAAACATCAAGATAGTGACCCACCCACCAATTATAATGATAAACCTCGCACATGGGTAAAGAACAAGAATGTCACTAATGATGGAGTGGTCGATGCCAAGGTCGTCATCAGTGCTCCAAAGAAAAATAATCAAACATATCATCAATCATAGAATAAAAACCACAAAATGTGCAAACCAATGTAGTAGCACCACAACCACCACCTCCGAGCAGTAAAATCAATAGCCTGAACAACCAAGGAGGACCACCTCCTCAAAAAAAGTATCCTCTAAAGAAGATATTCACAACCCTTGGGGAGTCAATAGAATCTATCATGAAGAAGTTGGTCAAAGAAAACCTCATCAAAGTCTCCACTTCTGAAAATTATGCAGAACCCATGACAAAACCACCTTGGTACAATGAAAATCTCCTTTATGATTATCATAAGCTCAAGGGGCACACAACCACCAACACTATGAAATTGAAAAAAATCATCCAAGATCTCATTGAGGATAAATTCATAAATGTTGAGTAACTAGCTGGTAATCAAGATCAAAAAACATACATGAATCTGATGCCCAACCACGATCAAGGAAATGATAAAGGTAAGCAAAATTCTAGAAAAGTGAATCATGTATACGAGGGTCTTGTCGCATGCCATGACAAATTGGTCACTATTGTTAGCATTAAGGGAGATAATGTTGATTGTGGAGTCACCACATGTGGCAGTAAGGTCACCATTGTTGGGGAATTGTAGCCATCTAAGACCCCCACTGCAAATCATAAATCCATCCCTAATGGTTACAACATCTTGGACCAGTTAAACAGAACACTTGATCAGATCTCCATCATGGAGTTACTGAATATTTCCATTGCCCATAGATAAATCCTAGAGGAAGCATTGACATCATCTACGTGTCTCCCAACCTTGATATGAAACAGTTCCAAGCTATGGTCGGTAACATCATCACTCCAAATCTCATCACCTTTTCTGATCAAGACTTCCCCACCCAGCCATCTCACAACTATGCACTTCACCTTCAAGTCGTAGTGCACAAAAGTAAGGTCAAAAAGGTCATGGTGGATGGAGGTATAGGCCTCAACATCTATTCACTAAAGCTCATAAATAATTTGGGGATCTCCGAAGATTCCATTGACAAAGACAAAGGCATTACCATCAAAGCATATGATGACTAGGAAAGAGTGTCTCAAGTCACTATAAAAATCCCAATCCAAGTAGGGCCAACTACTATGGAAACCACATGTCAGGTCCTCGACCTTGATTTTCCCTACAACATCCTCTTAGGACAACCATGGATCCATGGGATGAAGGTAGTCACCTCAACATTCCACCAATGCATCAAATTTTCATACCAAAATGAAGAGGTCACAATTTATGGTGATCCTAAACCCTTCACCTATTGCAACAATCTGGAAGCTAAGTTCTATAAGGTTCCCCAAGTCCCGAAGAATGACGAAGGCCCCTCCACTACCTATATAGATCCATCTAACCATACCTCCACTTCTACGACAGAGACACCCTCCATCCCTGACATATCTAACATCAAGTTTCTGATCCAAGACAATGGGCATGGGGAATACATAATGAAGAAGAATGTTTTTTTCATATGAGAGTTACCTCAATCTCCTAGCTCACATGGACAACCCTGACCAACTAAAATGCCAGCCCACACTTTCATGGTAGACCCCTCTAGATTCTGATGTTAGGGAGATCTAAGTCAAGAGACCGTAGATGAAGAAGAAACTTCAAACTCATTATACCAGGATGAAAGGCCCACACGCAACCTTTCTATGGATGAAAGAAGCAAAGGACTACAAATGATGCTTGGGATGGGCTATAACAAAAATGAAATCCTTGGAAGGAACAACAATGGCTGACTGGAACCCATCATTGTTGAGAGATGAATGAACAATCTTGTCCTTGGTTGTACCCCTCCGAGTATAAACATACATGGTCGAGGTCCCCCAGTTAATGCATTCAAGACTCCCCCTCAATTATTGGTAGCTGCCCTATGATTACCAGTATCCACAGGTTTGCCCCTAGACAACTTAAACTTTGATATAACTAATGTTTGTATTAGTAGTGATGATGAGGATACCATAACCAGCTTAACCATGCTTTTTGAAGACTCCTCCTCACTTATGATTAGTACATCATCTTTTGAGTTAGACCACCAAACTCACAAAATAAACTTGGTCTACTCGCAACTCATCAATTATGACCAACAGGGACCACCGGTTCTGGACACATTTGAAAATGATAATGCGCTCTCAGAGTTCATGGTATTGTGGGATATGGTCCCATATGGGGATCACAAGGTTGGATTTGACATCACATTGGACACACATGAATATTATGGGGAGAGGATTGAGTCCTTCAGTCCCAAAAGAAAAAGAACGAGAATAAGCTCGAGGTCTTTGAGTTAAAATCACATTGTGGCACTCTCTAACCATAAAATAGTAAAAATAAAGGATGCATCCAATGGTGAAAACCTCTCTGAGGCATCGGGGGATGAAGGATTCAATCTCCCCCTCACTGAACTTCATCAAGAAAAATTGATAGTCCTAGCAGAATAGTGTAACCCCATCAATCTAGGAATAGAGGAGCTACCACACATCACCTTCTATGTTGAGTCAGTTCTCATGAAAGAACAAGAAATTTTTGTTGCATTCTTAGAACATGTCGGGTCTCGATTGAGAACTCATGGTTCATCATTTAGTTGTCTATCCAGGGGCAAAGCCAATAAGGTAGAAGTTGAGAAAGATGCATACATAGATAGCCTTCTTAGTCAAAGTGGAATTGCAGAAGCTCTTGGATGTAGGATTCATAAAGCCAATTGATTATCTTGAATGGGTGTCAATTCTTGTACCTGTTTCAAAGCCAAATGGGAGCATCTTTATCTGCACCGACTTCAAAGACTTAAATAAAGTATGTCCTAAGGATGATTTTTGCTACCAAACATCAACATGATAGTGGATATGATGGTCGGACACAAAATGCTATCACTAATGGATCAATATTTCAGATATAATCAAATCATGATAGAAAAGGATGATCAACACAAGGAAACGTTCACATATCCATGGGGGACTAACTGCTAGAACATGATGCCTCTCAGGTTAAAGAATGCAGGTGAAACATACCAAAGATCCATGACACTGATCTTTCATGACATGATTCATAAGATAATGCAAGACTACGTAGATGACATATTGGCTAAATTCAAAAAAAGATAGGACCACATAGTAGCCTTTAGCTCTATTTTTGATAGATTGGAAAAATATAAGGTATGTCTCAATCCAAAGAAATGCGTCTTTGGTGTGCAATCAGGCAAGCTCCTAGGATATATAGTGTCAATGGGAGGAATAGAGGTAGATCCCACCATAATCAAGGTGATCCTCGATATGGAAGTACCTCAGACACTAAAACAACTGAGAGGTCTACAAGGCAGGCTCCAGTCCATCCATAGATTCATAGCACAACTAGCAGATAAACATATGCCATACTCTCATCTACTCCACAAAGGAATAGCATACAAATGGGATGACAAATGCAACTAGGAATTTAAAAAAATCAAAGAACACTTACTCACGCCACCAGTTTTGATGTCGCCAATCCTAGGAAAACCATTGATCCTATACATTTCAGTAACCATGGCAGCTCTCGGTGTTCTATTAGCTCAACACAATGAAAATGAAAGAGAGAGAAATATATTATATCAGAAGAACTATGGCAGGCCATGAGCTAAACTATACTCCCATTGAAAACACTTGTCTAGTAGTTATGTTTCTAGCTTAGAAATTCAGACACTACATGTTGGCTCATCAAATCAAGCTAATTATGAAGATAGATCCTCTCAAGTACCTGCTTTCTAAATCCACGCTCAAAGGATGGACAACCAATTGGGTTGTGATATTGATAGAACATGACATTGAATATGTGGAGCAAAAGGCCATTAAGGGACAAGCAATTGCAGATCAACTAGCAGAGGCTCCTATATATGTAGAAAACCCAGTCATTTCAGAATTCCTTAACAAATCAATTTCTAGCCTAAGTTATGTAGACCACTGGAAGATGTATTTTGATGGATCTTACACACAACACGGATCAGGAGCAAGGATTTTCTTCATAACTCCCCAAGGAGACTACATACCCAAATATTACAGGTTGTCATTCCAATGAATGAATAACATAGTAGAGTATGAGGCTCTTGTTATAGGCTTAAGGATTGCATTACAATGGTATATTATGGCTCTAAAGATATATGGAGACTCTCAATGGATAATAAATCAAGTAAATAATGAATCTCACACAAAGGATGATAAGTTGACTCCATACAAGAAGTTGGTCAAGAGCATCAAAGAGTCATTCATTGATATCACATTTGAACAACTACCTAGAGCAAACAATAGAGTATCAAACACAATGGCTATAATTGGATCATTCTTGGAAATCCTGCACAACATCCCAAAGCAAGAATTCCTCAAAGAGCAACTTCTCATACCAGCATTCGAGGTACGAGAGTCTAAATTCATGTGTGAACTCATTGGTCTTCGTGATCCTTGGTACAATTACATTTACACCTACTTGAGATTAGGAGTCTTTCCCATCAATATAACCTTGAACCTTAAAAGAGCCTTCATCAAGAAATCAACCCAATTTTCATCCTAGGAGAAACCCTCTACTATAATAGCATTGAAGGAACCCTATTGCATTGCCTAAATATTGAGGAATCCCTAACTACACTAACTAAGGTACACAATGGCATTTGTGGATCCCACTCAAGTGGTATGAACTTGGCTAAGAAGTTGTTGAGAATCAGATACTACTGGCCCACAATGGAGAGAGACGCACATGACTTTGTTAGAAGATGTTTGCAATTTCAGCAGCATGAGGACCTTATCCATGCACCAACTCAAGAGCTTTATCCTATTGTTACACCTTGTCCCTTTTCACAATGGGGGATTGATCTCATCATTAAAATCACCCCCACCTCATCCAATGGCCACAAATTCATCATCACCGCCATGGAGTACTTTACAAAGCGGGTCGAAGCCATTCCCATGACCTACATAATGAGAAAGTAGATATCCAAGTTCATCTTGAACTAACTCATTTTCCCATATAGTGTCCCCCAAGCTATTATCTCAGATAATGGGACACCTTTCAAAAATAAGGATGTTGGTGACTTATGTAATAAATTCAATATCCAACATGGCTTTTCCACTCTGTACTATCCCTAAGGCAATGGCCAAGTAGAAGCTACCAACAAAACCATCTTGAAAATCCTTAAGAAGATAGTCAATGGTGTTGGTCGTGACTAGCATCTACAACTAAATCCCACCTTATGGGCCTATCGTACCAATATCTAAACACCAACAGGTTCCACCCCCTTCTCCTTGGTCTATGGATCAAAAGTCATCCTCCCCATTGAAATCGAGCTCCCATCCTTGAGAATATACTTACAAAACCTCATAATAGATGAAGAATATAGGGTCTCACAACTAAATGAGTTGGAGTTACTAGATGAATGGCATATGGATTCCCTAAACCATCTATAGGTATATCAAAACTGACTCAAGCGGAGTTATAACAAGAAGATCAGGAGGCGGACCTTCCAAGTCAAAAAAATTTGTGCTAAACGAGAACCAGAAGAGTGTGCAAAACCCATAAAGCAAAGAAAAATTTGAGCTCAACCTATTGGGACCTTTCATCATCACAACAAGCTATAAATCAAGGGCATATAAGTTATCAAAACCAAAAGGCGAGCCTCTACAGGAGCCCATGAACAACTCCCATCTTAAAAAAAATTATGCCTAAAATATTTCAAGGTATAGAACCAAAAATATTAAAAAAATAAATTAGAAAATATCCTAAAAGAATGGTCACCCTGATGAAAACCTGGTAAACAGGTGTGTTGGTGACAACAAAAAAATCAAAAAAATACAAAAAACCAAAAAAAACTAGAAAAGGATTGAAAACAATAAAGGAAAAAATCAACCTCTAGTGAAAACTACTTCGGTGGCAGTTTGGACAAGTACTTTGGTGAAAACTTGGAAAATAAGTGCCAAGCATAAATAAAGAACTCTCTATATACCAAGATCTTCATGACTCACTTATTCATTACATTCCATCTATCCTTCCACCATCCATTCGAATCCATAGATTGATCTTGTGTTCATATCAGGATCCACCCTAGTACTACTTGGCATATTCCCAAGGTCAATTTGTCCTTCTTGCATCGAAGTAGTCTATCATGTCATGTTGGGGGCATGCTTCTATACCTACATCGGATCGGATTCGTGTATACTCTTGTGATATTCTTAAACATCAAAAATCTAAAAACATTCAAAAAATCCATAAAAAATCCAAAACATTCAAAAAATCCTTCAAAAAATCCAGAAACATCATAAAATCAAAAATCCAAAACATTTTAAAATCTAAAAAATAAAAAATAGAGTCATCCTACCAAACTACATCATCTCTAAGCTTGAACTTAGGCAAGGTTGATCTTTGATTATCCCTTAAGACATCCTAGGTCAGTCCTTAAGGCATCTATTGCAATAGAAATGGCAATCTATTTGCCTATCTGACTCATCAGTAATTGAGTCTATGTCAGTTGAACTACATGGTCTCTATGTGTATAACATAGGCAAGGCTAATCTATTGATTAGTTCCCAAGACCCCTAGGATAGGTCTATAAGTTAGTCTCTCAACCAAATCTTGAAAATCCAAAAACATTGAAAAATCTCAAAATCCCCAAAATAGCCTCAAAACATTTCAAAAATACCAAAAACATCCAAATATTTGAAAAAAACCAAAATGGTGCATCTGTCTCATCTTGCTTTCACTCGTAATAATCATCATTCATAATAAATCAATCAACATCTTCATCCTTTTGTAGGTCAGTCAGAAGCAAGTCTAGCAGGTTCAAAAGTGAACACCTAATTGTCAAAAGTCTTAAGTCTAGGTTAGTAAGTCAACAAGTTGATGAAACTTGAAGTATCAATAGCTTATCATCCAATCAAAATCTCACTATCACCTGATCACAACATGTCCTAGGAATGCGACCTTCCTATGATGGACATTAACATCAAGAATCATCATAGTTTAGTCTTGGCTAGTGGTATGAAGAACATTAGCTTGCTTGTTTACTTTATCTATTATTTGTATTTATGTTATTGCGCTTATTCTAAGGACCTCTTGATGAGGTCTAAATAGAAATATTTAGAGAGAAAGGAATGGGAAAATGATCATTGTATTTTTATCTTCGGTGCTTGTTGAATTTTCTTGTAAAATAACTTCATCATGTGTGCTTTGTTTGGTTTGTAGGGATGGTGTTCTAGATGTTTTGTTGACCACATAGTGTTGGTGTTTTTTATAACAACCCAAGTAGAACCCACAAGAGCTTCTATGAGCTTGCCATGCTCAATTATTAAAGTCCTGAAAGCACCGTTCCAACTTAATGACAAGATAACAGTAAAGCTGCTATTTCTCCTACACTTCGGACTATAAAATCCAGGAGGGTTTTCCTAAAATATGTTGTCATTCATGATAGAAATGATTTGCTCGTGCGTATACAAATAACAGATAAATTCCTATCAATGTTAAAAGAGATAAACCTTCAAGAAAATGGCTATTTCTTAGAAAAGCTCGGATCTACTTAAAAAGGAATTTAAAATTACACATGGTGTGCTGGTATGAGTTATTCGATTAAAATCTCTTGAAGCGATAACACAAAGTACAAGGATGAGAAGTAGTTAGAGTTCTAGTGCCATATCCTAAAGCACGAAGTCAAACGAGGAACTGAACTATAGGGTAACTTTCATCTAAAGCATCTATGATCTATGCGAATAGCATTACAATCCACACATCGATACTTGAGTTTATTACTCCTTGATAAATCCTATGTGAAAATTCACATAAACTTATTGAATAACTGAAGCATTTAACCAGTTCTTTGAACTAGAGCTATAGTCAAACATAATGCACAACAAATAACAAATGGAAATTAATGAAAATCATCTTGGATCAATACTTCATTAATAATTCATGCGAACCAACATAATAGGAGAGAAAATAGACTCAAAAAAGTCACAAGGTTAACATAAGTATGCTCAAGAACCCCATGATTTACTATGTTCTCAAATCAGACTCAAAACTTCAAAACTTGGACATATTGTTCTCTCTATCTTACTTTACTATTATCTTACGTATCTTGAATAGTTTCAACGGACCTCTCTCTCAGCCTAGAATTCCCTTTTATAAAACAAGGGAGCCAACAAGCTTCAGGCTAGAGAATACACATGTCCATTTCTTACTGGACCGCTAATCCCTAATCAGTTATCTTTACATCATTTGTTGGTAAGAGAGGAAAAGCCAAAAGCAAAAATGATCATTAGTCTGTAATGGAGGAAGAAGAGGCATTGCTCCAAGTGTCGCTCCCTTGACACCAAAGTATATTTTCACCGTTTTTTGCACTGATTTCATTTGAACAAATTGTACCTAAATCCGGAAAGAAAATGCATTTTAAAATATAATACCCAAGGCCAGACCTATACTTTACATGACCAAATTGCAATTCTCATTCAATTTATTCATAGTTCAAGTTCATCAATGAACACCCTTTTCCATGACTCAAAATCCTCCTCAGATGGCCAATTGAAAGCCACCACTTGGTCCACCATCTTTCGATATGGTACATACTTTATCATCAATGATGTGGCTGTTTTATCAAAGTTTTCTAGGAAACTGATAACAAATGATAAATTTTGTAAAGTGTTCTCCAACATACGGATATCAGCATTTTTGCATATTTCATGTGTTTGGGCGATAATTATATTATTCATCTACTCCTTCCATGCCTGCAAAGGCTTGACTTTATCCTGACTATGCAGAATATGAGGTAGTGGAGTTAAGTCCTTTCCATTATAAATCTCCTTCAATGCTTTGATCTTGGACTCCATAGGAGCAGCAGACCCCTGGAACTTTTTCTTGACAATACTCTTAACAAATTGATATGTTGTTATAACTATAGGATATTTGTTCCTATGTTGTTTTTCCCCAACTGCCATAAATTTTAACTTCTCCATTCTAGGGCCCCATCTATTTAGCAAAGGGATAGCCAATTCCCTGTCCCTTGGAAACAATTCGAGTGCTTGCAACATCAAGGCATAATTTGCATGAACACCATTCAGCTTACTTTGGACCTGTTTATGTAAATGCCTCAACACAGTATCCTCAACACAGTATCAACAATTTCTGAGTTATTCCTTCCCGCTACATCCTAGATTTGGTTTACCATCTCCTTATATTTTTCAACTTGTCGGATTAATATTTCTCTAGAAGGATCTCCTCCTGAGCCACTGGCCCTTTCAATTGCAATAGGCACTTGTCCCATATTATATGGGACAATTTCCCAAGATTGCTCCTCTATAGAAGGTTGAGTTTGCTCTAAGGGTGGGTCAGATACAATATAGCTAGAGCTAGCCTACTTTTGAGACCTCAAGGTTTCCATTTGTTGTCTCAGTAAAGCCATTTTAGTTTCCAATTCTGCCACCCTTTGTTGAATTTTGTTATACTCAATAATAATGTCATTATACTGGCTTCTCAGAGTATCTCGGTTTTTAGTTAAGTCCTCCACAGTTGCCTTAGTAAATTTGGCAACATTCACAACCATGTCAACAACCTCTAATGTAGGAGTGTGAGTAACTCTTTTCACAACCAAATGACCATTGAAGTTAGATTCTTTTGCAACAATAGGCTTTCTATACCCAGTGGAGAGTGACCATATTGCCAGAGCATCCCATTCATCGCTAAAGGCTGATCCTTTAAGTGCTAATGCAACCTCCTCCTTTGTTGTAAGTAGTGGCCTATTAGC
The DNA here is from genome assembly GCA_007115665.2 of Sequoiadendron giganteum. Taxonomy (NCBI): domain Eukaryota; kingdom Viridiplantae; phylum Streptophyta; class Pinopsida; order Cupressales; family Cupressaceae; genus Sequoiadendron; species Sequoiadendron giganteum. Next base: position 219,626,116 of record CM021102.1, read on the forward strand.
CCTTCTTATTGTGTCAAATACCACAACATCAACAATATCCCATTCAGGGAGTAGCAATATTCCACACTTTTGGACCAATGCCCTACCCTATTCTGGTGTGATTTCCTTAAACTTTTCCTTCATTTTCACTCTAACCTTGGACCGGATTACCTGCTCTAGGAGCTCTAGATGCAAAATTCATTCATGTGCTACCTTCTCAGTATATGATGAGAGATGAACTCTCCATACAAAATCTTCAAAAGCATGACTATGAATAAAAGAGTCATCCATCATGAACTCTTTGCAAGTCTCCATCCTCAAATCATCATTATTTGTAATCCCTTTGATTTCATCCTTCCCTAATCTTAGGGTGATTGTTCTTGAACTTGTTGCAATGTCAGCTGGGTCCAATGGCAGCTCTGGATTCATTTCATATGGAGTTACAATAATTTCTTCCTCATCATTTCCTTTTTGGCCAACATCCCTCACACTATCAATTTTATGCCTTTTTGGGGATGATGGGTGAATCTATTATGAAATATTTAGAGGTGAATCCAAATCAACAATACCAAGCACTAATTGCCTTGGGACAAATGATGCACCACTCATTGTAACCTCCTCTGTCCTACTTCTCTTTCTCCTAGAAAACACCTTTATCTTCCCCTGAGGCTGATAAGTAGGCCTTTCTTTAGTTCTTATCTCAGGGTACTCCTCAATAACTTGTGACTTTCCCCTTTCTTCTACAATCCTTTCCTCCTTTAAGACCCCTACTACACTCTCAAAATTGTCAAGAGCATAGATTGCCTTGCTGAGCTCATCCTTGGCACCAGGTATAGGATCAAAATCAGGCATCTCTTCCTTTTTACTTCTTACCATTTTTGAATAGGCAATGAATCTTGCCTTCCTCTCATCTTGCAAATTCAAATAAAAAATGTTCCTGATGATATAATCAAGAAAATAAAAATTGTGGAAAAAGGTCCCAATCCCTTTTTTAGCCTTCATTTGGGAGATGAAACCCTTAGGATCATGATTCCTAGGGCGTAGAGTCCTTAGCCTATACGGCTTGAGTAATAAATGCAAATTTCTCCACCCTCCCTTTATCATGACAAAATCGGCAAAAGTTGTATATTCAGGGAAAAAAGATCCCTTCTTGTGTTCAGCAGGAAAATGGAAGTCGTGAGATGCTCCCAATTGCCTCATGATTTCTATAAAACCAAGTCTAAGGGGGACCTCCCTGAGTAGAACAAACGGGATGGCATTTGTGCCAAAAACCCTGAAAACTGTAGTACCATGGTTGGGGATAATATCCCCCTAGTTATGTGTCAAATTCAACTCAGGCCTCCTCTCCATAGGTCTTAGAATATCATGAATTTCCTTTGGAATCCTAGGGGAATTAAAAACCAAGGCCCTTTTTAGCCTGGATCCGAAAACATTATGAAAAGTTACATAATCAAACTTATAGTCATGCATGTCTAGGACCCTAGTCCAATACTGGACAGGCATCTCAATGTCTCCTTCTCTTTTCTTCAATTCTATATCTTTCTCAAATACACTCTGACCCCTATATAGAAACATGTGAATTAGCAGAGAAAACCATTTGAATCCTACCCAATTCTTCCCTAGCTTCAAAGCAGCTAAACCCGAATGCATTTTCTCTGCAAGGTAAGTGGAAAAATCATATACCACATTATAAATAGGGTGTTGGATGTTTACAGCCATATACATCACCTCTATAGGAAAAGTTTTCTTCAAATCAATCCCTAGAACTTGACATAATGCACAAACGGTCTTCTTAAAATGGGGGGCGAAATAGTCCATTGGGAAAGGTTCAGGCTCATTTCTGCCAATAACAACTTTCTTTTGATTTTTTCCCCTTCCCGACATAGCCAAATGGGGTATTAAAAGGGATGTCCTGATCAAACCCTTGGTGTTTCTATATTCCTCCCTGAAGACCTCCAATTTGATGGGAATCATATCTTGGCTCCATTCGTGCAAACCAAAAATCTCTATAATTTCCTCCTTGGTTACCCTGATCATTTGCTTGCCAAGGTGTGTTCTGACAGTTCGATTCATAGGGTCATACCTCACAGCAATATCCTTCAATAGGTCTACATCCTCATAGACATTGGGTACCACCACCTTACCTAGGTCCAATCTCCATGGATTACACAAAGGAACTGCCAAATTTTTATTTCCAAACCAGTTGGAAAACAACTGCCAACCAGTGTATGGCAATTCAGCATCGCGAATTGTACACTGTTTATCCACTAAACCTTCCTGAATCAAGGGTCTATAAAAAATACCCTTCCATCCTACTTCTTTCTTTTAGAAGGTTTCAATAAATCAATAATATCTTGTAAATAACCCCTAGGCGTAGCCTCGAAACCAACAGTTCATGCCTTGGGTGCCATTTGTATCAAACAGGTGATAATTCGAGCTAGGGTTTTTAATGACAAACAATTACACCATGCTTTCTATTGCCATTACAGAAAGTTGTTCTATATTCAAAAAATCTCTAGCAATTACCTATATAAGCTCTAAAAGCCAATTTATTCAACAATTCACCAGGAACCGAAAAGAAAATAGTCACCAATTGTTCAATAGGAAATGCTATCACCTTCCAAAAACACAAGAGAAGGTGTACGTATGACTTAAAATTTATTTTGCAAAGCATCAAATGCTACGAGACTGGAGAACTACGATAGTAGTCACTTCCTTCAGCATCAAACAATTTCTTACGAACCAAAAAGCAACACTGGAACAACAATTTACTATTTTTTTGGCATTTAATTATGCAAGTCGAGTCAAACTCGACCATTACTATTCACTCATGTGAGATAGAAAATCTATAGTATAGCACCAGTTCATTTGAAAACAAGCCATTGATCAAAAGCACAGTTGGCCAGGTGGATGACCTAGATTAAGTCAAAAACGATTTGAAAATGCCACATCTGCCTCCCAGTCATCAGGAGAGCAAGAAAATTGCCCATCAAGTACCAAATCAGCACAGAACAGGTCCCACCAAGTTTGTCCCTCAGTAACACTTGTATCCACGTGTCAAGAAATCACGCACCTCACAGCATTATTAAAACTAACATTTTAATTGCACGAGGTCAACGATGGATGGTCGTGATGCATTGAAAAGTACACAACTGTCATCACCATCATTCATCCTCGGTCAGCAATCAAAACTAGCCCCACCATGTTATGCAGCAAGTGGTAGCATCTCACAAGCCTCATAGCATTTCTCATGACATAAGCACAAATCTTGTGAGGTGTGCGATGAATGGTTAAGATCAAAGTCGCTGCACCCATCCTTCAATATAATCTGCAGATGCGAAATAGTTATTTTTAAAGAAGGGGACCAACTACGTAGATGGGGAAATAACCCTTGGGGTCACAAGGATAATTCAATGGTTAAGTTGTAAAATTAGTCAGCCGAAAACCATAGGAACACAAAGGTCATGACGCAAAACCGAAAGGATGGGTAAAAGGGGCCGGTAAAGTTACAACCAAAGAGGGATAAAATATGACTTAAGTGATTGGTCACCACCGACAACAAGTCAACACTCAGAAAGAAAAAACCCTAATGCCCAGACCAATCAAAGGTAATTAAAATAAAGCCACCATAGAGGGGAGGAAAATAAAAGCCCCACCACATAGGAAGGCTTTCTTTTCTATGTTTTGGTCTAAGATGTTTAGAGTATTTGAACTATATTTTGAATAAGGTTTCATATGTCAAGTGTGAACAAGAATACTCCTATTTGATTGTCAATTCAAAGTCCATTAAAAAAGGTATAATGCCATCCTAGTTCTTCATACCTCGATGCATTGTACCTATGTGTGTTATCAAACATAAATTAATTGGCACTTTTAAAATCCCAACTTCTGGTAAGCAAATAGTTATCATCGGCTCTAATAGTAATGGCTTGTTGAATCTCTTTTCTTCTATCTTCTTTCCACACTAAAATGGTACCATGACAATTAATCAGATCTTTGCTAATGCATCCATCCTGAATCCACAAATCATTTTCATAAATGCATATCATATCATTTAGGTCATACCACCATCATATCATCTGACATTATCATCATCTTAAGTTATGAAGAATAATATAGGTTTTTTATTCTACGCATCTTAAGAAATCATTGCATATCATACATCATAATGATTTTTCATGAGGAGAAACAAATATCATTATCACTCATAATGCATAGCATGAATCATTAGGGAAAAAATATAAAAAAATTGCATATCATAACTGCATCCATACATTTTCACCATAAAAAGCATAGAAAAATACAAAAATAAATACATCCATAATCATTACACTACATCATCATAAAGAAGCATACATCACATGGCATAAAATAAATACATCTCACAAACATATAATCTCATTTCGGAAATATCATAAATAGAACCATCTCATATATATCATCATAAAAAATATGCAACTGTCATGGTACAAAATCGGATCAAGCATATATACATCAAAGTACATGATACAATAGGGGCAATAAAATTAGAGCCCATGAATCAAAAAAATAACTGTCTATTATCGAAGGGCTATCCCTACTAGCTATGCCCCTCCCCCTCTGGTCTCTCACCATGATCCTCGAGAGGCCTCATCCCTATTTGCTGAGAAAAATCTGGCACCCGATCGGCTAGTGGCACTGCATGCATGTAATGTTGTCGATAGTACTCAACCTCTCTCACCGCCTCTCAGTATGCCCTCAAGGAAACTGTCCTACCCTGGGATGAGGAGGCCATACTCTCAAGATGCATTCACTAACCTATCTCATGATCCCACTCTAAATGGGCTTGGTTCCTCTTAGCAGTAACTATCAAAACCTTTTGTCTAGCCTGATCTCGCCCAACCATCAAAATATTTATCTTCCTCTGAAGCTGCTGGATCAGCACATCCCTATGGTCTATATGTGTGGGTGGTTTCTTCTGTAGTACTTGATCTTGAGGAGGCCTCTACTGTGTCTGATCCCATGGTGGTTTCAGTACCCGCGGGAGTGCCTAGTTGTGGGGTGGTGTATGATGTGGAGTTGGACCACCTCCTCCCCTATCTCCATCACCATCCCTATCACCATCTCCTCTCCCCCTATCTCTGACCTCATCCTGCTGAAAAACCTCTCGGCCTCCATTATGGGAGCGTCGTACCTAGAATTGTCAATCTAAGCAGGGGTCAAAACCAATCCTTGTATGCCTACATGACGTCGGCGTCTATTGGCCCCTGATAATATGACCATGGTCTAGTAACCAATTGTCTAAAGGATTCAACTGCCTTAGATGTCAGAATGGGTTGGCCCCATGTAGTCTCCGTCATGGTATGAGCAAAGATCACCATGTATTGATCATCAGGTCTATCTTGAATGTCCCCAAATTGGCGGGATACTCTATCAGGGAGGTAGCACTCTATCATTGTGTGCTCTCTACCCTACATCTACCTATCCTGGCGGGCAAAGAATAGCTGTTGGAAATCATCATACCATGGGCCTATGCCTAGCTAAGGTCTCCATACAAACTCTCTCATCTCCTTGATCACTGCCGCCAATGGGTGATGCCACCTGTCCATGTATGAGTAAAAGTGATTTGTGCACCACCATATCTCTAGACAACTGGATCATCTATATCCAATACCACTGATGTGACCTACAGATGAAGTAGTAGAATCTGCTCCCACACCCAGATGTGTACTAATGTGACACTAGCCTCGATGGCCCTACTGTAAAGTTCAGAAAACTCATGAAGATCTCAGTACAAAGAGGCTAGTATCACTGGACGCCAAGAAAAACACTCCCTACGGATGACCATCTGCTCCCATGCCAACACCTAGCTTGGAGTGAAATATTGACCCCACTGATCTAATGCCATGAGACTTGAAATGATGGCAGCCACAATCAATTTGTAGATCAGAACTACACTCCGATACCTCTCTAAATCAATTTGTTCCTCAAAAAAATGGATCTCATCAAGACCCATCACGTCATAACAAGCATCCCTCCTGGCATCTGGATCATAGATCACCCTCGCTCCATGAATAGGAAATCGTAGGATTCACCAAACATCCTCGAGTGTAACAGTAGCCTCACAGGTGGGAAGGTGGAAGGAGGAGGTGCTGCTATGCCACTACTCTACCAAGGCTGTCATCATCACTAGATGGGTCTGAATAGGACAAACATATGCAAAAAACCATAGACAGAGAGCACCAAACTGCTCCTAAAGGAACATGTGCATACCCTCTAGTCTCCACAATACCGGGCATCTATGCTCCCTCGAGTGGAGTATCTCAAGGTCCTCCTACACAAGGGAAACCATCATGTCAATTTTTATTAAAAATTGGGATCCCGCACTAAGTTTTCACACTTGAAATGGAAAATGCGACATTGTTTGCAATTGTGGCATAGTTTGAAAATTTCCAAACTATGCTACCATGGTGAGATTTGCAAACCCTAAGGTTCTAAAGTGCATCGCATGATGCTCTTTGCACATGCAGTTGATTTTGCACCTAAACCCTAATCCTAAAGTGTGTTGCGCAGTTCAATTTGCATGTGTGGCTAAGTTTGGTCAAAAACCCTAATTTCCTAAGTGGCTCATGGCATCACTCTTGGTGTATGCGATGCGCTTTGAGGCTGTGTGACATCAATTGGGAATTTTCAATAGCCCTATATAGTGTCTCTTGACTCTAGATTGACTTTGACCCTAATTAATGCACATAAAACGATAAAATAAAAAGTCAAGATAAGGGTACATACCACGGGTCCTACATTGGTTGGCCACTGGTGCACTTATACCCTCTCTGACACATGCTAGGGATGTTTTCATTGTGCCATCTCAATCAAGACTCAAAGCTCAGGAGGTAAGAATTTTCAAAGGCTAAAGTGTGAAAGTGATTTTAAAGTGACCCCTCAAGGTCTATTTAAGCTTGAAAATTAGGGTTTTTTGACCTAATTTGGCCATCCAGCTAGGCTTTTGGTGCCCTGATCCCATTTTTTTTGCCCAACCAATGACCATTTTTCTTTTCTTTTTGGGCTTTAACACATTTTTTGGCATCATGGGGCATTTATGACCCATTAGGCACCTTGTCCTTCTTTTTCACGAGATCACCCAAAAAGCCAAATTTTTGTCCAATCTCTCATGGGGCAATATACCAGCATAATCCTTTTCACTAGGGCAGTAGTGGGGCATGTAAAAATTTAATAAATTTTGAATTTTGATCACATTAGTTTATTCTTTGAACCAACGCAACAAGTGCATTGCTTCAAAGAGGGGCAAAATGTAGACATGGAAAATTGACCGACACACTTGATCCAAACTACTAACATCATTTCATCTTGAATCACCTTCTTAGCTTGTCATCATCTTTTTCATCTCTTAATTAAATAAATCATTATTTATCTGATTAAGTCATTCTTCCTTGTTGATTAAAATTATCAATTTAATTAACCCTAAGTTTTTGTTCATTTAAATAATCCATTTTATTAAATCTCTAAAGTCCTATTAAACTAAATAAATTAAACTTTATTTAATTAAATCTAACATTATTCCCTTTAGTTAATTAAATCAAATCATTTATTTAATTAAATCTTTCTTCTCAATTTGTGATTTAAATTAACTCATAAATGTAAGTCAAATTTTTCAAATCCCCTAATCTCTCATTAAATTAATTAACCTTTGATTAATTTAATCATAATTCATGTCGCATCCTCAAGAGAATGCAACTTGCACATTAAATCATTTATTTTGATTTATCAAAATACCTATTTTCTCTCAACATGGAATAAAGAAGGAAATATTCTTCCAAGTTTGAAAATCCCTCCAAGTGGATTTTTACATCCAACAAGACATTCATTCCTCTTACATTTCCTTGTGCATTGAGCCAAGTGACATTTATTTCATTCTTTTTCCCTCTTACATGTCATTTCACAAATTTGAATTTCAACCTAATATCATTTATTGTGCTCAAGCTTCCTCCATTCACATTATGACAAGTGGCACTTAGCCATTGGATGTTGAATGATCCCACATTACTCAATATTGTTCATTCTTCCAATTTTGAAATATAATAATAAGAGGCTCTTTTCCTCAATCTTCATCCACAATTTGAGAGTAAAGTCATTATCTTCACATTGAGAACAACTTCACATATTTTCTTGAGCATTTTTCATCACCATAGCTAGGTTATTGCAAGTTTTTTTAAGGAATCATCTTTTTCTTCATCAACAAAGTGGATTAATCTCCATAAAATCATCAAAGCTTACAAAGGAGTTGGGAAAGGGCCGATTTCTACACATAATTGGCACCAATTCCACCATGGTATTAAGTATTTGCGTTACTTGAATAAGATTTAACTTAGTTTCTTGTTTTGTTTTTTATTTCATTTCCTATTTTGAGTATTATAGATGTATTTCATGGGGAATCCTTGTTATTACTTGCATTTCAATCTAATATTGTTCTTTTTTTCCATGTTTGTGTAGGTATAGAATAGGGGGTCACACTTGCAACATACAAAGAGAGAAATAAAATATTGTTTTTTTAGGGAATAGTGGTTTTTCTTGGTCAAACCATGTTTTGGTAATTAAACCTTAATGAGAAATGAAGCATGAATGAAATGAAACATGAAAAATAAGATGAAACAATAGAAAATTGATAGAAACCTTGTAGATCTTAAAATAATCATGAAGTGGCCTTAATGGATGTAGATCTTGATCATGATTTTTGTTGAAAGATAATTCCTTTCAATACATGAATTTATCTTGAACAATACATCACAACAGTAGCTCAAAACCACATGCACGATACATTAAATCTTTGACATGATAATGGATCTCGATTACTGCAATAATATTCTATAGATACAATCTTGAATGCTCTATAATGCTCTTTTGAAATCTTAGGATGATCGACTCAAAATATTTAGGTGAAACTAACTAAAATAACCTTGTATTTATACTTCTTTATGCCAAATTTCTTGAAATTACAGCACTATAAGCTAACATCAAATCTAGGATAATAAAATCCCACCAAGAATTTGATTTAATCAAACCAGGTCCTAAGATCTAGGTGGGACTTATACGCCCAAGGTAGAATATGTGTCCTAGATCACTAGATCTAGAACACACAACCACAAACATTGAATTATGATTGGTAATTTTATAAGTGTCAAGATTATCCATAGAAAAATGCATTTAATTAGGTTTGTGGATACAAAATAGAACCAAATAAGAAATAAATAATCCCAATTAATTAATAAAGCACTAGATTAGTGTGGAAGTGTGAAGATACACTTTACAACACCCTAATTAAGGAAAAATCAGGTCCACTTAGTTTAAAAGGGCCCTAAACTTAATGTGAAAGTGTAAAAAACATTACAACACTAAATCAAGGCAATATTAGGCTTATTTTAATATTAATTATTCCCAAATTAAGTGAGGAAAAGGGATAAGTTTTTTGACACTATATTTGTATGTTGGTAGTTTGACTCCAAGAGCTATATGAATATTTATAGGTTTATAGATCACTTATTGTGATATGTAACTAGGTCAACCTACCTACTAATTGTGAATCCTTATGATATCAATATTTTTAATACTTAGCTTTAAGATGATCCTGCCAAACAAAATAAAGTGTGATATAGGAGAAAACAACTTTCTACCATTATTATTGTACAAGTGACCAATTCCAAGCAATATGTGTCATATCTTTAAGATTAATTGTACTATAGCACAATAAATTTTCACCCCTAAAAATTTCACACTAGGTTTTACTCGTGCTTATATTATTACAACTAATTATTGTATTTCCCACTTTCTTATTGTTTATGGTTAAAAAATGGAAATAGGGTTCCACCTTTTAGAGATGGAATTCAACCTATTTCATACATTAGTTCATTAGGAAACCAGATCCCTCAACCAAGTGACTTGATTGAGGAATGGTTGCTAGGTTCCTAGTGTACTTAGATGGGGTTCCACCATTAAATAATACTTTAAAAGAAGAAACTGAATGCACAATGCAAATTCACTATATGACCTAGGAATTTGAAAGCATGAAACAAGATTGATAAACTGAAATCAAATAGTAAAGTACCTAGTAGAATGATGAAGTCAAAACAAGGTTTGCAACTCTGAAAATTTTCTCTTTGAAGTATACTGGGACTAATACTCCAGGTTGGAAATATAGTCTTTCTACAAGGTTTCTTGGCTGAATCTGTAGTCTTCTGATGACTTATCAGGATCTACAAAAATATTTCAAAAAGGGGTACACTGGGACTAATATGCTAGGTTGGGAATATGAGTCTTGTTATTAGGGTTTGAATGACACTTTTGTAACATCTAGTGATCTTTTGTAGCTTCCTTATTATCCAACCTTCAAGTGTACAAGTCTAAATTCTAGTTTGTAGGTGAGTTTCTATGAATATGACAACTTCTTGACAACTTTGACAACTTTTGCAAGTTTTCCATCAAATGATCTTCAAGCTCCAATTCACCTAAATTTGCAAACACACATGATCAAGAGAGAAAAATGTTGTCTTGTTAGGGAATGGGTGTTTTCTTTGGTCGAATCCCATTTTGGTAATTAAACCTTGAAATAAAATAAAAAAGCATGAAGGAATGATGAATGCAAAATTTCAATGTTGCAACTCACCAAAAACCTTAAAATGAAGGTTGCAAACTTGTGTGAAATGGATTCAATGGATGTGGATCTTGACTCTTGATTAAATTCTTTAAACTTTTTATTGAATTCTTACTTGAATCCTGAAACCTACTTCACAAATATTAGCTCACAAACACACATGATACTTGAATCTTGAATGTAACGCCAAATACTTATGATTTTCTCTTGATTTCTCTTGTAAAATCTTGCATGAATAGCTCAAGTTTCTTAGATAGCTTTCTTAGGAGAAACTTAATGAAATGACCTTGTATTTATACTTGTTTATAAATAATTTCATAAAATTACAATGCTACAAGAAGACATTCAAAAATTGAAATAAAGGATAGTAAAATCCTACCAAGAATTTGAATTAAAATAGGTCCTAGGTTAAAGTGGGATTCATACACCCTATTGGGCATCTAAGTTGCAAAGGCCTAAACCCATGACACATACTTCAAGAAGTGTTATGTTCAATGTGGCATTTGAAATTAGGGCTCAAGACCTATGGAGCACCCATATGCCCCAGATGGATGTGTACACATCTAAAAATGGTTACAGTTAACCAAACCTATTAATTAATTAAATATGAATTATTTAATTAATATTCTTAAGTCATCTACATATAAATAAATTTAATTATTTATTTATATTGTTCATTTTTCCAATTCTTCTAGTTTAATTAAATAAATAAGTTTAATTAATTAATGTTGTTTTCCTCTTAAATTAATTAAATAGATTTCACAATTTATTTATATTAATTATAACAAGTTTAAATTCTAAATTTAAATGATATTCTTCATTTCACATTTAATTAAATATTTTCAATATTTAATTAAAAAGCTTTTTATTTCTCTCACATAATTAAATATTTTAAATATTTAATTAAAAAAGCCTTTTCATATTTCTCTCACACATATTTAAATTATGGAGACACCTTCAATTTGTCTCTTAATCTTCCATCCATCTCTTAAAAATTCCATCTTCTTTTCAAATTCTTGATCTCTCACTATTCATTTTAACAGGTTTGAACTCAACTGTTGATCTTGGCCAATTGGATTCTTGCCTTCAAAAATTTATAAATACAGCCCTCTTGTGAGTTGAAAAGAACCTCGACTTCTAGATTTTCATACATAGTTATTATAGTCGCATTTCAGTTTTATCAAGAATTTAGCATCAATAGCGTTTTAATTCCATAGTTTAAAATCATATAGTCATAAATATGCATTTTTAATCAATCTCGTTCTCCTAAGTTGTCATTTCAACAAGCTTCTACTTACACAACTGAGAGCCAACATCTTTTATCAAATCCTCGGAGATAGAGGATGATGGGACGAATTTGAAGAAGCTATTACCATAAGAGTTTGCATTTACGCTTTCTATATTAGCTTTCTTTCAATCTAATGTCTCCTCAGTGTGTTAGTTTGTTGTTTATTTAATCTACGCATTTTCTAAGCACACATTTTTGGTGCCCACTGTGGGGCATCCCCCCGTTTTTAATCTTTTTTATTGCAAAAAAAATTCTAACAGGTGACAGGTGATGGACTGGAGTCATGCTTTGGCGCATCCAAGCTTTATTTTAGCACATCCCATTCCTATTTCAGCGCATCCTTGACCTATTTTGGCACATCTGAAAACTGTTTCAGCGCATCCCGTGTCTGTTTCAACGCATTCAGAGACTGTTTTGGTGCATCCCATAGTGATCTTTTAGCGCATCCAGTAATTATTTTGGCGCATTTGGGGGTCTATGCCAACACACGCAGGAAATTTGTAAAACGTAAATTTTGATTTCGACGCCATCCATGGACAAAATTCTTATTTTCAGTTTTTAAGGAAATGAACCAATCCTAGGATAGAAACTTAAAAATTTGGAATATATCAATCCTAGGATAGTCACCACATGCTATTTTGCAGTAAAAATGAACTTCATGCCTATTTTGAAGCAACATCTTCACTTAGTTTAAATCATTATCATTTGGTGCTATAAAAAAAAAATTGTTTGCTTTGTTTGTGGCAATAGGTCTATGCTCTCCCCTTAACTCGGTGACCAAAATACCAGACTGCCTTTTTATTTTTCATGCAATGTTTACAATTTATTACATCCTTTAGAGGGCTTGTCATAGTGGGAAAAAATACTCACCCTATGGGAACAACCTAAGTGGGAACAACCAAAGCCAGGTTTTCCAACCCACTATAATCAAAAGTGAATTCAAGGAAAGTCTGCAATTCAACAGCAGTGTGCAAAGATAACCATCCCCAAAACCTTTGTTTTAAAGGTTGGGAGGTCTCCTGAGGGAGTTTATCTATTGCCGCACCAAACGGAAACCTTGACTACGAACCATAGTGTAGAAAGTCAACTGAGCTAGTAACCAAACATCATTTTAATCACCATATAGTCACCATGGATTGTTTGCTCAGGGGATTCGGTATCCACTTCCGTCACCTTGAGTACGCACCTGGAAAAGATAAAAACACAGGCGCCCTCTAGGGGGTGACATGGCTATGTGAATCGATGCAATTTTAAGCTGTGGGCTATGGTTACTATGATGAACTATTTGAAAAATTAAGAGTGAGTTTGACTGAATTGCTTATCTTTTTCAAAACCTGTGAAAATCTCAAGAACATACACTCTTTGTTTAGATTTTAGGATTAACAAAACAACTGTCTACTTATCTATACTATGTTTTTCACATTTAAATCAGATTAAGATCATCCAAAAATATCAAACTGTTCAAACATCTCTATCTCAAAAGTCTAAACAGATAATTTAGCGCATCACGGGTCTGTTTCGGCTCATTGTTGCTCTGTTTCGGTGCATTGCTGCTCTGTTTCGCTGCATCTATGTTCTATTTCAGTGCATTGCTGCTCTATTTCAGTGCATCTGTGCTATGATTTTGACACATTGCTGCTCGATTTCGGTGCATCTATTCTCTGTTTCGGTGCATCTATGCTCTATTTCGGTGCATTTGTGCTTTGTTTCGGCGCATCTAGTATCTGTTTCAGCGCATAGGAGGTCTGTTTTAGCGCATTCAGTCTTTGTTTTGGTGCATTTATTTTCTAAGCCTAGGTAATTTTTTGACATTCAGAAATCAAGTCTTATTAGTTTAATCTTTCCCATGCTCAGAGTTTGGAAGTCTCTAGAAAGAAAAATTAGAAAGCCAAAGAAATCCCTCGGTTATAAGAAGTTACTAAAGAAAAGGAAATTTCTATACCAAAGTCGAAAGGTCTTGCTTGAACACAGGACCTTTATTCATCGATATCATGACTATATTAGAGGTTTCACTAATGATTATGTTGTAAAACCTTTGTACTCACGAGCCTTTTTTAAGAGGAGAGCCTTTTCTCAAAGGCACAACCACAATCAGCATATTCATTCTTCTTATATCCTCCAACCTACAATTACTTACGCTACTCGTCCTAGTCAAATTATGCAATAGAGAGCTCAAGTACATTAGGCATCCATCAAATCTTTTTTTACGAAGCTTCGATCAAACCTCGCAAAGTGCAAAATCATCTTTATTTTTTATCTTTGGTTTAATTCCCACAAACAGGATTTTCATCCTCTCAAATCAGAGAATCACAAGCTAAAGATTAAAAATCTTTTAAGTCATAGAATCTTCATTCTATCTTGACTTTCATAGCCATCAAACATTTGCACTATCTCATCCCTTTGATCAAGGTTAGTAGAATTTGAGTAACGTTTTATGCCTGTTGTTACAAGATCTCAAAAGCACACAAAGAAAGATGAAAGCATAGTAAGTGGAATGGGTGATAATAGTGAGAGGGAAGAGATCCCTTGGTGTAGTTCAAATACTGAAGAGATAATAGAAGATAATCTCCAAGAAGTAGAACAGAATCCCCAATTCCATACTCTTGTGGAAAGGATTTTAGAATGAAACAAGGAAAGATATTTCCTTTCATTAGCTAATCAAGGAGCTAAGTTACCTGCTGATTTTGACACAAAAGGGATTAAAGAGGATCCTGAAATTCCTCTCAATGATTTTGGTGCCCTTACTCAACAAATAAAGGAATTACAAGGACAAATAAAAGCGATGCAAGGGGGTACAATGAAGAAGTATGTTTTGGATGACATATGTCCTTATCAATTTGATAGGATTCTTCAAATGATTCCTTTTCCAAAACATTGTGAAATCAATAAATTTGATAGGTATAATGGGAAAACTGACCCCATTGAGCATGTGAGGGATTTTCGAAATATGAGCTTAGAATTTTCTCATGAAGATACCTACTTAATGCAATTACTTCCATGAAGTCTGGGTGGACAATCCATGGAGTGGATTTCAAAGATCACTCCCCCCATCAAAAACTTTGAGGAGTTAATAAACAAGTTTATATCATAGTACTCCTACAACATCCAACACCAGATAACCATGCTTGACCTTTGTAAAGTAAATTAAAAAGTAGGGGAATCTTTCACCACATTTTTACAAAGGTGGAGAAGGGTGTTTGCTAAATACTCCCACCCTGTCCCTAAAAATTAAAAGATGGAGATCTTTATTGATAGTTTGAATCAAGACTTCAGTTACAGACTAAACCTTCATTGTCCTCAATCATTTGAAAAATTGATTGAAAATGCGATCATTATCAAAGGTGCTCTGATCAAGCGTGGAGTTCTAAAAATTGATAAAGAGGGTTCAAATTCATACAACAACAACAACAACCATAGTAACAACACTGAAAAGTCATGATTTTGGACTCGAAATAAAAATGTTGTGAATGATAGGGTAGTAGGTGCTAACAATGTAAATATGAATCCTATCATCTTTAATGTGTCAAGTGTTCAACATAGCAATAATGCTAGAAATTCTAGCACCCAAGGCAATGTTTCCAATCAAGGAAACACAACTAACCATTGTGGAAATAATTTTGGCAATAATCAAAATTCAAATGTGCCCAGATCTTCATATTATTCAAATCGACGGAGTTTTACTCCCTTGGGCCAATCCTTGGAATCCATTCTCAAAGAGTTATCAAATCAAAACGCTATTACATTGCCACCACAAAGAGACTATGAACCTTGAGTTAAACCACCATCATGGAATGACTCACACTTCTGTGATTATCATAGGTGCAAAGGTCATAAGATAAACAATTGCCAAGGGTTGAAGAATATCGTTAAGGATTTGATTGATAACCATACTATCATGGTTGAGGGACATAATGTCAATAATGACCATCAAGCATTCAAGAATCTGCTCCCTAATTATCAAAAAGAGGAATCTTCAGGTGATAAAGGTAAGAAGGTTAATTGTATCTAGGATGTCATTATCAATCATATTTATACTGATGATCCTCAAATCAACATTATCTGAATCAAAGCTAAGCAAGAATATCAAGAGGTCAATGCTACGACAAGGGGACAAGCCAAAATCATTATCAAAGGAAGTTCATCTAAAGCAGCAATTCTCCCTCCAAACAAATACAATCTGGTTGATCAACTGCAAAAAACATCAGCCCAAATTTCTATCTTGGAACTTTTAAAGTTGTCACCTGCCCATAAGGACATTCTAGAAAGGTACTTGTTGATACAACTGTATCCCCTGATCTGGATATCAATAAATTTTAAGCCATGGTGGGACACTTTTCCTCCTACACATGTTTATCTTTTTTTGAAAAAGATGATTCATCCTTAACCCATCCACATAATTCATCACTCTACTTAGAGGTCATGGTTCACAAAGCCCGAATAAGACATGTCCTAATAGATGGGGGAGCTGGATAAAACATTTGTACTTTAAAATTGGTCCTCGCTTTGGGATATTCTGAACAATCCATAGATCCATGAAGAAAAATTACAATCAAGGCATATGATGATGAAGAAAAGAATTCCAAAGGCCTCATCATGCTACCAATCAAAGTGGGACCTATTGTGAAGAATACCTTTTGTCAGGTTCTAGATTGGGATCTAACCTATAACATACTCTTGGTTCGTCCATGGATCCATGACATGAAAGCTATTCCATCTACTTATCATCAATGCTCAAAGTCTCCATATGATGGATAGGAAGTAACAATACCTACTGATCACATTGGCAATCAAACTTGCTCTAACCTTAGAGCAACTCAGGATACACTTGTCCCACACAATAGAGAGGCTTTGGCCATCTATACCTCCAAGTACCATGAACAAGCAAGTCAAATGATAAGTAATTTTGGCACCAAGCTAAAATTGAAAGATAATGGAGTGGTAGAATATTCTTTATCTCTCTCTAATTTACCCATATCTCCAAGATCCCATGGTCAACCCTCAACATCCATACAACAGGCAACAACAGCTTTAGCCTCAACTTCAGCTCCCATCACTAAGTTTAATGGGACATTTATCAAAGAAAATAAAATGGAAGATAGAGCTATCCTTGATTGGCTCTATAAAGATGAAGAAGAATTAGTACTACATGTCAAGTTACTGATAGAACAATATGGAAAAGGTTATGCTATCATGCAACAAATGGGTTATGAAGGAAATGGCCCTATAGGTAAAAGGAAAGAGGGTATTGTTGAACCTGCCCAATTAAAAATAATGTACCTAAAAGATAAGACTGGGTTAGGATATGGTGAATATACTAAGGAAGAAGTAATACAAAGGCCATCAAACGAGGAGTTAGCTAAAGCAATTCTGAGAATTCAAGCAAACAATTCTAACACTGACTCCAATGAATATGAATGGTATGACTTCTCTGATGATACTTTCATCTTAGAGAAAAGGATGGACGTCATACACAAATTCTCACCCACATTCTTGCAAGGGGAAAGCTCAAGGCCTCCACCTGATTATGTTCTACAAAGAGATCATGACTCAAGTGAGACCGATTCGATTCAAAGCAAAACAGATTATCCACACGAGGATACCATCTTAGATCTCCCCTATGATGATGTTAATGATCACATTTTGAACCTTACGACCAGTGACCTTACTCATCCTAATGATCCATTTCCTTTGATACATCTTGAACTCATTGATTGGGAACAAATCGCACCTATTGATGTTCCAACTTTTCCAAATGACAAAACCATAATAAACTTTCTTTGTTCATCCCATTCTAAAACAAGTTCCACCAGGGAATCACAAGATCAAAGTTTTTGATAGGAAAGTGCCAAGTTTCTCAGCTATGAAATAAATAATATAAAAGAAAGATCTAATGGTGAAAACCTAACAAAGGTAGTATTAGATCAAGAAAAAAGAAAAATAAAAGAAATATCTAATGGTGAAAACCTAACAAAGGCAGTATTAGATCAAGAAAAGAGAAAAATAAAAAGTGTATCCAATGGTGAAAACCTTTCAAAGGCACCATAGGATGGGAAAGTTGAAACTCTTCCATAGCATTATCAGGAAAGGTCTTCCATTCTAATCGAACCAATAGAGGCACTCAATATAGGTACTACAGAAAAACCCAAAGTTTTGCAATTGGTTGCATCTCTAACAGATGAAGAAGTACCTAGGTTCACATATTTTCTCAAAGATAATCAAATCAGTTTTGTGTGGTCCTATGCAGATATGCCTGGATTAGATCCATATCTCCTCATGCATCATCTATCTATTACACCAGGGGCAAAGCCTATAAAACATAAACTTAGAAAAATGCATCCACATGTGGCATTATTGGTTAAAGAGGAATTAAAAAAGCTTTTAGATGTTGGATTCATCTGGTCCATGGACTATGTGGAATGGATCTCCAATATCGTGCCTACTTCAAAGCCAGACAAAAGGATTAGAATTTGTATAGATTTTAGGGATTTGAATAAAGCATGTCCTAAAGATGACTTTCCCTTACCAAACATAGATATGATTGTTGATTTAACTGCTAGACATGCGATGTACTCATTAATGGATGGATTTTTAGGATACAACCAGATAAAGATTGCACCAAAAGATTAGGATAAAATAGCATTCACATTTCCTTGGGGTACCTATTGCTGGAACGTAATGCCTTTTGGGCTGAAAAATATAGGAGCTACATACCAACGTGCAATGACAATGATTTTTCATGATATGATGCATACATTCATGGAAGATTATGTTGATGACCTCCTCACCAAATCTAACACTAGAGAAGGACACATAGATATCTTATCAAAAAAATTCAAAAGAATGGAAAAATTCAAAGTGAGACTTAACCCTGAGAAATGTGTTTTTGGAGTAAAATCTAGAAAGCTATTAGGTTACATTGTATTAGAAAAGGGAATTGAAGTGGATCCAGCTAAGGTACAAGCAATTCTTGATATGCCACCACCAAGGAACATTAGTCAATTACGCTCTTTATAGGGATGGTTACAATCCATTCAAAGATTCATTGCTCAACTGGTAGACAAAAGTTTACCATTTACACATCTCTTACACAAGAACATTCCATTTAAATGGGAGGACAAATTTGAAGCAGCATTTGATCAAATAAAGCAGTATCTTATGAATCCACCAGTATTGATTCCACCAATACAAGGAGCACCTCTCATATTATATATTGCCACCACAAAAGTATCTTTAGGAGCATTATTGGCACAAGAAGACAACTCAGGAAAAGAGCGAGCAATTTATTACATCAGTCGAACATTGACAAGTCATGAGTTGAATTATACCTTCATTGAAAAAGCTTGCTTAGCAGTGGTCTTCACTTCTCAAAAGTTACGACACTACATGTTAGCACATACAATAAAGCTAGTGGCTAAGATTGGCCCACTCAAATATCTTCTAAGTAAGGCAACCTTAAATGGTAGGTTGGCTAAATGGGTCATGATCCTAAGCAAATTTGACATTCATTATGTGGATCGCAAAGCTATAAAGGGATAGGCAATTGCAGATCAATTAGCAGAAGCACCAATACAAGCAGAACACCCAATACACATTGATTTTCCTGATGCCAATGTATTCACAATAGTTATCCAGTAGTCATGGGTGCTCTACTTTGATGGTTCTTACACTCAACATGGTTTAGGAGCAGGGATTCTTTTTATTACACCTCAAGGACATACAATTCCAAAATCTTATCAGCTAGTGTTTCCATGCACCAACAACATAGCTGAATATGAGGCATTGGTAATTGGCATGAAGATTGCAGTAGACTAGAAAATCACTAAACTTTAGGTTTTTGGTGATTCACAACTTGTTATAAATCAAATCAATGACGAATATCACACTAAAGATGACAAGTTGATACCTTACAAAAGAATGGTGGATGACTTAAAGAAATACTTTATTAATATCAAGTTTATATAGATTCCATGTATTGATAATAAAGCAGTAAATGTTATGGCTACAATTGCCTCTCTACTCTAGTTGACAAAAAATCAAACAAGATATGATTTTTTGGTGGAACAATTGTTTTCTCCCACCCATGAAAACTCGAAACTCAAGTCATTTGCCACTTAACCAATTCTGATTCTTCCTTATATAGCCAGATTTACACTTACCTAAAGGATACTATTTTACCCTTAAACTTATCTAGGAATTAGAAAAGAAATTTCATCTGTCAATCATCCCGTTACACCTTAATTGCTGACGTCTTATATCAGAGTGGTTTGGATGGTACCCTCCTTAGATGTCTCAAACATGATGAATCTGAAAAGGCCTTACAAGAAGTACATGGTGGAATTTGTTGGACTCACTCAAGTGGAATAACCTTAGCATAGAAACTTGTTTGATTGGGTTATTACTGGCCGACCATGGAGAAGGAGTCATTCACCTTTGTGAAGAAATGTGCAAAATGTCAGATTCATGGGAATCTCATTCACACTCCTACTCAAGAATTACAACCCTTCACCACAACATGGGCTTTCGCTCAATGGGGATTGGAATTGGTTGGCAAGATACACCCATCATCTTCAAATGGACATAAATTTATTATTACAGCCACTGAGTATTTCACTAAGTGGATTGAAGTTGTTCCCTTGACAACTGTTACTGGCAAACAAATTTCTTCATTCATTTTGAACTATATCATCTGTCGATACGGTATTCCCAACTCCATTATCATAGACAATGGAAGACCCTTCAAAAATCAGCATGTAGATGAACTATGTGAAAGATTTCGCATCCAACACAGATTCTCTAGACCTTACTATCCACAAGGGAATGGTCAAGTCGAAGCTTCAAATAAAATAATTCTCAAGATTTTGAAGAAAACAGTGAATGAAGCTGGTCGAGATTGGCATGTCCAATTGAATCCAACATTATGGGCATACAGGACAAGTATTCGCACACCAACAGGAGCTACTCCTTATGCTTTGGTCTATGGAGCAAAATCTATTTTACCACTGGAAGTTGAGATTTCTTCACTTCGAGTATCACTCAAAAGGTTAATTAATGATGAAGATTATCGAGTATCAAGATTGCAAGAGCTAGAACTGCTTGATGAACGACGTCAAACTACAATTAATCATTTGAAGGGATATCAACAAGTTATGGCCTGCAGCTACAATCATAGAATCAAACCATGAAATTTTCAAGTGCATGACTTGGTTCTCAAACAAAACCCTTGAAATCAACAGGATTGGGAAAAGAAAGGCAAGTTTGAACCTAATTGGCTAGGCCCATTCATTATCATTGCTGCATACAGATTGGGGGCATATCAGTTATCAACTACAGAAGGGGACCTATTCGATGATCCAACCAACAACATTCATCTGAAGAAGTTATACACCTGAGAAAATATCAAAAACAATATAAAAAGTCTTGAAAGAAAAAAATAAAAAATTGTTGCCATGATGAAAACCTAGCAAACAGGCGTCTTGGTAAATAGCAAAAAATTTCATAAAATCAGGAAAAAGTGCAATAAAAACCTGGAAAATGGGCATTGTTTGTGATTTTATATGGCTCTCCCATCTATTAGGATTCATTCTACATATCCATTTTTTCATCGGCATCACACACACACCCCTCGCCATCGCATTCACATTACATCATCTCCTTGGAACAAACAAGGGTCTCATCATGGCTTGATGATTTGAGGGTTATCCTTAGCAGTAGTTGTGTCTGGCAAGAGTTAGAGTACGAGGTCACTAGGGGGTAGTTTGCTTCTTGGAGCTTTTTTTTTTAGTAGGTAGTCGACAACATGTGTCTAAAATAAGAATGTTGGAGCAGCAAGCCCTATCCAAACAAACTGAGTCTATACAGCCATTTGATAGAAACAAAATGGATGATCTTAATCTGAATAAAATGAATGATAAACTTAAAATCATAAGTTGCAAATTGTTGTTTTGCTATTTGATGACATCATATCTTTAGAGTGATTCAATGATGTATTGAACTAGAATCACAAGGAAGAAGTATGATTTTTCTTTGCCTGTTGTCTGTAAGCTAATCATTAGTATTTTGAAAATGTGTTGTGGGACATGCTTTACAATGTATCATTGATGAAATTTCAGAATTTGCATAGGAAAACGGTTAACTTTTGTCTGTTTAATGCAAACAATACTCAGGTCATCTTGGTTCAATTATACCTTGATGCTTGTATTAACTTTCTATATCAAACACCATGAAAGTGGTACTTAGGTCATCATTGGTGCTAACATACCCTTTGATGCTTGTACTAACTTTCAATATATCAAAAAGCTCAATGATGAAAATCAAGCACAACATGAAATGACAACAAGGAAAATAGTTCATTTATTGCATTCTAGGACTGCATAATTCATCTAGATTTGCATTTTGGGGGCTGTTTCGATAGATTTTTGAAGGATTGGTAAAATTCTCATATATCTTTTAAATTTTTTTTGAGTATAAATAGACATTGGTTACATCTCATTTTCATTATCATTTCACCATCATTCAGTATCATAATTCATGCATTTACATTTTACATCATCATTTCATTATTAGTTCATCATATTCATATCACATACATAGTAAGGTTGCATCCATTCCATTCATTTTACGTTCATCATTTAGAATATCATGATCATTACATCATGCATTATTGGTTAACCAATTATGGCATTATCATTATCATCATATTACATCATTATCCATGTCGTATCATTCATTAAATAATCATATCATTTTCACATCATTAAAATCATTTCATTAAATCTTACATCTTGCATTCATTATGAAGGAAAATCATTTTCAAAATTGCATCATCTGTCATCATATTAAAATTATTTCATTACATCTTAAATCTTGCATTCATTATGAAGGAAAATCATTTATCAAATTGCATCATACTAAAATCATTACATCTTACATCCTGCATTATCATACATAAAATGAAAGAAAATCATTTACGTCATCATTTGCATCAACATACATCAAAAAAATCATACATCACATAGCATATAGAAATAAAACATGCATCCATCAGATGAGAATAAATCATCCATAACACATTCATAATCGAATCACCATTGCATCTCATAAATCTCATCAAAACAAATATCTAGAAATACAAGGATATCAAATGTTTCAAAAAGATATATCAAATACAATGGCATAAATGTGTACAACATGTCCATCACTGAGGGGCATCTGGTCGGGGCACATGACTACTACTGCCTCCTGAGGTAGTCGGTCTTGATGGATCTCTACTCCCAGAAGCTCTGATCTCTCATCTAACTAGCTGACCCACACTCCTGGTGTCACTCCTAGAGTGACTATGTGAATGGGTCCGAGACCGAGTACCTGACTGGGTAGAGGAAATCCTCCTCTCAGGTGGTACTGCCTCGAAGTATCTCATCTGATAATACTTGGCCTCCTGAGTAGTCTCTAGTCCCTCTGCAACAACCTCTCCAATAGAGGTTCTCTCAACTGATCTGAGAAGTCTCTCGGCTAACCGCTTAGCCTATATGCATCTCTCTCGAAAGTTCTCTCTCGATAGTAAGCTGGGCTACCTGTGGATCAGGAGGTGGAGGCTGTACAACCTATTCTCGCAGCTGACTAATCATCCCATGGGCCTATGCCAACTGACTCTGCAAAGTCTGAACATCTACCTGCAATGCATCTATCTGTCCATGTGAAGGAGCTCTGATAACGATCCATGGAGCCAATGTACTCGACTAGTCCACTACTCTCAAGGTCCATGGCCTTGTCCTAAAGGGAACATCAAAGAAATATCTATGTCCTCCGCCCCCACCACCTCCATCATCTCCACTATCATCACTACTATCATTCTAGCTTCTAGAGTCATCCCCCTCATCTCCTCCCTCATCAACATCCATGGCCATTGCATCCTTTGCCTCTGCCTATGCCTGCCCTACAACTGCCCGTGCATGTGCCTACCCTCATCCTCATTGTATGATCGGTCCTCCCAATAATGGGGTAGGCTCCTCAGGACTGGTAAACCTCGGAAAGGGATGTGTGTAAAAGAAGGCGGCATAGTCATCTGTCATCCCTGCATCTATAACCTCTAGATGCATGGCCCACTGAGCTGGCCATAACTCTAAATACTCTACTCGAGCCGCCTCAATGGTAATAATGGGACCCCACTCTAGTACATCCTACCAACATCTGGCATAATGTGCCATACCCTGTGGCATCATCGGAACTAGCCCAGGGTGTCTCAAGACTCTCATCACCAAAAACCACTCAATAATATAAGGAGTCCACCCAGTCAGATATCTGGATCTCATAACATAAGGTAGCTCTATATCATTTGTCTCCCATGGATTGCAATCCACATATGGTCTCCGGATGACTGTATCCAAATCATCTAACATGCGCGGCCAATACTCCAACTTGCCTAGCCTCGGCTGGACAAACAGCCATGTATATGCATAGACATATGCGAACCCAAGAGGACAATCCCTCCGAACAATGGGATGTGTAATGGAAAAATGCTCCCCTACGAATATCTATAGAAGAGTAACTCCGTAAGAGAGACTCTTCCCATTTATGTACATGACCTGATGAAGATCGTGTTATAGATGGGAAAGCATACATGAGCCCCATGCATATCTGGTCCCATGGAGAAGCATATCCTCTAGAATCCTACCCCAACCAACTGATAGTCCCTTTTCCCTATGATCAGGACAAAGGAAACCACCAATCATACCTGCTAAGACTGACGACAGTGGGGTATATCTCTCCACCATCTCCTTCTAGGGAATCTCATATCCGGAGACATGAGGATCCTGGAAGACTCGTCTCAAAGCATCGGTCCCTCCAATCTCCTTGTGATCATAGATCACAAGCTCTCCAACTATAGGAATACCTAGAATCCTATACACGTCCTCTAGCGTCAATGTGATCTCTCCTGTTAGCAAATGGAAGGTGTTATGCTTGCTGTGCCACCTTTCGGCCAAAGTAGTCAGCAGTGCTTTATTGACCCGATACTATGAGATACTCAAAAAATATCTCAAACCACACTGGTCTATAACTCCTAAATCCTCATGGGATAGTCGAGGAATCATCTCCCATGTCTGAGAGAATTTCTCTCTAATATGAAAAAGGTTAAATTCCTCCTTTACAACATCATCAAACAATCATGCAAATCAATCAGCAAGGGATATATCAATCAATTAGTACATCATTAAGCAAGTTCACATCAAATCAAATCAACACCTATTTGCTTTACATATTGCATGGAAACAAATTTATCAATCATTTCTACTATTTGTTTTTCATATTGTAGGGAAACAAATTTAACAGTCAACATGACTCAATATCTATCTATTTGACTTTCAATTAGGAAAGCAAATCTATCATTTTTACTATTTGTTTTCATATCACATGGAAACAAATTTATCAGACCTATTTGTTCTTGAAGCATGAAGAAAAATTTATCAAATCAAGCTACTCTATCCCTGATGTTATCAAAAAGCATACAATCAGTTGTCTAATCCAGCAACACTCATCAAGCATTTTATCAAAAATTCTTCAAATTTTTAAATTTGAGAAAAATCCCTGGATGCGCTAAAATAGGTCATCAATGCGCTAAACCCTATATGTGCAATTCTAAACCATGGATGGACTAAAACAGAGCTGCCATGCGCAACTTTGTCAATGCACGACTCTATCTCCTGTATGCGCCAAGACAGACCTTCTATGCACTATTTCATCTATGCGCTATTTTATCCCTCAAATGTGCTATAACAGTTATCCTATGCGCCATTCTAGCATCCTACATGGGCAACATTTCTATATGTGCTATTACAGGTACCATATGTGTTGTTCTACGCTATGTGCGACTATTTTTCATCTATGCATTTTCTTGGATGCGCGAATTTAACTACCCTATGCGCTAAACTATGACTCGTATGCGCAAAACCAGGATGATAAAAATTTAAAAATTGCAAAAAAATGTGTAAAATCATCAAAAAAATTATGAAGAGGATCAAGCTGACTTATTGAAGGTCCATACGTAGCTGGTCTCTGATACCGGTAGACTCGCTCAAATCTGTGGCGCTCAGAATGGATCAGCATCGTGAATATCTCTCTCAGAGCTCTGAAATTTACCAAAGGTTACTGTTCAAATGACAATGAATTTTCACCCTTTTCACCTTTTAAGGGGGTAAAAGTGTGAAAATATTCAAATTTTTGCTAAGGAAAAGCACTATTTCGAGAGCTAAATCATGATTTCTCCTCCGAAAATCATGCTGATTCTTTTATGATCTGATTCATCTCTCGAGGGGGCATATAGCATCGATAATTTCTAAAATTTTGGGGCAAAATTCTTTGAAGCAATGCGTAAAACACATCACTTCAAAGAGGGGAAAAATGTACACATCTAAAAATGGTCGCTGTTCACCAAACCTGTTAATTAATTAAATATGAATTATTTAATTAATATTCTTAAGTCATCTACATATAAATAAATTTAATTATTTATTTATATTGTTCATTTTTCCAATTCTTCTAGTTTAATTAAATAAATAAATTTATTTAATTAATGCTATTTCATCTTAAATTATTTAAATAGATTTCACAATTTATTTATACTAATTATCACAAGTTTAAATTGTAAAATTAAATGATATTCTTCATTTCACATTTAATTAAATATTTTCAATATTTGATTAAAACACTTTCTGAAATTCTTCACTCTTCTCAATAATTAAATATTTTCAATATTTAATTAAAAAGCTTTTCATTTCTCTCACATAATTAAATATTTTAAATATTTAATTAAAAAGGCCTTTTCATATTTCTCTCACACATATTTAAATATTTATTTATTCAAATTATGGAGACACCTTCCATTTGTCTCTTAATCTTCCATCCATCTCTTAAAATTCCATCTTCTTTTCAAATTTTTGATCTCTCACCGTTCATTTTAACAGGTTTGAACTCAACTGTTGATCTTGGCCAATAGGATTCTTGCCTTCAAAAATCTATAAATACAATCCTCTTGTGAGTTGAAATGTACCTTGAATTCTAGATTTTCATATGTAGTTATTATAGTCGCATTTCAGTTTTATCAAGCATTTAGCATCAATAGCATTTTAATTCCATAGTTTAAAATCATATAGTCATAAATATGCATTTTTAATCAATCTCGTTCTCCTAAGTTGTCATTTCAACAAGTTGCTGCTTACACAACTGAGAGCTAACATCTTTTATCAAATCCTTGGAGATAGAGGATGATGGGATGAATTTGAAGAAGTTGTTACCATAAGATTTTGCATTTACACTGTCTAGATTAGCTTTCTTTCAATCTAATGTCTCCTTGGTGTGTTAGTTTTTTGTTTATTTAATCTACACATTTTCTAACCACACAAGATGTCTAGGTCCTAGATACCTAAATCTAGAACACATAGCCAATAAATTTTTTTATGGTTGTTCATTTAATTGCATTTAACTAGGCTTTTGGATGCAAAATAGGACAAATTAAGGCATAAATAAGAAAATATTTAAGAGGGAGGACCCAAAAAAGTGTGAAAATGTAAAGGGATACAATTTTCTACACTACATTGAGCCCCCACTTTAGTGAGAGGATGAAATTGCATCAAATTGAAACTAAAGTATAGAAAAAATTGCATCAAGATGGGTCTAGTTGTACTAATACTAGTGAGATAGGATGAAAATGATCAAGAGGGTTGTGCAAGCCCCTTGGGTTGAGATCCTATGGAAGACCAAAATAGGCACAAAGGAACACACATGAGTGATGTATGAAGCAATAATAAGATACAAGTGTACATTGCCAAAGACAAGGAAAAAATGAAGTGGTCGATCAAGCTTTGGCAGTTTGTCCAAGACGATATGGACCAAGTCTAAGTTGTTTGGTAAAAAAATAAAATTACAAGTGGAATAGGATGTTCTCTATTCTAGAAAAATGCATGCTCACACATGCTAGTGAAATATGGTATCCACTAGGTGAACCCCCAAAAAGGTGAGACACAAACACATGGTTGGTATGTTCCCACACATATAAGCAAGTTTCTTTGGGTAATTCATGCCTACGGTTGGCTCCCATATGTAGTAACCATACCAAAGTTATACCTCCTAAAAACTTTGATAAGGTGACACATAACATGAACAAAGAGATTCATGAGGCAACAAAAAGTTTTTATGCTAACACCTATGAACAAACAAGATGGCTCCATAGACAAGCAAGGTGGCCATATAATGGTTATTATAAATGTGAAATAGTGTAAGGTACATTCAAATTGGTTTTTATTAGTTCATGTAAGTCTCAACCTATGAAAAATCATGCCAAATATCTCCAAGAGAGGACTAATCAAAGAATAGAAGATTCACAACTTAGGGGATGCACTCCACTTGGCATTATCACTAAGAGAAATATAATATGGTAAGAGAAATCAAGAATTTGAAGGAAATAACACCCAATATCATCGCCAAGAGAAACATGCATTGCATGGAGTAAGAATACCACACAATGAAACATGAGTTGTACTTGAAATGTAAAAGAATAATGCCAATGTATGGCCCCACTTTAAACAAATTTTTAAACACCATGCTTTGAGAAATTAATTTAAAGTAGCAAATGAAAAATGCTAATGATAAAGAGGAAATTAGAGCTTATTTGGAAAGCCTTATGCAAGGTAATATGTTTCCAAATGAAGCTATGTCATTAAAATGGGTTTTCCCCAAACTGAAATCATAAAATAACAAAGAAGGGATCTATGGATTCAGGGTCAGTATGTCTTTGCTACAATTTTGTTAGAGAGATTGGAAATACCATCATTCCACAAATACTCATGGAAAGGGAAGAATGATAAAAAGAGAGAGAAAACAAAGAAAATATTTTGGGTCAAAATGGAACAGACCTAAATATCTTGACACCTTGTGTCATTCCCAAAAGGAAAACACAAGACAAATAAAAGATAAAGGTTGATGAAAGATAGAAGAATGTAGATACAAATAAATTAATATCACAAAGAGAGATACATCAAACAAAATTGTATAGGAGATCAGATTATGCACATGTAATCACATACATAACATGAAAAAAAAAAGACAAGGATAGTAAAGCACATGTGAGTCAGCCTATTAAAGGTCGTCTGCACCCCAATCTTGTTTATCGTATGTGGAAGGTGGAAAACTAGCCAAAAGGACAACAAGTATTGTAATAGGAGGATCACCAACTTAAAAACATGGTGAGTCACTATTTTTAGGAGGATAATCATGGTTGTTATCATCTATGCTCATGGAATAAAAAACAATAAATTCAATCCATTAAAGACTTCCTCATCAATTTTATCAATCTCATCATCATCATACAAGTTAATCACAACGAGAGATCGAATGATAATATCCAAAGAAGGTGCTAGTCCCTATTTTGGTTGTATATAGGATCCTTTTGTTATGAAAAAGAGGGAGACTCATTTTGTATTGCATCACTTGGGTTTGGAGTTGTTCTCTTCATTTAACCATTGACCAATAGAATGGCGTCTGCACCTACACTCTATAACATTTATGTTTATTTTGGTATGATTTTCAAGTTGTATTTGTGTAGGAGCATGTTTATCAACCATGGGTTTCTTTTCTTTCCCTAAACAAAGAATGGAAGGAACCATGCGAGGATAGTCAACCACTTTCTCTTTAGCTTTGTAAACTTGTTTTATTTTAGGACACATGATGGGATTGTTTTGTTTTTCTCTTGGTAATTTTTAGGAAATATGAAAATGGTTTACCTTGGGCTAGTCTTGATTACTTGGAAGGGCTTTTGGTTCAATCATGGTTTCATCAATGATACGAGGCTCAATCATGGGTTGAGACATGTTTCAAAGGGATAATTCTTCTATGCATTTTTCCTTAAAATTTTGATAGAATTTGAAAAATAAATCTTCACAAGGTTTAATAGGTTCAGTAGGATCAAGGAAAAAGAAATACAATGAGAAATTCTAATAGGAAGACATAGAATTAAATCCACTATGGTGCACAATAAATATCTCATTATCAAAGGGAAACTGTAAACATTTATGCACAACTGATGGGATGACTTCCATGGAGCATAGCCATTGATAACAAAGCTTCACACAAAATTCATTTGACATTGGGATGATGGAGAGTGAGAAATATACTTGTTTCGATCCAAATTTTAAAGGGTGATTGAACCTATCATAGGGAAAAAAAAATGTTAAGCATTTTTATCCATGATTTCAGTTTATCATATGTATCTTGATAGAATTCATGCACAAGAATTATTTAGTGGTTACATTCTCTACATAGATATGATCAATTATTACCCCATTAGTAGGATTGTCATTAATTCAACTAGTTATGAAAAGTAGACCATCAAGTGCCTTTCTAATTATATCTTTTGATGAGAAAGCAATGTCAAGAGGCATTTTAGTTTGGCCCTTTACGAGGTTGAATTTTGATCAATCTAACAATATTATAAATAGGAGTTTGTTCATTATTATCCACGTTGTCATCATCTGTGTCAAAATTCATCACATCATTCTGAGTCTCACTAGCTTTGAAAAAAGAAATATTATGATTTGGCATGGGGTTGGTAAATATTTGCAAGTTTTTGTTGCGAGGGGCAACATAATTATTCCCTTAATCATTGAAACCACCATTTTAAATATGATTGGAATCAATGAGGTCTTGCACCATGTGTTTAAAATGTTTATAATGTTTTGTATCATGTCCATTTTGATAGTAAAAATATCAATAGAAATGTGATCTAAATTTTGGAGGTAATGGCTTAGTAGGATTAGGAGCTTTAATGGGAGGTAAGTAAATCAATTTTTCTTTTTAGAAGTTGTAACATGGTTTTATGGAGGGTATCGGGTCAAGGAGTAACTTGTCTATTCAGATCCCCAAATGTAAAAGGATTTGTCATATTTATAGAAACCACTTGTGTATCAACATGTTGGGTTGGTTGAGGGGGATTTAGTTGAATAAATCCTTTTTTTTTTTCTTGAAAGGTTGTTAATTATTTTGAGTTGTGGATTCTGATTTTTCAAGATGATTAGAGGTGGGTTTTTTTCAAGACTTCTAACTGAGTTTTTATAATCATGAAGGGTGGTAAACAAGTGTAAGAAGGAAGGAAATTTCATCATATCAATCTTATCTTGAATTTTAGTTTTTAAGTTCTCAATGAAAATTCATTAAAGGTGAGGATCAATAATATTTATGTCAATTTGGGAATAAAGGAATTGGTAGCGTGAAATGAAGCTAGTAACCTTTTCATCATCCTTTTTCTTACATATAATCAAATCAACTAAGATCATCTTAGGAGTCATATACACTTGGAAATGGTTGATAAAGGCCTTGGAACATAGGAAAAAAGAGTAGGGTTTTATCAAAATGAATTAATCAAAATGATAAACCTCTAATTTTTCACTTTGAAACATTCAATTATAAGAGCCAAAATACCAAATTAACAATAAAAAATTGATCCTGACTATTATAGAAACTATGAGGGAATTTTTGAGAGCATAGAATTGTGTGTACCTTCCTACAAGGAGGTTTTTTTAGGTAAAAAAGGACTCATTCGCCCTTAGTGGTGAATGGGTCCCTATTAGGGTTTCTAAAACTGAGATCTAGGTTCTAGTCCTTGATGTCTGTACTCTCAAATCCTCAGTGATCAGCTCTTGAAAACCTAAAATAAATTATGTAGACTTATTTTTGTGTTCTTGCAATGTAGGTGACAACTTTGCAACTTGACAACTTTGACAATTTTAATCTTGAAAGGTGGAAAATTGTTTTCTTTTCTAGGGTTTAGAACCTAGAATGACAATATTCACTAACTTTCACTTAAGAACAAACCCTTGAGATCTCAATGCAAAAGAGAAATAAATCTTGGAAGATGGCTATTCTAGGGCCTAAACATGATCTGCTTAGGGGTTCACCACCAAGTTTGGAATTGGAATAGATAATGACATGTAAGATGAAATGTAAAACCCTAATTGAATTAAAAGTAACACTAAATGACCCTAAAAAGTTAATGAAGCAACATAGAAAGCTACAAATAAAAATGTGTGCACCTAGAAATCTAGAGATGGCAAGATGGAGGTCAGAATAAATGAAGATTATTATTTTATTGCTGATTGGGACTCTTTCCAAGTTGGGTGAATCAGTCCAGATTCTAGAAAACTAGACAGGAGCTTATTTCGAATAAAAGGGTATCTGAATATACAAAGATCTCTCTCAAGAAGCTACAGTGGGACTCATTTTCCACTTGTGGCGAATCAATCCACTTCTACTTTTTTTGGAATTCAAAATCTGGATCTATGCCTCTTAATCTACTTTTTTCTTCCTGATTGGTTTTTGTATTTGAAACTATAATTTGTGACCTGTAGGTGATCTCCAAATATCTCTAAGGCTTGTTGACAACTTTGACAACTTTGATCTTTTGTGAAATTTTCTCCAATCTTGTTCTTTAGTAAATATGCAACCTAGACCCACAAATCACACACAAAGGAGAGGGGAAAATGTTGTTGAGTTAGTGGATAGTGGTTTTCCTTTGTCAAACCCCTTGTTGGTAATCAAATATGAATGGAGAATGATGAATGGATAAATGTCAATGTTGCAACTCACCAAACCCTAGCAATAAAATTCTGCAAATATGTTTGATATGGCTCCAATGGATGTAGCTCTTGATCCTTTCTTGAATCAGATAGATCTTGAATCATAAACCCTACATCACAATTGGTAGCACAATGACAAACATGATGCATGTAATCTTTGACATGATGATTGATGCTTGAAGAATTATCTAGAATTATTGATAATCTGAACTTGAATGCTCTTGAATTCTCTTTTGAATTCTTGGATGCTCTTGTGAAATTAATTATGCTAGAATGAATGCTGTCACAAAATTATTAGGTGAAAATGAGTAAAATAACCTTTTATTTATAATTATTTATGCAAGAATTCCCAAAATTACAATAGTACAAGCTGACATCAGATCTAGGAGAATAAAATACTACAAATAATTTGAATTAATTTTGATTTTGGACCACATGAGACTCATTTTCCCAAGGTGGTGAATGAGTCCCATAGGGCTCAATTTTTGGGACCATTTTTAAAAATGCTTAGAAATGTGTGAAAGGCCAAACGATCTAGGTGGGACTCATTCACCCAAGACTGAAAATGAGTCCTAGATTACTAAATCTAGGTCATCCGAACTTGAAACACCTAAATTATAATTTTCTAGTGATTGGTGTCGAGATTATCCTAGAAAAGATGCAATAAATGAGGCTTGTGGATGCAAAATGAGGCCAATTAAAGCATAAGAAAACCCAATTATTAATGAAAATCCTAGAGAAGTGTGGAAGTGTGTTACAACACTTTACAACACCCCAAATAAGGAAAAATTAAGGTTTATTTTGATTAAATAGAGGTTTATTAGGTTTAATTAATTAATAAAACCTTAGAAAAGTGTAAAAGTGAGTTACAACACTTCACAACACTTTAGGAAGGTACCATTTAAATCTATTAGTTCACAAGGGCCCAAAACCTAATGTGAATGTGTCAACAACATTACAACACTAAATCAAGGAAACATTAAGCTTAGTTGAGCAAGGAGGGACCAAACAAGTGTGAAAATGTCATGACAATATTTTTCGACACTACATTTAGCCCCCACTTTAGTGAGAGGATGAACTTACTTAAAAATCACACTAAAGTAGATAAACACACATGTCAAGTGGGGTTCAAATGTAGCACTTCCAATAAGATGGGACAACAATGATCAAGAGGGGTTATCAAGCCCTTGGGATCAAGATCCCAAGACGAATCAACATGGGAACAAAATAACACACATTAGAATGATATAAAGAGGAACAACAAAATACAAGCATGCATTGTAAAGGAAAAAAAAGAGAAAAGGTAAAATATAAAAGAGTCAAATCAAGCTTCAAT
Organism: Sequoiadendron giganteum; assembly: GCA_007115665.2. Taxonomy (NCBI): domain Eukaryota; kingdom Viridiplantae; phylum Streptophyta; class Pinopsida; order Cupressales; family Cupressaceae; genus Sequoiadendron; species Sequoiadendron giganteum. Next base: position 219,659,982 of record CM021102.1, read on the forward strand.
CATTTTTCCATCATGATGTGGATCAAATCTAGGAAGTTTGTCCAAAAAATGCGTACTCACTCTAAGGTAATGAAACTCCTAGCTATCCACTTGGTAATAATTCCTAGATGGTGAGAAACATACACTCATGGCTGGTATGCACTCACACAACACAAAAATGGCTATGGGGAAATTCATGCCTTAGTTGGGCTTCCCGCTAAAATCATACCAAAGTTATACCTCTTGATAACTTTAATATGCCACCAGACAAAAATGGTTTTCAAGCTTCATGAGACAAGAAAAAATTTGTATGCTTTGGGCTCATGAACAAAAAGGATGGCTCTACAGAATGGAATTTGTGTTATGCAAGGTGGCCATATAATTACAAATGAAAAATAAGGAGTGCTCAAAGGATTATTTCTTATTTCATGCAAGGTCTTTAACTTAGGGAACATTGTGCCTAATGTCTCCAAGAGACGACCAATCAAAAAATAAAATATAAACAACTTAGCAGATGCAGTGTGTCACATTAAGCCACTAAGAGGAATGTAATACTCTAAGAGAGATCAAAATATTGAATGATATTACACCTAATTTCATCCACAAAGTGAAAAACGCATCGTATGAAATAAGAAAACTGCACCATGAACCATGAGAAAGGAAAATGCAAAAGAATAATGCCTATTTATGCCCCCACTTTAAAGAAATTGCTAAACAACATGTTGTGAGAAATTAATTTAAAGTAGAAAATGATAAATTCAATCAAAGAAGACATTAGATCTAACTTGGAAATCCCTAAGCCAAGTCATATGATTGAAATGAGTTGTGTCATGTAAAAAAAAAGTAGAGGGGTCACCCCCAAAATGAAAACATGAAACATGTAAGGGATCTATGGATTTGGGGCTAGTATGTTCATGCTACAATATTTTTAGAGAGATTAGAATTGTCATCATTCCCCAAATACACATAGAATTAGAAGAATGACACAAAGAGAGTGAAAACAAAGAAAAACCTTTCAAGTCAACATGGAAGAGACACGAATGTCTCGATGCCTTGAATCATCCCCAAAAGGAAAACAAAAGACAAATGAAAAGAAGCAAAGAAAAGAAAAGTAAAATATTTTAGGTCAACATGGAAGAGAAATGAATGTCTCAATGCCTTGCGTCATCCCCAAAAGAAAACCACAAGACAAATTAAAACAAAAAAACAAAACCAAAGGAAAACTTTTGGGTCAACATGGAAGAGACATGAATGTCTTGACACCTTGTGTCATTCCCAAAAGGAAAACACAAGACAAATGAAAATGAAAAAAATGAAACATTTATGACATAGAGAAGAATGAAGGTACAAATAGAGGAATGTCACAAAGAGAAATAGATACATCAAATAGAATGTCATGGGGGATCACATAACACACATGCAATCAAAAAAAAGAAAATGAAAAATAAATAAATCAAAATTCTAGTAAGGCACATGCGAGTCAACATATGAGAAAAGTTTTCTACATCCCAATCATGTTGATTGTATATCGAGGGTAGAAAACTAGCCAAAGGTACAATAGAAAGTGTCGAACTATAGCTAACACTAGGTTCAACAATATTTGTATGAGATTTATTATCTAAGCTCATGGAAGAAGAAAATAATGTATTCAATTCATTATGCACCTCTTTATCAATTTTAGAAACCTCATCATCATCATCCAAAGTAATCACAACAAGAGGTTGAATGATAATATCTAAAGAAGGCTTCAACTCTTGTTGTGGTTGTTGTATTGGTGAAGGGGGAGGTTGATCATCCATTGCTTCAGTCAAGTTTGGATTTTTATTTTCTTTGTTTAATTCTTCATGTAACCTATGAGCAAGGGAGCGATGTATATGCCTATGGTCTCTAGCACCTCTATTTCTTTTAGTTTTGTTTTCAAGTTGCATTTGTGGGTATGTGCAGGATCATGATGGGCCAAAAAGTGGTGATATGTAAGTGATATTGTGGCCCATGTGGCTGAAAATTTTTTTTTAGCCAAAATTGATGAAACAAAAAGGGTTTTTAAAGGAGATATTCAGCTTTCCACTAATATAAATTATGCTATAATTTGAATTTAATAAATAATTATTATTCATTTTCTATTTGAATTATGACTAAAGTCTTCATTGATAGGCTGATTGAAAAAAATATATAGCTTTCAAATGGTATCACATTTTTTGAATCCAAAACATGCATATCATTCTATGCTTTGCCTACTATAGGATTAAAAAAAGAAGTTGAATTTCATTAAGCTTTGACCAAGTTAAGGTGGTCAGACATACGAGTTTTTATATTTTTAAAAAGTTTTAATAACAAAATTCATAATTAATTATTTACTTGGAAAAAAATTACAAAAAATTATGCATCACATTGAGACATGAGTCCTCTACTTATATCTAAAATATTATAAAAAAATAATTATCATTTTACTATGGTTAGGGTGTTTAGACAGAAACCTACTTCTCATTTTTTCCCTCAAATTTAAGTACTACTACACTGAAATTTCAAAATTTCACCAAATAGATTTTTTAAAAATAAACCTAGTACTTTAGAAACTAAATTCAATTTTCTACAAATTCTATTCTTACATATTTTTTAAATAATATAGATAACTTATTCAATTTTTTATGTCAAGTTGCCTAAATCTGATTTTTGAATTTTCATCGCCACTTAAGGGCCTATTTTCTCCATGATGATCCTACACATACCTTTGTGTAGAAGCAGGTTGGTCAACCTTAAGTTTATTTTCTTTCTTAAGGGGAGGAACAAAAGAATCCATGGGAGGTTGTTCAACCTGAAACAAAGAAAATAGGGTGGGCTCTCTTTTCACTTCTACAGTTTTGGGCCTAGAAGAAGAGAGGCTATTTTCTCTATTTCACTCAAGAACAACCCTTGAGATTCCAATGCAATAGAGATTGAAATATTGAAAAGGGTGTGTTATAGGGGATTGAATGATGTAAATTATAGGTTCACCACCAAGTTTAGACTTGGAAAGATAATGAAATGAATGAAGAAATGCAAAACCCCTAAATTGATACAATGCTTCAAAGAATGATCTCGAAATGAAAACAAACATCAACAAGAAACTATAGAACTAGAGATGTGCACCTAGGAAATTGGAGAATACTGAATGAAGATCAAAAAACCTACAAAATTAACTATTGAAGCCACCTAGGACTCATTTTCCAAGCTGGATGAATCAGTCCAGTGTCAAAAAAACTGTGCTAGAATAGGTTTCAGGCAAAAGAGTACTCAGATTTGAAAAAACCTTTGACAAACAAGTACAATGGGACTCATTCACCAATAGTGGTGAATCAGTCCAGTTCTAGATTTTTGGAAATCCAAAGTTGGATTCTATAGCTCTCATCTTGCTCTATTATTCTTGATTCAGATCTAGGTCCAAAACTACTAAATTCAACCTATAGGTCTTCTCCAAGTTCCTTCAAGGCTTGTTCACAATCTTGACAACTTTGGCTTTCTTTGACAACTTAATGATAAATTTCCCAATATTTCTGTTTGATAAATCTCCAACCTAGACCTACAAATCACATCCAAAGAGAAGGAAAAATGGTTGTGGGGTTAGAGAATGGGGATTTACCTTGCCTAAACCCCTTATTGGTAATTAAACCTTGAAATAGAAAGCAAATATAAAGGAGAGTGATGAATGAAAAAAAAGGTGATGTTGTAACTCACCAAACCCTTGCAATGAAGTGCTACAAATATGCTTGAAATGGCCATAATGCATGTGGTTCTTGATTCTTGCTTGCAATAAATAGATATTAAATGAAAGGCTTGCTCGGATCATGAACTCTACACCACAATTGTAAGAATAATAACAAACATGAAGAAGGAGATCTTTGACATGATGATTGATACTTGAAGAATTCTCTTGAAAGCTTGATAATCTTCCCTTGAAATCCTTGAATTCTCCTGGTCAAATGAATGCTTGAATACTTTAGAACTGATAGGATGATAGAATTGCTAGGATTGAAATGAGGGAAATAACTTTGTATTTATAACCAATTATGCAAGATTTCCTAAAATTACAACACTACAAGCTAGAATTTCATCTTGGAGAATAAAATCCCACCATAGATTTAAATTAAATTTTATTTTTGAGTTAAGTGGGAAAAATTAAGCACCTTGGCAAAATGGGTCCCACCTTAATAATTTGAGGTGGGTTTTTAGATTTTTTTATGTTTAAAATTCCATTTGTTGGGGTTATCCTCAAAACGACACCAAAATAAGGCTTCTAGATGAAAAAAGGGGCCAATTAAAGAATAAGAGATCCCAATTATTAATGACAAGCCTAGAGGAATGTGAACATGTGTAACAACACTTGACAACACACAAAATAAGGCAAGGCTAAGACAAGTTGTGATGGAACTAAAGTTAATTATAGTTAGAAATCCTAGAAAAGTGTGAAAGTGTGTTGCAACACTTTACAATACCTTTACAAGGAATCATTAAATTACATTAGTTCACAAGGTCCCAAGACCTAATGTGAATGTGTTATCCATAATACAACACTAAATCAAGGCCAAACTAAGTCAAAATCTGTAAGAATAAGGTAATCATATGCAAAAAAGGCTAAGGACCCCTTTTTCAATGTTATATTTAGCCCCCACTTTAGTGAGAAGATGAACCTACTTCAAGCTCACACTAAAGTAGATAAAAAAATCATCAAGGAAGGGTACCAATGTACTCATGCTAGTAAGATGAGATGAAAATGATCAAGAGGGATGATCAAGCCCCCAGGATCAAGATCTCATGGAGAACCAACTTAAACACAAAATAACACACATGAAAATGATATAAAGAAAAAAGATAAGGCCAATCATATAAGGCCAAATATGAGAGAGAAAATAAGGATAAATCAATAAAAAGCTTCGATTGTTTGTCCAATGTGACATGGATCATATCTAGGTTGTTTGTCTGATTAAAAATGTATACTCACTCTGAGGCAATGGAACTCATGGTTTTCCACCAAGTGAGAAGTCCTAAAAGGGTGAGAAACATATACTCATGGATGGTATGTACTCACACACATGCAAGTGGCTATAGGGAAATTCATTTTGTTGGTTGGGATTCCCACTCAAACCATACCAAATTTATACTGGCTAATAATATCAGTAAGGTGCCACAAAAAAAGAAGTGATTTCATTTTTGAGCTTCATGAGACAAGCAAGATGGATCCACAGGCATGCAAGCTATATTATAGAAGTTGGCCATAAATGAAACATAGGAAATGTTCAAAGGAGTCTTACTTAGTTCATGTGAGGTCTTTAACTTAGGGAAAATTGTCTCTAATGTCTCCAAGAGAGGACCAATCAAATAATATAAAATTCACAACTTAGGGGATGAAATGTGTCACATCAATCCACTAAGAGGAATATAACATGCTAAGAGAGATCATGCTCATGAAAGACATCACACCCAATGTCATCCACAAAGAAAAAAACACATCGTATGAAGCAAGAATGCTGCACTAAGAACCACGAAAAATAAAAATGAAAACAAAATAATGTCAATGTATGCCCCCACTTTAAAGAAATTGCTAAACACCATGTTGTGAGAAATTACTTTAAAGTAGAAAATGAAAATACTAACAAGAAGAAAGATATGAGAGCCAACTTGGAAAGCCCTATGACAAGTAATATGTTTTTGAGTAATGTTGTGACATACAAGAGAAAAATAAAAGAGAGGGGCTGCCCCCAAAATGAAAACACCAAACACATAAGGGATCTATGGATTTTGGGTCAGTATGTTCTTTGTTGCAATGTTTTGTAAGGAAAGATCTGAATTGTCATCATCCCTCATATACACATAGAACTAGAATAATGACACAAAGAGAGTGAAAACAAAGGAAAACCTATTGGGTCAACATTGAAGAGACATAGGCTGCCTCAACACCTTGCATAATCCCCAAAATGAAAACACAAGGAAAAGGTAAATATGAAATGAAACGGAAAAAGAAAAGAAAGCCTTTTGGGTCAACATGAAGGAGACACGAATGTCTCAATTCCTTGGGTCATCCCCAAAAGGAAAACACAATAGAAAGATGAAAAATTGAATGTAATTCATTCCATATAGAAGAAATAAGGCACAAATAGAGGAATGTCATGAAATGAGAGAAAATAAAATGTTATGGGAGATCACATTACACACATGCAATCACACAAGGAAAAATCAAAAAGGAATAATGCAAAAGACTAGTAAGGAAAATTGTGGGTCAAGCTATGAGAAATTCATCTACCTCCCAGTCATGTTCTATGTAAATTTATGGTGGGAGACTAGCCAAAGGGACAAGAGCAAGTGCTAAAATAGGAGAAGCACTAGGTTTAGAATATTTGTCATTTAAGCTCATCGAAGAGGAGAACATTTTTTTTAGTTCATTATGAAATTATTCATCAATTTTTGAATTCTCATCATCATCATCATCTAAGTTGATTACAACAAGAGGTCAAAGGATAATATCCATAGAGGAGTTCAACTTTTGTTGTGGAGGATGTGTGGAAATTTCTTGTTATGACTAGAGAGGAAGAATGCCATGCATTGCTTTGGTCAATTTTGGATCTTGATTTTCTTTTAACTCATCATGGAACTTGTGAGAAAGGGAACACTATCTACATATATGTTTCCTAGCACCTCTATTTCATTTAGTTTTTTTTCAAGCTTCATAGGAGCGGGTTGATCAACCATAGGTTTTTTTTCTTCCCTAGGGGGAGGAATAGAAGGAACCATGGGGGGTTGTTCAACCTATTTCTCTTTCACTTTGTAAACTTGTTTTATTCTTGGAGTTATGGTAAGGTTGGTTTCATTGTTTCTTGGTCACTTGTAAGAGGTAGGTAAGGTTTCAGGTTTAGGTCATTCTTTTTTGTTTTGATCTTCTTTAGGTTCAATCATTTTTTCATCAAGGATAGTAGGCTCAAAGATGGATGGGGACATGTTTCATAGAGATACTTTGTTATCTTCTTTGTCTTTAAATTTGTGTAGGAAATGAAAAATAAGTCTTCTCTTGGCTTGATAGGTTCCATGGGCTCAAGCTAAAAGGCATCTACAAAAAAAATTCCTTTAGATGACAAGGGGTTAAGTCCACTATGTTCAATAGTAAATATCTCAATGTAAAAGAGAAAATTTAACCATTTGTGCACAACCAAAGGGACAATTTTCATGGAGCAAAGCCATGGCTGGCCCATGTTTATGCAAAATTGCTCCGACGACGGGATGATGGAGAATGTAGCATCTAATTTTTATGGTCCTATTTGTAATGGTAGGGCGATCAATCTAATTGTAGGGCATGGAAAACCATTATGTGTCTTGATCTATGCTTTTGGTTTATCATAATCATCTTGATAGAGATCATGCAAGAGTAGGAATTCCTTGGTGATCATGTTCTCTCTACATGCAAGATCTATTAATATCCCATTAATGGGCTTATCATAGATACAACTGGTTATGTAAAGAGGACCATGGGGAAAATGTTTAAGTATCTCTTTAGAGGGGAAAGCAATATCAAGAGGACTATTAGTTCATCCCTTATGAGGGATGGGATCTATCGCTCCTGTCATTCATCAATAGGATTGACATTGATAGCATTATTTGGAATAGAATCAATGTGTTCATCATCTATATCAACATTCATCACATCATTCGCAGTTGTGTCACTAGCTTTAACAAATGAGATATTATGTTTTGGCATGGGATTGGTAAAAATTTGCTAATTTTGGTTCGGAGGGGCAATAGACTTATTGCCTTGATCATTAGTGCCTACAATAGATAGACAACTAGATTCAATGAGGTCTATCACAACATGTTTAAGATGCTTACAATGTTTTGTGTCATATCCATTTTTTCTATGAAAGTGGAAATAATAATTTGAATAAATCTCGAAAGCAAAGGCTTATTAGGGTCAAGTTGTCTAATGGGAGGTAAGGTAATAATTTGTTAGTTTAGAAGTTGGGACATGGTATTATGAAGGGTGTTAGGTAGGGGAGTGAATTTTCTCTTTGGATTTCCATAACTAAAGGGAATTGAGGCTTTGACAACAATAACTTGGTTATGGACATTTGGAGTTTTTTGTTGGGGAGGGTTAAATTGAAGGAATCCTTTATTTGGTTTTCTAAAGGGTTGGGAATTGCTTTTGTGCACATTCTTGGATCTTTCAATTCATCTAGAAGTGGACTTTCTATTGCGAATAGAAATTGAATTTTGGTAATCATGGAGAGTAGTGCATAAGTGCATGAAGGATGGGAATTTCATCATGGTCAACTTGTCTTGGGATATTTTTTTAATTTTTCTATAAACATCTTTTGAAGGTGTGGGTCAGGGATCTCAACATCGACTTGGGAATAAAGTGATTGATAGTAGGAAAGAAAGTCAATTATCTTTTCTTCCTCTTTTTTCTTACATCTCATCAAGTTGGCCAAGGTCAGCTTAGGGTTCATTTGCACTTGGAAATGATTTATAAATGCCTCAAAAACTTCATCAAATGAATGAATTGAGTTATTTGATAAGAAAGAAAACCACTCCAAGGCAGTGTCTTTCAAGGTCCTAGGAAAGAGCTTTGCTAAAAGTTTATTTGTGTCACCAAAAAGTGGTCTTTGGCACTTTTTCACTCATTTTGGCCATTTCCCTTGGATTTTGGCCTTGTTTTACCTTGATTCAGTCTTGTAAGCTTGCAATTCAATAATAGCCTAATGGTGTTTTAATAAGGTGTTGTGAAGTGTTGTAACACATTTCCTCACTTTTCGAAAAACCTCTCAACACAATCCACCTGAAAAACACCCTCTTACTCCTTTCCAAGCCTTGTGGCAAGGTGTTGTAAAGTTTTTTAAGGCATTTTCACACTTTCCTAGGCTTATCATCCATTAATTAACCCTTTTCTTATGATAATTTGTCCCCTTAATGTACTTTTAGTTTTGACTTAAATGTGTTTTGGGAGGCAAAGTTGATAAACTTAATTAAACATTATTTAATTTTGACCACCACTTGAAATGGCCCAAGTGGACTAGATCTCCACCTTGGGCGACCTAGTCCCTTTTGGCATACAATTCAAAATTAAAAAAAAATCTAATGGGAATCTTGCCTCCTAAACCCGTGTTAGCCTATCATGTTGTATTTCAGGAAAATTGGGGTTTAGCATGTACAAATAAGGCTTTTCACCTTCATTTTTCCTCTCTTACTCTCTTACTCTTTGCCAAGCTCATTTTTTTATCTCTCTTCACAAGTACTCTTATACTCAAGCCTCCAAAGCAATCAATCAAGCACAAGGGTTTCACAAGCAACCTCCATTGGAGTTGTTCTTACATGTTCCAAACCTCAACAACAAAGGATTTGATGAGAATCTACATTGTTTATCATTCAAGCATCTCCCCTTTGATTTCTTTCTCATTTGGGATTAGATACCATAAAAGGGGTTTAACTTAGGAAAACCCCTATTCCCTAACCCCAACATTCTCTTGGTTTTTGAATGTGTTTGTAGGTTTTTCACTCAGATTTGCTGAAGTACAAAGTGTTGGAGAAATTAAAAACATTCCACTGAAGTCACATCAAAGCATCAAACCCTAGAAGGAGCAAAAGGACAAGTTAGAAGTCATTTTCGGGAGATTTAAATGTAGACTATTGAAAAAAAAGGAAATATCAACTAGGACCCACATAATCATAACCTAAATTCTTAGAAAGAATCAAGAGGACTAGGTCACCACTATTGGCAACCTTGTCCTTTTGCTAAGCCCGAAAAAGAGTTTTTTAATTTTTGGGTACCCTTATCCTCGAATCCTGGTCTGACAGAATTTTTCGACAGGAGGATTAGGTCACCTAACTTGGCGTAAATTTCCCTCTACCGATTTCAGCCAATTTTGAGAGAATTCTAGGGCCTCTCATTTTCAACATTCCATTTCTAGGTGCACAAGTTCTCAACTTTCTATTTACCTTCTATTTTGCATACATTTAGGTCATCTTAGGTTAGTTTACATTAGTTTACATTTACTTTGTTTACATTTCATACATTAGATTACTTTCATTTCATTTTCTATCACACTAAACACACACATCACAACCTTCATCAGTCAACCCTCCCTTTGAATAAAATTGCCAAAATACACATATCACCAAGGAAAAAGAGAGTCATTCATACACACCAAAGAGCTTCTAGGGTGAAAAACCCTAGGAGCCTAGTAAAGGGGATCCTCTTTCCCTTCTTTGCATATGTTTTCGGTGGTTCATTTTGGTGAACTCAACCATAGACCACTTGCTAAATTTTTGATTTTTCATTTCACTTAGGAGATAGCTTGCATTGCATTGAAAATTTGCATTTTTTGCATCCTAGGGTTTGTAGAAAAAATTGCATTAGTGAAAGTTCATGCTAGAATTGCATTGTGCATTACATTTTTAGAAAGAAAATACAAAAATATTTGCATCTCCAATCTCTGTTTGTATCAAAAAATTGGAAAAAGCATTAAAAGTAGTTAAAAAATCAGAAATTAGTCGAAAACAACACTATTGGGACTAAGTCGCCATAGTGAGCGACCTAGTCCTCTTGCAAATTTTTCCTCATTTTTTGTCATTTTCAATACTTTGTCTACATTTTTTCTTTATGTATGTTTCCTTCTATTTTCATTTCCATATTTCCTCTTTTAGTCCATTTGTTGTCATTACTTAGCTCTCATAGTGGCCATGTCTTTCAAAAAGTTATTTACATCCTTCAAATCCTTAATGGACATGTCAAGTTCTACCTTTACCACTAATCCTAATGATCTTGAACCAACTCCTCCTCAATCAACTCCCAATGATTGTCCTCCTACTAAAGTAGACATCATTGGAGATGGTGATGCTAGCATGTATCAGTTCCTAATAACTGCCTTAACAACCTTGAAGAAAATGCTTCTTTTTACCCCTCTATGAATAAGCCAGTAATGTGTAACATATCATCCCATGAAAAATTTTCTTACCTTCATCCAAAAACACAACATGGGTCTAAGTTCCCTCCTCAAGGTGAGCCTACTTTCTCTCACCCTGTCCCTCCTTAACCCTTTTACCATAACTGGGTCACCCACCTTCCCATTAATCTTCAAAAAAATTATGGAAAAGGGTTTACCATCCTAAGAAAACAAGGTGTTGATCTCACAAATGAACATGAAATTCACAAATTTTATGAATAGTTGTCACCTGATGAACATCCAATGGGCATTGGCTATCAAGATCCCCCTTGTGATAGCATGCCTCCTAGAGAATCTCCTCGGCTCCGTGATGATGGCACGATGATCTTTGATTCACCTCCTAACTTGGATGTTCTCCTTCATAAGGAGAGGTCACCATCCCCTCATAACAACAATGCTAAAACTCTAGTCATCTCGGGACCTTTTCCTCCCATAACCTCCTTTGTCTTTGGTGAGTCCATATGACACAAGAGTCCATATAAATTATAGAAACTTAAGTTTCCTCTCCATCCACCACCTGAATGTGAGAGAAAATTATACATCCTCTTACACAAAGGGATCACCACTTTACCTTATCATAATCGACTGGCCATCGATCCTAAAGATGATAATGTACCTCATTGTGCTTATCATCATGTTCTTGGCCATAGAAGTGATGAATGTCACCATCTACGAGAGATACAAAGTAAGTATCACTTCATTGGTACCGAGTGCTACCCTATTGATCCCTAACCTACTCTTGCACACCCTTATCATGTAGTAGTTGCAGAACATATCCTTCTCACTATTACATGCCCCTTCCCATCATCTATCTTGGCTCACTCCAGCCCTCCACTTAGTGGGGGCAAGAGATTGATATCCTTGTCTGAATAATGCATTTTTTCTTGTCCCTTAGCTTTATTATTCACCTACCGCTTCTACCCACTGAGACTGGGAGGTGGATGACTTGTTTCAAGGTTAACTTACACTTGAATTACTAGTATTGTGTTTGTCTATTTGTAATGTGCTCCCCGTACTATTTTTTTTTATTTTGTCATTTCTCTTTGTGACATTGTTCTATATGTCTCTCACTTCTTCTATATGTTGTACATTTGTTTCACTTTTTGTTTGTTTTTTTTCCTTCCATTTGGGGATGATGCAAGGAATTGAGACTACAATGTCTCCTTCATGTTGAACCAAATGGAAACCTTTTCCTTTTTATTTTTCTCATTTTTCCTTTCGTTTGGGGATAATGCAAGACATTAAGACCACAATGTCTCCTTCATGTTGACCCAAATGAACCTATTATTTCCTTTTTTCCTTCCATTTGGGGATGATGCAAGGAATTGAGACCACAATTTCTCCTTCATGTTGACTCAAAAACAAGGCACCTTTTCATTTTTCTTTTTCTTTTCCTTTTTTTATCCTTTTGGGGATGATGCAAAGCATCGAGACACCCTATGTCTCTTCCATGTTGGCCCAAATTGACTCTTCTCTCATTTTTTTCACTCTCTTTGTATCCTTCTTCAAGTTCTATATATTTGGGGGAATGATGATAGTTCCATGCTCTCTAAACAAACATTTCAGCAACAAACATATTGACTCCAAATCCATAGATCCCTTATGTGTTTGGTATTTTTCATTTTGGGGGAAACCCCCTTTCTCTTTCTTTTATCTTCTTCTTTTGCATGAAACAACCTCTCTTGGACACCTATCACTTGACATAGAGCTTTTCAAGTAGGATCTCATGTCCTTTTCTTTCTTTTTTCATTTTTCCTTTCTCTACTTTAGAGAAATTGCTCACAAAATGGTGTAGATATCCCTTTAAAGTCGGGGCATACATTGGCATAGTTTTATTTTTTCATTTTCATTTGTTTAATCCTTGATTCCTAGTGCATATTTGTCACTTCACATGATGTGATTTCTCACTATTTGGATAACAATCGGTATAGTTTCCTTCATAAGTGTGACTTATCATAGCATATTGCATTCCTCTTAGCGACCTGATGTGACACACTGCATCCCCTAAGTTGTGAATCATATATCCTTTGATAGGTCCTCTCTTGGAAAAATTAGACACAATGTTCCCTAAGTCAAAGACCTCATATGAACTAAACAAGACTCCTTGGAATACTCTTTTAACATTTTCCTTTTTTGCATTTTTACAATTTGTATTTTGTTACACTTTTGCATTTGTGCATATGTGGCCACCTTGCATAAGACAACTTGCATGCCTGTGGTGCCATCTTCCACTTGTTCATAAGTTCTAAGCATCCAAGGCTTTGCTTGTCTCATGAACCACACCCTTGTCTTTGTGGCGCCTTATCAAAGTTATCAAGAGGTATAACTTTGATATGGTTGAGCAACAAGCCCAACTAGCGGCATGAATTTCCCCATAGCAACCTTTTTGTGTGTGAGTGCATACCAGCCATGTGTATGTATCTCACCACCTTTTGGAATTCTCACTCGACAGACAACCGATAGTCTCATCAGCCTAGATTGAGCAAATCCTTTTAAAAAAAAGTAACCTAGATCTAATCCACAATAAGCTGGAGAAACGGTCGAAGCTCGATCCAAATTTTCTCCACCCTTTCACATCACTCCTTGTGTGATATTTTGTGCTTATGTTTGGTTTAAAATGGGATCTTGATCATAGGGGCTTGATCATCCCTCTTGATCATAGTCATCTCACCTTACTAGCATGATTACATTAGATCCCACTTGACATGCATGATTTAGCTGCTTTAGTATGAGTTTGAAGGAAATTCACATTCTCACTAAAGTGGGGGATAAATGTGTTACCAAAAAGTGTAGTCTTTGGAATTTTTTCACTCATTTTGGCCTCTTCCCTTGGATTTTGGCCTTGCTTTACCCTGATTCGGTCTTGTAAGCTTGCAATTCAACAATAGCCTAACGAAGTTTTACTAAGTTGTTATGAAGTGTTGTAACACATTTCCTCACTTTTCTAAGACCCTCTCAACACAATTCACCTAAAAAAAACCCTCTTACCCCTTTCCAAGCCTTGTGTCAAAGGTGTTTTAAAGTGTTGTAAGGAATTTTCACACTTTCCTAGACTTATCATCCATTGATTAACCCTTTTCTTATGCTAATTTGTACCATTAATGTGCTTTTAGACTTGAATTAAGTGTGTTTTTGGAGGCTAAGTTGATAACCTTCATTAAACATTATTTAATTCATGACCAGCACTTGAAATTTTGCAAGTAGACTAGGTCATCACCTTGGCTTACCTAGTCCCTTTTGGCATAAAATTCAAAATTAAAACAAAATCTAACGATAATCTTGCCTCCTAAACCCTAGTGTCGGTCTATCATGTTGCATTTCAAGAAAATTAGGGTTTAGCATGTACAAATAAGGGTTTTCACCTTCATTTTTCCTCTCTTACTTTCTTAGTCTCTTCCAAGCTCATTTTTTATCTCTCTTCATAAGTAATCTTTCATTCAAGCCTCGAAAGCAAGCAATCAAGCACAAGGGTTTCATAAGCAACCTCTATTGGATCTATTCTTGCATGTTGCAAACCTCAAAAACAAAGGATTTGGTGAGAATTTACATTTTTTATCATTCAAGCATCGCTCCTTTGATTTATTTCTCATTTGGGTTAAGCTACCATCAAAGGGGTTTGACTTAGGCAAACCCCTTTTCCCTAACCCCAACATTCTCTTTGTTTTTAAATGTGTTTGTAGGATTTGTACTCAGATTTGGTGAAGTACAAAGTGTTGGACTAAGTACAAACATTCCAATCAAGTCACATCAAAGCATCAAACCATAGAAGGAGAAAAATGACAAGTTACAAGTCATTTCAAGGAGCTTCAGATATCGATTGTTGTAGAAAATGGAAGTATCAATCGGGAACCCTAGAATGAGAACCTAACTCCTTAGAAAGGATCAAGAGGACTAGGTTACGACTATTGGTGACCTTGTCCCTGTGCTAAGCCTGGAAAGGGGTTTTTGCATTTTTGGGTACCCTTTTCCTTGAAACCTAGTTCGATAGAATTTCTCGACAAGAGGACTAGGTTGCATAACTTAGCGTAAATTTCCCTCTTCCAATTTCAACTAATTTCCAGAGCATTCTAGGGCCTCTCATTAGAAACATTCCATTTCCAGGGGCACAATTTCTCAAATTTCCATTTACCTTATGTTTTACATACATTTAGGTCATCTTAGGTTATTTTTCATTAGTTTACATTTACTTTGTTTACATTTCATACATTAGATTATTATCATTTCATTTTCAGCCACACTACACACACACATCACAACCTTCATCAATCAACCCTACCTTTGAATGCAACCACCAAAATACACATATCACCAAGGAAAAAGAGAGTCATTCCTACACACCAAAGTGCTTCAAGGGTGAAAATCCCTAGGATCCTAGTAAAGGGGATCCTCTTTTCCTTCCTTGCATATGTTTTTGGTGGTTCATTATCATCAAGGACAAAGTCACTACATAGGGTAGTGTAGGAATTAACATGGTTAGAAGGATCGAACTTTCCTCCATATTTATCAAATATAGGCATCTATACACCTTGTGGGATTAGTGTGCATAGTATCTCTAAGGATAATGGACTAATCTTGATATAATATGTGGGTGGACCATTTCAATTTCGATTGATGGTGGAAGCTTGATTTTGAATAGATGACATGGTTTGGAAAAGTTGATGCATGATAGGGTCACTTCTTTTGTTATAAGATGGAAATGAAAGTGGTGATGGAGTTATGCATTTGTGGAACAAGTGAATGGAATTCTTATAGTTTGTAAGGTAGTAGGAGATATAACATGCAATGTCATATAGGAATTAGAGAGGCTAGCTAGAATACCCAAGGAAGGGATCACAATACTAACTTGTTGCATTGTTGTGACTTGAGGAGGGTTGTAGGTTGTTATTGAGGGTATTGTTTTTGGACGAGGAATTTGAGTTCCTCCATGGTTTGAAGCATTTTTTTGGGGAAAGGGGCAACTAGTAGTTTAGGGGAGATTCTTTCCAAATATTTGCACTATGTTTTTCACAAGGTCAAGGCCATCTTCAATTTCAAGCATATGGTGAATGTTTTCAATTGTAGGAATTGTGGTGGTTGAAATTTTTTCAAGGCTGATTTGATGTTGTAAGTTCACTAGGTCCTCATGAATGTGGATTAGGTTTTCTCATGGAATTTTATCATTCTTTGGTTCAACTTGCATGCTACTTGAAGGCAAGGAGTTGCCTAGGGTTTTATCCATGCCTAGTGTACTAGTGTCAATACTAGGAGTGGAAGCTCTAGATAACCCAAGATCCACAATGATTGTTCTATCGTGGGATGGAATGAGTCTTGAACTTATTCTCACTATGGTATTAGAAGTAGGACACCAAACACTCATACAAAAGATACTAAATGTAGGGTGGGTGCAAATGAAATGTAAGCTAATAAGAATGAAATTCTTACACTTGAAATTTTGAAAAGTAAAATTAAAATGTAGAAGCAACAAATAGAAAATAAAAAAAGAACTATAAATGATGGGAAATGTAGTGTAGAATATGCGAAGGGACTGATTTTCCCATGATGGAAAATGAGTCCAGGTATGGATTTTTTTGAAACTTTTCAAAATTAGTGAATTGAATTTTATGATTTTTATGTCTTCTAATGCAAATATAAGCTGAAAATACATAATTTTATTGATTTTTATTGAAATTAAAAGCAATAATGAAAGCTAAATGAGCTTTTCACTAATGCAAAGATTGGAACCCTAGAATTCAAATTAACCTTGATGCAAAACCTAATGCAATATTTAATGCAAGCTAAATCTAGTATGTTAATGCACTCCAAATCAGAATTATTATGCTCTAAATGTAGGTTCACCAAAATGAAACAAAGAAAATAGGGTGGGCTCTCTTTTCACTTCTAGGGTTTTGGACCTAAAAGGAGAGAGGCTATTTTCTCTATTTCACTCAAGAACAACCCTTGAGATTCCAATGCAATGGATATTAAAATATTAAAAAGGGTGTGTTCTAGGAGATTGAATGATGTAAATAAGGGGTTAACCACCAAGTTTAGACTTGGAAAATAATGAAATGAATGATGAAATGCAAAAACCCTAATTTTATATAATGCTTCAAAGAATGGTCTAGAAATGAAAACAAATAGCAACAAAAAACTATAGAACTAGAGATGTGCACCTAGGAAATAAGAGAAGGAAGAATGGAGGTCTGAAACCGTATAAAATTCACTATTGAAGCCACCTGAGACTCATTTTTGAAGCGAGGAAAATCCAGATAGTGTCAAAAAACTATGTCATAATAGGTTTCAGAAAAATGGTACTCAAATATGAAAAAACCTTTGATATAAAGGTATAGTGGGACTCATTCACCAATAGTGGCGAATCAATCCACTTCTAGATTTATAGAATTTCAAATTTGGATTCTATAGCTCTTAGCCTACTCTATTGTTCCTGATTCAGATTTGGGTCTCAAACTGCTAAATTCAACCTATGTATTCTCCAAGTTCCTCCAAGGCCTATTCGTAATATTGACAACTTTGACTTGCTTTGACAACTTGATGACAACTTTTCCAATCTTTCTTCTTGATAAATGTACAACCTAGAACTACAAATCACATGCAAAGAGAGGGGAAAATGGTTGTGGGGTTAAATAATGGGGGTTTTCCTTGGTCAAACCACTTGTTGGTAATTAAACCTTGAAATAGAAAGAAAATATAAATGAGTGATGAATGAAAAAAAGGTGATGTTGCAACTCACCAAACCCTTGCAATGAAGTGCTAAAAATATGCTTGAAATGGCCATAATGGATGTGGTTCTTGAATATCGAATGAAATACTTGCTTGGATTATGAACTGTAGACCACAATTGTAAGAACAATAACAAACACAAAGAAGGTGATATTTGACATGATGATTGATGCTTGAAGAATTCTCTTGAAAGTTTGATAATTTTCCCTTTAAATCCTTAAATTCTCTTTATCAAATGAATGCTTGAATGCTTTAGGAGTTCTAGGATGATAGAATTGATAGGATTGAAATGAGAGAAAGAACCTTATATTTATACTCAATTATGCAAGAATTCCCAAAATTACAACACTGCAAGCCGACATTGGATCTTGGAAAATAAAATCCTACCAAATATTTAAATTAAATTTTATTTTTGAGTTAAGGGGGACTCATTCTCCACATTTGATGAATGGGTCCCACCTTAGGAATTTTAGGTGGGTTTTTAGGGATATGATGTTTTATATTCCATTTGTGAGGATTATCCTAAAAAATACACCAAAATAAGGCTTGTAGATGCAAAAAGGTTGGAATTAAAGTATAAGAGAGCCCAATTATTAATGACACACCTAGAGGAATGTAAAAGTGTGTTAGAACACTTTAAAAAACACCAAATAAGGAAAGGCTAAGATAAATTATGATGGAAATAACGTTAATTATACTTAGAAATCCTAGAAAAGTGTGAAAATGGGTTGCAACATTTACAACATGTTTACAAGGCATCATTAAAGTACATTAGTTCAAAAGGGCCCAAGAGATGATTTGAATGTGTTATCCACATTACAACACTAAATCAAGGCCAAAATTAGCCAAAATCCACAAGAAGGGGCTAAACAAGTGCAAAAATGTCTAAGGTCCCTTTTTTGGACATTATGCAACCACTTTCTCTTTGAATTTGTACACTAGTTTTATTCTAGGAGGTGTGACAAGGTTGTTTTCATTATCTCTTGTTCACTTGTATGAGATAGATGAAGGTTCAGTCATAGGTTGGTCTTGGTGGCTTGGAGTTTCTTTAGGATCAATCATGGTTTCATCTAGGATGGTAGGTTATGTGGTAGGTGGAGAAATGTTTCAGACGGATAATTCTACAATTTTCTTTGCCTTGAATTTTTGATAGACAAGAAAATAATTATTCTTGTGGTTTTATTGGTTGCATACACCCAGGCCAAAATGATGAAAAATGAATATATCATTGTCAAAGAGAAAATTTAAGCATTTATGCACAACCAAACGGATAAATTTCATGGAGTGAAGCCATGGGTAGCCTAGCTTCACATGAATTTGGTATGACTATGTGATGATGGAGAATGAAGTGTCTAATATTTTTGGCCCTATTTTCAAAGGAAGAGTGGTTGATCCCATCATAGGGAAAACAAATCCATTATGGGTCTTGATTCATGATTTCAGTTTATCATAGATGTCTTGATAGAGCTCATGCAAAAGTAGGAATTCCTCGATGATCACATTCATTCGACATGAAGGATCTATTAGTATCCCATTAGTGGGCTTGTTATAGATATGGCCAACTATGTAAAGAGGACCATCGGGTGCATGTTTAAGTATATACTTATAGAAGAAAGAAATTTCAATAGTATTTTTAGTTCAACCCTTACAAAGAATGACATCTATCACTCCTACCATTTCATCCATAGGATCATTATCGATAGGATCGTGTTGAATAGAATCATTGTTATCATCATCTATATCAACACTCACCACATAATTCATTGTAGTTCATTGGCTTTGACAAATGAAATACTATGTTTTGGCATGGGGGTGGTTCAAATTTGCAAATTTTGGTTAGCAGGAGCATCAAAATTATTTCCTTGATCACTAACACCTCAGAAAGAAAGATGACCAAAATCAACGAGGTCTTGCACAAGATGTTTAAGGCACTTTCATAGTTTTGTGTTATGTCCCTTTTTTAGTAATAGTGGCAATAAGAATTTGATTTAAAGCTTGGGGGTAAAGTATTATTTGGATTGTGTATTTTGATGGGAGGCAAGGTAATCATTTGTTGTTCTAAAAGTTGGGACATTGTGTTATGAAGGGTATGGGGTAAGGGGGTGAATTTTTTTTTGAGTCCCCATAGCTAAAGGGTATCGTGGCTCTAAAAGCAACTACTTGATTATTGAAATTTTTATTTTTTTGTTGAGAGGGATTAAATTGAATGAACACTTTATTTTGTTTTCTAAAAGTGTGCAAATTGTTTTGGTTTGTGGGCTCATATTTCTTAAATCGGCTAGAAGTGGACTTTGTATCTTGACTACTAACTGAACTTTAATAATTATGGAGGGCAGTAGACAAGTGCATGAAGAATAGGAATTTCATCATAGTGATCTTGTTTTGAATTTTTCTTTATAAATTTTTTATGAACATATTTTGAAGGCGAGGGTTAGGAACCTTGACATTGATTTGGTACTAAAGTGATTGATATCATGAGATAAATTCAATTATCTTTTCTTCTTCCTTTTTCTTACATCTCATCAAATTAGACAAGGTCATCTTAGGAGATATATGCACTTGGAAATGGTTTACAAATGAATTAAAAAGTTCATTGAATGAACTAATTGAGATATTTCGTAAAGAAGAGAATCATTCCAAGGAAATATCTTTCAACCACCTAGGAAAAATCTTACCCAAGAGTTTATCATTAAGGACAAAGTCACTTCATAATATGGTATATGCATTAACATGGTTAGAAGGATCTCCCTTACCTTTGTATTTATCAAATCTAGGAACCTCTACACCTTGTGGCATTGGTGTTTGTAATATCTCCAATGACAATGGGATTCTTTTCACATAATATGTAGGTGGGCCATTTTAATTTTGGTTTATGGTGGAAAATTGCTTTTGAAGGGATGAAATGGTTTGGAAAACTTGGTTTATGAGAGGGCCATTACTTGTGTTATGAGATTGAAGTGAAAATGGAAAAGGAGTGTACGTGTTTGAAGGACAAGTGAATGGGATGCTTAAAGGTGTTAAGGTGGTGGGAGATATGATGTGTGATTCAACATAGGATCTAGGGATGCTAGTAGGAATACCCAAGGAAGGAATTGTTGTGCACTTATTGCACACACGCCCCACTAAATGTGGAGACCCTCTTTTTTTTTGCTCTTAGTGTTTTGACCCTTTCTTTTTGGGGGTTTTTTGCTTGCTTGGATTTGTGCTTTAATGACATTCTTGCCAATTGAAGTGGCATTCTTTTGAGCTATATTGAAAATTTGAAGTTTTGGCTCTATCTCGGGTTTTTCACTGTTTTCGAGAAAATTCGTCTCAGTCGAATCCTCCCGGTTCCCTCTCATTATCCAAAATCAGCCTCTCACACTACCTTCGGGAAAGTCCACACATCCTGGATTTCCCCAAAATCCATGGCGGTGTCGAATCCTCAAAATTTGTGGCTATGTCGAATCCCCAAAATTCTTTGTGGTTGCGGCTGTCTTGTCGGGTGCATTAATGGCGTTTGTATGAGGTTTTCAGGCTTTGATATATCGATATTTTGAGAAGTGATTGATCATTTTGAGTTGTGCATCTACTATCATTTGAGCTGGTGTGTTAAGGTTCTTGATATTTTGTTGGGTATTTGGATCCTCGAGGTTATTTCAGCTATGTGTTTTCTTTTGAAGTGTGTTGGTTGTATCCAGTCTGCATCAAGTGGTGATTTATCAGTTTCCTTCATCATAACCATTATGTTTCCATGGTATGTATATGCACCCTGTTCTCTATTGGTTTCGATTGATTTTCACCATTTGTCTTAGGAGTCTTTCATGGTTTTCTGGTCCTTCTAGATGCACGTCATCATTGTACATTTTGGGGTTCTTTCTAGTACAGTAGTTCATTTTTTGATTGATCAAATGTTTATGCTTGGTCTAGTGTTGGTTCCTGTTTGGGCTTTGGTTCGCTGTAGCTTTGAGCTTTTCATTTTTGTGAATCACCGAGTCATCTATGCTTTCATGGCAGATATTTAGGGTTCCCAACCTAGGTCCTGGCCATTTGTTCTCGAAATTGCTGAGAAGTGGGTCATTAGTTCACGTTTTATTCATTAAGGTCCTAGGTTGGGTTGGTTTCGGATTTTTGGCTTGGATTCAGAATGATTTGAATCGCTTTGACAAAAGTAGTCAAGATATAGATAGGTTTCATTTTTGAGGTCTTTGTGGAAATCTACCTCCCTCGGATTTTCCCTCTTGCTCTATCTCTTCTTCTTTTGTCATCTTTCCGTCAGATTTAATTTGATTTCGCCAAAATCTGTTCCATCTGGATTTTCCCTACGTCCGTGGTCAGGTCATTTTACCGATGATGAGCTTTGATACTATTATATGTGGATTTCACCAAAATCCATTCCATCCGAATTTTCCTGAACAATTCATAGCCCTTCATTTTCCCTGAGTTAGTTAGGACTGTTGTTGATTTCACCAGAATCTATCTCCGGCGGATTCTTCTGGGTGTTTTTGGGAGATGTTGAATTTAATGGTTATGGATTGTGGGTATCTTTGTAATACATTTGATTAACCTAAGGAGCTTATGCAAAGTATTCTTAATGCTTTTCCTTGGTTGAATTGGTGATTTAAATGATGTTTTGGGATTTAGCTTGTTTGGTTTGCTGGAATCTGCCTGGCCCGGATTTTCCCAAAAATCCTTCCCATTGTAGAATCCACGAGGGGGAGTGAATCTCGAACTTTGATATAATGATATTTTGCACTTATTGCTTATGATGGATCTAATTATATGTTATCTTCATGTGCTTTTAGGAGAGTTCAGGACAGAATGTTGCTGGCCAGGGGAAAGGAAAGGCAACTGACCTCGATGCAGAGGCATCTACCATCTCAGATGCAGAGAAGGTTAAGTTAGACATGAGGAGCAGAGTCCCTGAGAGTAAGTTGACTTCAATTTGGTCAAGAATTATGGATATGAACATTGGTATGTGCGATTACGAGGAATTCAAGGCTGAGATGTCAGCACCTAACCTTCCTCTATTATCAAGGAGAATGGTGGACTCCGGATTGGCCCATGTGGTAGGCTTTCCTTCTATAGTACAGTGTTATGAGCTGGTGCTAGAGTGTGCCATGAATTATGATAGGGGTACATAGTTCAGGACAAAATGTTGCTGGCCAAGGGAAAGGAAAGCCAACTGACCTCGATGTAGAGGCATCTGCCATCTCAGATGCAGAGAAGGTTAAGTTAGACATGAGGAGCAGAGTCCCTAAGAGTAAGTTGACTTCAATTTGGTCAGGAATGATGGATATGAACATTGGTATGTGCGATTATGAGGAATTCAAGGCTGAGATGTCAGCACCTAACCTTCCTCTGTTATCAAGGAGAATGGTGGAATCCGAATTGGCCCATGTGGCAGGCTTTCCTTCTATAGTACAGTGTTATGAGCTGGTGCTAGAGTGTGCCATGAATTATGATAGGGGTACATAGTTCAGGACAAAATGTTGCTGGCCAAGGGAAAGGAAAGCCAACTGACCTCGATGCAGAGGCATCTGCCATCTCCGATGCAGAGAAGGTTAAGTTAGACATGAGTAGCAGAGTCCCTAAGAGTAAGTTGACTTCAATTTGGTCAAGAATTATGGATATGAACATTGGTATGTGCGATTATGAGGAATTCAAGGCTGAGATGTCAGCACCTAACCTTCCTCTGTTATCAAGGAGAATGGTGGACTCCGGATTGGCCCATGTGGCAGGCTTTCCTTCTATAGTACAGTGTTATGAGCTGGTGCTAGAGTGTGCCATGAATTATGATAGGCGTACATAGAGGATTATTAGCCCTCAAGGTAGGATTCTTGTAGGATTCAGTCTAGTCTCCATTGTTGCAACCTTTGACATGCTTGATAGATCCCATGTGGTAGGATTTGATAAGGAAGGGGCTAAGAAATTTTATGAAGAAGACATGGTTAAGTCCCAACAGGTGATTAACTCTTGGATAGAGATGCCTAAATCTCACTTTTCTAAGTTGCCTAAGCAACTATTTAGGCTTAAATTCAAAAGAGAATATTATAATGTTATCACCCTTCTCAATAGGTTGGTAGCATTGAAAAGTGTAGGGATTTTTGAGACTTGGATGTTCCATATAATTGCTAGAATGGAGCAGGGGTTTGAATATCATTGGGAAGGTGCCATCAGTGTTGTGATCCATGAGCAGTTATGTAGCATCTTGCAAACCAAGACTTTTACTATGACTTCCTTTCTAGTGTATTCATTGGCAAGACTTCATTCATATAAGGGGTTGAGCACTAGAGGTATCTTTGGGAAAGATTCTATCTATGAGGTATATCCATAGTTGCACTTAACTGGTCGAATTTATAGGAGATCAAACGATGCCTTGACTCTGTATATCACCAAATTGCTCCAAGGTGCAGAGCATGTTAGAATCTCGGACAAGGCAAAAGAACTGATAGGAAAGTATGGAGATTGGTTCATTCAGTTCCCCACCTTTTCATACATCAAAAATTGATGGATTTCAGAGGGCTCCCTACAGATTGCCAAGGTATCCTATGGATCAGAGGGCTCCCTACAGATTGACAATGTTGTAAAAGGAGAAATGCATAAGACATGTTTTGGGAATGATTTCCCTTTGAAGATAGGAATGGGTGAGGTTTGTGCCTCTATTCAGTCTACTCATGCTGCTGAAGAAGAAATGGGTACTCTTGGTCTTTCCTTCCACACCAAGAGAACAAGATTTGATATAACTAGTGAAGCTCAAAAGAAGGCCAACAGGGATTATAGCCATAAGCCTCAAATTGAGGACTATTGGGTTAACCTCGCTGATGAGTTTGAGGTGAGGAAGAACAAGTTTTCTAGAGTGCCAATGCACTTGGTAAGGCTGTATAATGTAAAGGCCATCTCAGATCAGATTGAGGAGGATGGAAATGTGATCCAAGGTCATGTTAATGAGGCAGTAAAAGATAAACCAATTGGAGAAGTTGACTGGTTGGAGGAGGAAAAGACTGATTTGGATCAAGTCATGGCCCCAGTAATTAAGTACAGTAAGATGTGGTTGAAGCACAAAATACTAGAGTTGGAAAGTGAGGGTGTTCCATGCACTTGTGAGCTGATGGGAGATTTGGAGTCTCATTCTGCTTCCAAGGGGTCACTTGAGCTAGAATAAAAGGGAAAAGGAAAGGTAGATTCTCCTTTCAAAATTTAGATAAGGGAAGTCCAACCTGAGAAGGAGGCAGAGGTAGGCAAATAGAGGAAGCCTGTTGCTAAGAAGAGGAAACATGCCTCTAGGAAAGAAGTTGAGAAGAATAAGGGAGAAGTAGAGGAGGTTGAAAGTGCTCCATCGGTGGAAAAGAGAAGAAGAATTATAAGATTGTCACAAAAAGGTGGAAAGACCCTTAATGTTGACAAAGTAATTGAGCCACCAGTAGTAGAAGTGGAAAGTTCAAGTGAAAGAACACAAGTCTACATGAGGAGGTCAAGGATGCCTTCCCCAAAGGACACTGCAACAATGGAGAAGGCCTCGGTCAGCATTCCTATTGTCGACCCAGTGAGTGTTCCTATTTCTTAGGATGCTGGTAGCCAATAAGAAGAACCAAAGAAAGGTGAAGGTTCTAAGGGTTTGTAGGAGGAGGTATTTCAGGAAGGAGATTTCTTCAGGGCAGGAGCAGAAATTGACAAGGTATTGAAGTCTCCCTTTGTGGCATATGCATATTCTCCTGCAGAGGAGCAAGTGAACAAATCCCCTCGACAGGAAGAAATAGTGACTGAAACCTCATCACCATCCCAGGTTGTAGAGGAGGAACAATTGCAACAGGAGGGGAATCCAACTGTGGATATTCCTAAAAGTTTGAGTGTGGAAAGGCATGCACCTGTTGATCAACAAGACAAAGAATAGGATAGACAAAGCACAGTACCTACTAGGTTCACTATTCTGAATTGGCTTGAGAAAGGCTTAAAGAGTAAAATGGTAATACTAGAGGATGCTCCTCCTAATTGGGATGTCCTTATGGCCAATGTGGAGAAGGGGAAAACTAAAAAGAAAGCAAGGGTTGTCTCTCGAATTGAAAGAGATGAATCAGGTAATAGAGTGGCTCATATAGCTACCCCTCCTCCAAACAAAGATAGGGACAATGTGACTACCCAAGATTACAATGTGTAGACTACTGATTTGGGACATGCTACCATGGAACATGACATTGAAGAATATGAGGGTTCTAGTGCAGTGATTGTGGGGAGATTAAAGAAGGTAGTGCAGACGAGGCATGAATTGGAAAGAGAAAATGAAAAACTAAAAAGATACCTATAGGAATTGATGAAACCTTTGTAGGCTATTGGTTCCTCCTCTTCTACTCTAGGATTTCTTCCCCAGGAGACAATTTCTGAGTTAGAAAAGATGAAGGGCACCTCACATGCTATAGTCACTTGGTTGCAAGGTGTTCAAGAAAAAGGGGATGAAGCTATCAAAGGCATTTTGTCCACTGTAGGGGATGCTACAAGGTCGGTGACATTGCTGAAGACTATGTAGGCTCAAGATAAGGAAGATACTAACCTCCTACTCAAGAAAGTTACTACAATTATGACATTCACCGAGGATGAATTGGTAAGTTGTGGGATTCTTCCTCTTCCATGGGTTTATGAACCTTGGGAGTGATTTGAAATCCTTCTCATGAGACATAGGGCCTTGAAGAAGGTCAATAAACATGAAAGAAAAATTGAGGATGCTCTAACTGATGTATATGACAAATGCATTTAATTCTTTGAATTCATGACTGGAAGGAAGAAGTTTGCTCCGAAGCATTTCAGCTTAGAGTAGCTTAGGGAATGGTGAAGAGATGTATATTCTCTAATCAGTGAAGGGTCAGTCACTAAACATTAGCTGGATGATGCAGCAACATACATTGCAGACATTGACAAATATTTGACTAATAAGGCTGATTGGGATGGTACGGTTGGACAAGCAAAAGAAGATATCAAAATTCTTGAGAGAAGGATTAGGGTTTCACCTATGCCACCGGTTGCTGATCTGGATAGGGTCTTGCTGGCCATACATGCTAAAAAGGATAAAACTAAAGAAAAAGATGGGGAGTGATTGTATAGGGTTACATTGATATTTGTGCTTCCCATTACTTTACATGTATTGGCCCGACCTTTTGACACTTTGGCAGTTTTGGATGAAATTGGTGCTATGGAACATTTCATATATTCAAATTATTCTTGTTGGCCGACCTATTTTAGGTTATATTTTATTGTAAAATTATAATTTGGGTCGACCTATCTTGTAGATTCTCTATAAAAGTGGGCATGATTGCCTCATTTGAATAGTAGACAAAAAATTAGAGAATATAAATTGAAGGATAGGTAGATTAGGAGAATAGTTGTATCCAAGTAGGTTAGGGTTTATTTTCAAAGCAGATGTTGTAACAGAACAACTTGGATTGTTGCTATCTTAGATGACATAATATAAGAGAGATATTGTGTTTGCCATCTATCTTTTGGAATCTCATCTGGCATGGTTATTGTTATTCTACCTTTCAAATTGCTTATTGTTTATGGTTAGATGTTTTGATAATGCTTAGGGTTTCATGTTTGGAATGTTGTAGCGATCTCTAGTCCATACTTTTTGCAGTTAGCTGATTGTTAGCTACATTGCAAAGTTAGCCTGGGCTTATATTCATGCTTGGTTCAATTGTGAAAGTTATTTTTCTCAATTTCTGTAAGGTTGAATGAGTGAATGTTCATGATTTGAAAATCTTTCAATACCTTAGAAGATTGCACTATTTCTGTGGAGTTGCAGATTCATCTGGGTTAAGTAGAAGATAGTTTATGAGAGATTGGTCCATTTTGAACATCTTATCCTTTGGCATTTTCAATCTTAGTGTTAAAAGTAGTTTTAATATTATCTCTGGAAACCTTTATCTTTTGCTATTTCTTTATTATCTGATTTTTATCAAGTTTGAGGGTATCAATCTATTGCTTATATCTGATAAGTTTGAAATCCAGCTCTGCTCGTAGTAAGGTCCCTTTGTGATTACTTGCATTTTCACATTATCTCTGAGTTGTTTTAATTGCATTATCAAGACCTAACATTAGAGACCTTGGGGTTATCTCTTTTTGCATAGAAGATTTACCTTTCAAGAGAGATAGGATATTATATTCTATCTGAGTTGTTGCTGTGCAGAAAACACCATCAACATATTGGTGCTAGAAGGAGGGCCTTTGAATAAGCAAGCCAGAGCATTTCTTAAACGCCATCTCTCTTGAGAGACTTAGAAGAAGAACTAGAACCGCTCCAGGAGAGGAAGAATTCCAAGAATTACAAGTCCCTGTTAGGTCAAGAAGGACCAGAAGAAGGGAAGAATCATCATCAGTTCATCCACTCCCATCATCTCCATCATCTTCATCTTCATCTGATTCTGAGGGGACTCCCATTCCACAACCACAACTAGTCATAAATCAACCATTACCACCCTTACCTCCACCAATGGATTTTCTCACTACTAATCCATCCCCATTGACCTTCAATAATTACAATGTTATGCCCAAAAATCCTGAGCATTTCTGCTCTAAGTTTCACACTCATGATCCCAACAGAACAGCAGAAGAACATATTCAGATTTTTTAGACTTGTCTAAGGGATAGAGGGATTAATCATGAGGATGTTGCATGTAGGTTGTTCCCTTATTCTCTAGGAGAAGAAGCATTTTATTGGTATAATCACCTGTTTGCTACTTCCATCTAGAATTGGGTTGTGTTAGAAGTTGCATTCTTGCAAAAATTCAAAATTTCCATTAGTGCTAATGAGTTATACTTACATTTTACTAGGGTAAAAAGGGAGATTAATGAGCCCATAGGATCATTCAATGATAGGTTGCATCAAGCATATACCAGACTTCAAGCACCTTATGCTAGACATGAAGATACTGCTTTAGAGATATACCTTGAAGCCCTGGATAGCCTCACAGCTACCTTCCTGAAACAAAGGACTAACCCTCCAAATACTTTGCTCACTGCATATGTGGAGGCAGTGAAAGTCAGCACAGACTTAAGGCAGCATCTATCAGTGGGACCTATTGCTCACCCTGGACAAATCCAAGCCCTTAATTAGGCCTTAACTAGTCATGCTCCAATAATGAATCTTGTGCCGTCACTACCTCTGGTTCCTCATCCAAGCCCAACTATGAATCAAGCTCAACCTACAAATTCTTATCCCCAACAGAGGGCCAATCAACCCTTACAACAACAAGTAGGTTTCCCTCCATATTTGCAGAATTTAGAAGTTTTGAATCAGGTTGATGGTTTTGGAAATATACCTGGCTATCCTTTGGGAGGTAATCCAGCACTACCTAGCAATTTGGATAAGGAGGGGTTGGGTGAATTGTCTAAACAAGTGAAGAGGTTGAATATAGAGGTAACTTATTTGAGAAATTAGAATAGCCAGCTGCAAGCTACCTAGAAAAAATATAGTCTAATTATGGCAGGGAAAACAATTTTTTTGAAAGAGGTCAATACTTTGAGAGGAATCAAAAATTACGATAGAGGGCAAGGCTTTGGCTAGAATTTTGATAGAAGATAGGGTTCTGGTCAAAATTTTGATAGAAACCAACAAGGTGGACAAAGATTTGATAGGGGGCAACAACCTAGGCAGAATAGATCTTGGAATACTGGACCTAACAATGGGGGGATTCCTACTCCCTTGGATCAGCCTTCCACTCAAGAGAAGCCTCCAAATGGTGTGTACTTGGTAGAAGCAACTTTTTCTGGATGGTGTAGACTCCATAAAACAAGCCAACACTTTGAGTTAGACTGTGCCAAATTCTAGACTACAGCTTCTATCTTTCATTATGAAGTAGAAAATAATGCCACTAGTCAGGAAATTGTGCCTTCGAATCCCTTTGATTCTCTAGTACTGGTACTTAATCATGCTCCATTCCCAAAAAGTGAGGAAAACAAACTGGAAGAAGTATCCAGTGATGCCATAGATGAGGCTGAGCAGGTGTTAAATGAAGATGAGATTTCTCAGTTGCTTAGTGAGGACAATGAAAATGCCAATGGCCCTTTGGATGAGGAGGAAGTTCATATTGAGGAAGTTCAGATGTTTCAACAACCATCAAGAAATTATGATTTGAGAAATAGACCCAACAGGGGTCCCAGAAGCTGGAGGTCCTTTCACTACTTCCATTCCTCCTAATAATTTCAATACTCCACTAGACTCATAAGCTAGTAACAATCCACCCTATCCTCATGTACTAACCCAGTACTTGTCAAAAGGAAATGATGTTGAAGTATCCAAAGATAAACAGGCCAGCGGCTACAAAAAGGCTCATGCTGACCTGAACGTGGAACAATTGGGCGAATATGTGACTGAGGAATTCAAGAAAATAAATGCGAGTCTTTCTACTTTTGAATTGTTAAGAGTTCCTGTTATTAGAAATGCAGTTTTGGGATCATTTAGTTCAAATACAACATCACAAGGGGTAGCCATGAGTGAGGCTACTACCAGGTCTTCTAATTCTCACACACCCAAAAGTCAAATCCCATCTGTGGAAAAGAGGGGAGATAAAGATAAGGGTCAGGTTGCACAAGCTGATACTCATTTGAACTTATTTCAAGGTAAGTTGGAAACTCCTCCTTTCCTAATTTCTCACTGTATCTTCAGAAATAATTTGTATAATTGTCTTCTAGATTTAGTAGCCTCTACAAATGTTATGCCTTTTGCTAGTTGTAAAGCATTGGGTATCACTCCTATAGCTTCCCAAAAGAAGGTTACTCAGTTGGATAAAACAAAGGTGAGCATGGTTGGATAATTGAATATGATTCCTACACAGCTTGCATCAAATCCTAGGGTGCAACAAGTAATCAATATCCAAGTTGTTGACATCCCTGATACTTATGGGTTGACCTTAGGCAGAAATTTTACTAGGACTCTGAATGGATATACCTCCACAGATCATTCCCATATGTGGTTGCCATGGAAAGGAGCTCCAAATCAGATCAGAATTGAAAGAGAGCCTAGGATGAAATATGTGATAACAGAATACCAAAATATCTCAAATGAGGTATTGGTGTATGAAGTTGGCATGGGGAATTATGTATTGGCTGCATCAATAACGGAGGATGAAGAAGTTTTTATGTTCCAGGATTCTTTAAGTGAACACCTTCTGGAGAGCAGCGGTCCTGAGACTTTGATTGAACTAGAGAATGAAATAAGTGAGGAAGGTGACAAACAACTTGGTTTGTTGGATAACTTTCAAGAGTTCATCCAAAAATGTATGGAAGATCAAATGCATTTGAAGCAAAGTATGACTTTTGAGGAGCTGCTCCTTCCCAATTGGTGTAGAGCGCATGATGCACTTCATTCTGAGTTGGAATGTGACTTGTGTCAAACTGTAGTCAGACAGATACAAAAATGCCTCAATCCAGTTCCACCTACCAGATTTAAAGAACAAGGTAAATTGAAGCCGAAGGAACCTGGTGGTTGTTGGACACTGAGGTTTGATGGATCTAAGTCTAAACAGGGTGCTGGAGCAAGATATGAATTAATTAGCCCTCAAGGAAATAATTACTTTGCTGCCCACAGACTCCAGCTTCAATGCACTAATAATGTTGTTGAATATGAGGCTTTGATCCATGGCTTACTGATGGCATCAAGGAAGAAAGTCAAGCTATTATAGGTTTTCAGAGACTCTGAATTAGTAATCAAGCAAGTAAGAAAATAGTATTCATGTCGTGACAAAAGGATGACCAGCTATAGGCATAGAGTATGGGATCTGATAGAAGAGTTCGACGCCTTCAATATACAGTTAATCCCTCAAAGCAAAAATCAAGTTGTTGATTCCTTGGCACAAGCTGCCAGCACATTACAACCTTTGTCACTTTCAGGGTTGAAGAAATTTTCAATTGAGCTCACTCCAGTTCCTTCAGTGCCAGATAATATTACTAATTTTTAGGTATTTGAAGATGACAAGCATATTTTGGATTTTATTACAACCTATGATGTGTTTGCCTCCCAAGTTATTGATGAGGTTGAGCCTTAGGAAGTGGATATAGGCCTCGAAGGAAACATCAATCTAAAGACTAATACCATTCCAAGAGGTATGGTGCAACTTGAACGGATTTTTGACTTGGATAAAATAAGGGACCAAGAACAATAGACTAAAAGAGAATCCATTAGCAAGCAGTGTGAAACATACAATATGGGGACACCAGATGACTTGAAGAATGTTCTTATTGGAAAGGTGTGTACTCTCGAGAAAAGAAAAGGGATTATTGATACCCTACATGCATATCATGATGTAATAGCTTGGAGCTATGAAGATTTGAAAACATACGATACTTCGATCATCACACACACTATTCCCCTAAGATCGGATGTCAAGCCTTTCTGATAGAGAAAAAGGCCAATCAATGCCCTATTAGAACCCATTATTCAGAAGGAGGTGCAAAAACTGCTTTCAACACATATTATATTTCCAGTAAGACACTCTACTTGGGTGGTGAATTTGGTTCCAGTACGAAAAAAGAATGGAGAAATCAAATTGTGTGTTGATTTCAAGAATCTGAATAGAGCATCAAAAAAGGATAATTATCTAGTTCCTTCACTAGATGAAGTGCTTCAGATTGTCAATGGATCACAAATGACGTCCTTTTTAGATGGGTATTCTGGATACAATCAAGTCATGGTGCAATATGAGGATAGACACAAGATTTCCTTTACTACCAAATGGGGAACATTTGCTTACAAAAGAATGCCATTTGGGTTGATCAATGCTGGAGCTACATTCCAGAGAGCCATGGACATTGCTTTTAAAGATATAATTGTTAAGTGCATCATTATTTACATGGATGATCTAACAGTTTTTTCCAAGAAACAAGGTGATCATATATCAGACTTATGCAAGCTGTTTCAAAGATGTAGAGAGTTTGGTATTTCACTTAATCCGAGAAAGTGCATTTTTGGAGTCACGGAAGGCAAGTTATTAGGACATATTATATCAGAACAAGGTATTGCCATTGACCCTGAAAGAATTCAGGCCATCTTGAAGATTCAGCCTCCTGCAAGTAAGAAAGAAATGAAGTCATTTTTTGGAAAGATTAATTTTGTTAGAAAATTAATTATTAGATTTGTAGAGATAGTTAAGCCATTGAATGCTATGTTAAAGCAAGAATAAAAAATAGAATGGAATGCATAAGCTAAGGAGGCATTTGCAGAAATCAAAAGGGCTATTGTTGAGACTCCTGTATTGGTGAGTTCA
Source organism: Sequoiadendron giganteum (assembly GCA_007115665.2). Classification (NCBI taxonomy): domain Eukaryota; kingdom Viridiplantae; phylum Streptophyta; class Pinopsida; order Cupressales; family Cupressaceae; genus Sequoiadendron; species Sequoiadendron giganteum. The sequence continues at coordinate 219,692,872 of CM021102.1, forward strand.
GACTATGCTAGGTCCTTCTATATATATTCATTTGCTTCTGATCATTCTTGTGCTACAATGTTAACTCAGAAGTTTGATAAAGGGGATGAACACCCCATAGCCTTCATGAGTACTCCTCTGAAAGATGCAAAATTGAAATACCACAATGTAGAGAAAAAATCCTACGCCTTGGTCCAAGCAGTAAAGAAGTTTAGGCATTATATCTTGAGGAATAAAGTTTTTTCCATAGTACCTGATCCTGCAGTAAAGCTGTTATTGATGCAGAATGAGCTAGGAGAGTGAAGGGCTAAATGGGTGACCATGTTGCAGGAATATGATATGGAAATTCAGCCCATGAAATTGGTAAGGGGACAAGGAATTACAAAGATGATGGCTGAGATAGGTCCTGATCTCACGGTCCAACATTATTACCTTCAGGAGGTCTCTCCAGGAGACTGGTATGATGAAATTATTTTTATCTATTGAATCAACAGTGTCCTAATCATCTTAACACAGTCCAGAGATGAGCCTTATGCTTGAGGAGTGGCATTTTTATAATGAAAGGAGCTATATTATACAAAAGAAATCATGAAGGTGTTTACTTAAGGTGTTTAGGGAGGAATGAAGCTACTAGAGTAATGATTGAATTTCATGAGAAATATGGCACAGGCCATGGTTCTGCATCATCCACGACACATCAAATTTTAAGGGCAAGCTATTAATGGCCCACCTTGTTCAAAGACATACACCAACATGTGAGAACTTGTCATATCTGTCAGACTACAACAAGTAAGGAAAAACATGCAGCTCTTCCACTCCAGCCTGTTATTGAGGTAAAGCCATTTGCTTAGTGGGGTATGGACATTATAGGTCCAGTCAACCCCCCATCCTCTACCAGCCACAGGTATATTCTTACTATGACTGATTATTTCACTAGATGGATAGAGGCACTCACCTGTAAACAATGTACTTCAAATGTGGTAATCAATTTTCTTGAATCAGGAATTATTAATTGCTTCGGATGCCCAATCTCTTTGGTTTCTGATAATGGTCCTACATTTGAATCACTAAAATTTTCTAATTGGGCGTTTGATCATGGGATTGTTATCAAATTTTCATCTAATTATTATCCCCAGGGTAATGGTTTGGCTAAGTCTTCCAACAAAAACCTAATGACAGTTATTCATAAGTTGCTAAAACAAAATCCTAAGGATTGGCATACCCAGCTCTGATTTGTGCTTTGGGTTGACCGTACTAGATAAAAGGCATCCATAGGAACCTCCCCTTATCACTTGGTGTATGGTTTGGAACCGGTGTTTTCCATTCAGTTGAAAATCCCTACCCTATAATTCATTAATGAGTACTATAATGAAGAAGACAAGCGTGAAGCCCGTTTGGCTGAACTATTGCATTTGGAAGAAAAAAGAGATGAAGCCCTAGAGAACTTTGCTAAACATCAGGGTGTAGTGAAAAGATGGTTTGATAGGAGAGCTAAGGTAAAGGCCTTTATGATTTCTGAGTTAGTTCTTTATTGGGATAAAGCCCATGATCGTAAGGGAGAACACGGTAAATTTGAAAAACTTTAGCCTGGCCCTTACCAGATCTTTGAAATTTTGGGAGATAATGCTTTTTGTTTGAAAACCCTCACTGGTGAGGATATTCCACTGCCTATCAATGGGTAGTATTTGAAGCATTATTTCCAACCTTGAATTGCTTGCAGTTCATCCTATATATAGTTAGAGTAGATTTGCTTTTGTTTGCTTTGTTTCTCCTTTACTTTGGAAGATTAGGTTTTCTTTGGTGTGTTTTTCTTTTCACTTTGTTTTGCTTTTTGGGTTCCTAATTTCTTTGGGGCTGTTTTGCCTGTGCACCAGGGCTACTCTGTTTGGTCTTGTTCTGAGGATTTCTTTTATAAACTCTAATCAGTTTTTCAGAATCAGGTGGTGTTTTTCTTTTATCTAAGGTTCCTTGTACTTGGAATTAGAGTCACTTGTTTTGGATATGCTCTGGAATATATCTAGGTTTCACATTCTCACACTAAATTAATTTTCTAGAGTTGCATTGGGTTTCTGAGTAATTTGGCCTAGTGAAAAATCTTATATTCTGCTTCAGTGCCACTATGTTCCTCATCCCTGAGAGTGAGTTTCATTACTTACAAAGGTGACACGAAAATCAACAAAAAGAGAAGAAAAGAAACTAAGACATGTTGAAAATTCAAAAGAGTTTTACCTTATCAGGAATATCCTAGTATCTCTACCGGGGCTATGGATGCTTGACTGGCAGTAGAGCTATGCTTGGGAGGGTCATAGTGATAACCTCACTGGGGCTATGGATGCTTGACTGGCAGTGAAGCTCTATCTAGGTTGCTTTTGAAGTTTGAATTCTTATGTAGCTTGGTCAGGTTTACTCTTGCCCCCATTGCACTTACAGGATGGAAATAAATGCATAATACACACACTTGGATCCTGGTATAGGAAAAAGTCTTCTTACTTGTGATTTCTAAAACTTTGTTCTCAAGGTTCTTGATGCAAAGATCGAAACAAGAGATTCTGGGTTCTTGATTCTAGTTTATCTTTGAAATGCTTTGGAGCATTTCCCCAGCGGAGTCGCCATTTGTTGTGCACTTATTGCACACATGCCCCACTAAATGTGGGGACCCACTTTTTTTTCGCTCTTGGTGTTTTGACCCTTTCTTTTTGGGGGTTTTTTGCTTGCTTGGGTTTGTGCTTTAATGACCTTCTTTCCAATTGAAGTGGCATTCTTTTGAGCTGTATTGAAAATTTGAAGTTTTGGCTCTATCTCTGGTTTTTCACTATTTTCGGGAAAACCCACCTGAGCCGGATCCTCCCGGTTCCCTCTCATTATCCAAAATCGGCCTTTCGCACTACCTTCAAGAAAGTCCGCACATCCTGGATTTCCCTGAAATCCATGGTGGTGTCGAATCCTCGAAATCTGTGGCTATGTGGAATCCCCGAAATTCTATGGCTGCGGCTATCTTGTCAGATGCATTAATGGCATTTGTATGAGGTTTTGAGGCTTTGATATATTGATATTTTGAGAAGTGATTGATCATTTTGAGTTGTGCATCTGCTATCATTTGAGCTGGTGTGTTAAGGTTCTTGATATTTTGCTAGGTATTTGGATCCTCGAGGTTATTTCAGTTGTGCGTTTGCTTTTGAAGTGTGTGGGTTGTATCCAGTTTGCATCAAGTGGTGATTTATTGGTTTCCTTCATCATAACCATTGTGCTTCCATGGTATGTATATGCACCCTATTCTCTATTGGTTTCGATTGCTTTTCACCATTTTTCTTAGGAGTCTTTCATGGTTTTCTGGTCCTTTTGGGTGCATGTCATCATTGTGCATTTTAGGGTTCTTTCCGGTACACCAGTTCATTTTTTGATTGATCAAATGTTTATGCTTGGTCTAGTGTTGGTTCCTGTTTGGGATTTGGTTCACTGTAGCTTTGAGCTTTCCATTTTTGTGAATCACCGAGTCATCTGTGCTTTCGTGGTAGATATTTAGGGTTCCCAACCTAGGTCATGGCCATTTGTTCTCGAAATTGCTGAGAAGTGGGTCGTAAGTTCACGTTTTATTCATTAAGGTCCTAGGTCAGGTTGGTTTCAGATTTCTAGATTCGATCTGGAGTGATTTGAATCGCTTTGACAAAAGTAGTCAAGATATAGAAAGGTTCGAGTTTTCGAGGTCTTTGTGGAAATCCGCCTCCCTCGAATTTTCTTGATTGCTCTATCTCTTCTTCTTTTGTCATCTTTCAGTCAGATTTCATTTGATTTTTCCAAAATCTGTTCCATCTGGATTTTCCCGAGGTCCGTGGTCAGGTCATTTTACCGATGATGAGTTTTGATACTGTTATATCTGGATTTTGCCAAAATCTGTTGCATCCGTATTTTCCCGAACAATTCGTAGCCCTTCATTTTCCTTGAGTTAGTTAGGACTATTGTTGATTTCGCCAGAATCCGTCTTCGACGGATTCTTTTGGATGTTTTTGGGAGAAGTTCAATTTAATGGTTATGGATTGTGGGTATCTTTGTAATATATTTGATTAACCTAAGGAGCTTATGCTAAGTATTCTTAATGCTTTTCCCTGGTTGAATTGGTGATTTAAATGATGTTTTGGGATTGAGTTTGTTTGGTTCGTTGGAATCCGCCTTGCCAAGATTTTCTCAAAAATCCTTCCCAGTGTAGAATCCGTGAGGGGGGCTAAATCCCAAACTTTGATATAATGATCTTTTGCACTTATTGCTTTTGATGTATCTAATTATATGTTATCTTCATGTGCTTGCAGGTGATTTTAGGACAGAATGTTGTTGGCCGGAGTAAAGGAAAGGCAACTGACCTCGGTGCAGAGGCATCTACCATCTCAGATGTAGAGAATGTTAAGTTAGACATGAGGAGTAGAGTCCCTAAGAGTAAGTTGACTTCAATTTGGTCAGGAATTACGGATACGAACATTGATATGTGGGATTACGAGGAATTCAAAGTTGAGATGTCAGCACCTAACCTTCCTCTATTATCAAGCAGAATGGTGGACTTCAGATTGGCTCATGTGGTAGGCTTTCCTTCTATAGTACAGTGTTATGAGCTGGTGCTAGAGTGTGCCAAGAATTATGATAGGGTTACAAAGAGGATTATTGGCTCTCAAGGTAGGATTCTTGCAGGATTCAGTCTAGTCTCCATTGCTGCAACCTTTGACATGCCTGATAGATCCCATGTGGTAGGCTTTGACAAGGAAGGGGCTAAGAAATTTTATGAAGAAGACATGGTTAAGTCCCAATAGGTGATCAACTCTTGGCTAGAGAATCCTAAATCTCACTTCTCTAAGTTGCCTAAGCAACTGTTCAGGCTTAAATTCAAAAAGGGAATATTATAATGTTATCACCCTTCTCAGCAGGTTGGTAGGATTGAAAAGTGCAGGGATTTTTGAGACTTGGATGTTCCATATAATTGCTAGAATGGAGCAGGGGTTTGATTATCATTGGGCAGGTGCCCTCAATGTTGTGATCCATGAGCAGTTATGCAACGTCTTGCAAACCAAGACTTTTACTATGACTTCCTATCTAGTGTATTCGTTGGCAATACTTCATCCATATAAGGGGTTGAGCACTAGAGGTATCTTTGGGCAAGATGTTATCTATGAGGTATATCCATAGTTGCACTTAACTGGTGGAAGTTATAGGAGATCAAATGATTCCTTCACTATGTATATCACTAGATTGCTCCAAGGTGCAGAGCATGTTAGAATCTCAGACAAGGCAAAAGAACTGATAGGAAATTATGGAGCTTGGTTCATTCAGTTCCCCACCTTTTCATACATCAAAATTGATGGTTTTCAGAGGGCTCCCTATAGATTGCCAAGTTATCCTACGGATCACAGCATTTTGCTAGAAGTTGTTAGGAAAATCTATGATTTTGACAATGTTGTAAAAGGAGAAATGCATAAAATAGGTTTTGGGAAAGATTTCGCTTTGAAGATAGGAATGGGTGAGGTTTGTGCCTCTATTCAGTCTGCTCATGCTGCTGAAGAAGAAATGGGTACTCTTGGTCTTTCCTTCCACACCAAGAGAACAAGATTTGATATAACTGGAGAAGCTCAAAAGAAGGCCAACAGGGATTATAGCGATAAGCCTCAAATTGAGGACTATTGGGTTAACCTCGCTAATGATTTTGAGGTGAGGAAGAAGAAGTTTTCCAGACTGCCAGTGGACTTGGTAAGGCTGTATAATGTAAAGGAAATCCTAGATAAGATTGAGGAGGATGGAAATGTGATCCAAGGTCATGTTAAAAAGATAAACTAGTTGGAGAAGTTGATTGGTTGGAGGAGGAAAACACTGATTTGGATCAGGTCATGGCCCTAGTAATTAAGTACACCAAGATGTGGTTGAAGCACAAAATACTAGAGTTGTAAAGTGAGGGTGTTCCATGCACTTATGAGCTGATGAGAGATTTGGAGTCTCATTCTGCTTCCGAGGGGTCACTTGAGCCAGAACAAAAGGGCAAAGGAAAGGTAGATTCTCCTTTTAAAATTCAAATAAGGGAAGTCCATTCTGAGAAGGAGGAAGAGGTAGGCAAACAGAGGAAGCCTGTTGCTAAGAAGAGGAAACATGCCTGTAGGAAAGAATTTGAGAAGAATAAGGGAGAAGTAGAGGAGGCTGAAAGTGTTCCACCGGTGGAAAAGAGAAGAAGAATTATAAGATTGTCACAAAAAGGTGGAGAGACCCTTAAGGTTGACAAAGTAATTGAGCCACCAGTAGTAGAGGTGGAAAGTTTGGGTGAAAGAACACAAGTCTACATGAGGAGGTCGAGGACCCCTTCCCCAAAGGACACTATAACAATGGAGAAGGCCTCGGTCAGCATTCCTATTGTTGAGCCGGTGAGTGTCCCTATTTCTTAGGATGCTGGTAGCCAACAAGAAGAACCAAAGAAAGGTGAAAGTCCTAAGGGTTTGCAAGAGGAGGTATTTTAGGAAGGAGATCTCTTCAGGGTAGAAGCAAAAATTGATAAGGTATTGAAGTCTCCCTTGGTGGCATATGCAAATTCGCCTGCAAAGGAGCAAGTGAAAAAATCTCGTCAATAGGAGGAAGTAGTGATTGAAACCTCATCACCATCTCGGGTTGTAGAGGAGGAACAATTGCAATAGGAGGGGAATCCAACTGTGGATATTCCTAAAATTCCGACTGTGGAAAGGCATGCACCTGTTGATCAATAAGAGAAAGAAGAGGATGGACAAAGCACAATACCTATTGGGTTCACTATTCCAGATTGGCTTGAGAAAGGCTTAAAGAGTAAAATGGTAATACTAGAGGATGCTCCTCCTAATTGGGATGTCCTTATGGCCAATGTGGAGAAGGGGAAAACTAAAAAGAAAGCAAGGGTTGTCTCTCAAATTGAAAGAGATGAATCAGGTAATAGAGTGGCTCATATTACTACCCCTACTCCAAACAAAGATAGGGACAATGTGACTGCCCAAGATTACAATGTGCAGACTATTTATTTGGGACATGCTACTGTGGAATAGGATATTGAAGAATATGAGGGTTCGAGTGCAGTGATTGTGGGGAGATTAAAGAAGGCAGTGTAGACCAGGCATGAATTGGAAAGAGAAAATGAAAAACTAAAAACATACCTATAGGAATTGATGAAACCTTTGCAGGCTATTGGTTCCTCCTCTTCTGCTGCAGGATTCCTTCCCAAGGAGACAATCTCCGAGTTAGAAAAGATGAAGGGCACCTCACATGCTATAGTCACTTGGTTGTAAGGTGTTCAAGAAAAAGGGGATGGAGCTATCAAAGGCATTTTGTCCACTACAGGGGATGCTACAAGGTTGGTGACATTGCTAAAGACTTTGTTGGCTCAAGATAAGGATGATACTAACCTCCTACTCCAGAAAGTTACTGCAATTATGGGATTCACCGAGGATGAATTGGTAAGATGTGGGATTCTTCCTCTTCGAAGGGTTTATGAACCTTGGGAGTGGTTTGAAATCCTTCTCATGAGATAGAGGGCCTTGAAGAAGTTCAATAAACATGCAAGACAAATTAAGGATGCTCTAACTGATGTGTATGACAAATGCATTGCATTCTTCGAAGTCATGACTGGAAGGAAGAAGTTTGCTCTGAAGCATTTCATCTTAGAGTAGCTTATGGAATGGTGGAGAGATGTATATTATCCAATCAGTGAAGGGTTGGTCACTAAACATCAGCTGGATGATGTAGCAACATACATTGCATTCATTGATAGATATTTGACTAATAAGGCTGATTGGGATGGTATGGTTGGACAAGCAAAAGAAGATATCAAAATTCTTGAGAGAAGGATTAGGGTTTTACCTGTGCCACTGGTTGCTGAGCTAGATAGGGTCTTCCTAGCTGTACATACTGAAAAGGATGAAACTAAAGACAAAGATGGGGAGTGATTGTATAGGGTTACATTGATATTTGTGCTTCCCATTACTTTACATGTATTGGCCTGACCTTTTGACACTTTGGCAGTTTTGGATGAAATTGGTGCTATGGCACATTTCATATATTCAAATTATTCTTGTGGACCGACCTATTTTAGGTTATATTTTATTGTAAAATTATAATTTGGGCTGACCTATCTTGTAGATTCTCTATAAATGTGGGCATGATTGCCTCATTTGAACAGTAGACAAAAAATTAGAGAATAGAAATAGAATGATAGGTAGATCAAGAGAATAGTTGTATCCGAGCAGGTTAGGGTTTATTTTCAAAGCAGATGTTGTAACAGAACAACTTGGATTGTTGCTATCTTGGATGACATAATATAAGAGAGATAGTGTGTTTGGTATCTATCTTTTGGAATCTCATCTGGCATGGTTCTTGTTATTCTACCTTTCAAATTGCTTATTGTTTATGGTTAGATGTTTTGATAATGCTTAGGGTTTCATGTTTGGAATGTTGTAGCGATCTCTAGTCCATACTTTTTGTAGTTAGCTGATTGTTAGCTACTTTGCAAAGTTAGCCTAGGCTTATATTCATGCTTAGTTCAATTGTGAAAGTTATTTATCTCAATTACTGTAAGGTTGACTGAGTGAATGTTCATGATTTGAAAATCTTTCAATACCTTAGAAGATTGCACTATTTCTATGGAGTTGCAGATTCGTCTGGGTTAAGTAGAAGATAGTTTATGAGAGATTGGTCCATTTTGAACATCTTATCCTTTGGCATTTTCAATCTTATTGTTAAAAGTAGTTTTAAGATTATCTCTGGAAACCTTTATCTTTTTCTATTTCTTTATTATCTGATTTGTATCAAGTTTGAGGGTATCAATCTATTGCTTATATCTAATAAGTTTGAAATCCGTCTCTGCTCATAGTAAGGTCCCTTTGTGATTACCAGCATTTTTACATTATCTTTGAGTTGTTTTAATTGCATTGTCAAGACCTGACATTAGAGACATTGGGGTTATCTCTTTTTCCATAGAAGATTTACCTTTCAAGAGAGATAGGATATTATATTCTATCTAAGTTGTTGTTGTGCAGAAAACACCATCAACAGGAATCACATTACTAGTTTTTTGTATTGTTATTGTGACTTGAGGATTGGTATAGGTAGGTATTGAGGCAATTGTTGTCGGAGGGGGAATTTTAGTTCCTCCTTTTCATGTGAAATTTCTTGTAGATAAAGGAAAATTAGTGGTCATGGCGAGGTGTTTTCCAAATAGTTCAACTATATTTTTGTCAAGGTCAAGGCCATCTTCACTTTCAAGAATTCAGTGAATGTTGTCTATAGTAGGTATTGAAATATGTGAAATACTATAATTTTGCACTTGATGTTTTAATTTTTCTAGGTCCTCATGAACTTGAATTATGTTTTCTTGTGGGACACTATCATTCCTTGTTTCAAATTTCTTACTAATTGAAGACAAAGAGTTGTTAATGGTTTTGTCCATGCCTAGTGTATTAGTGTCAATACTATGAGTTTAAGAGCTAGAAAACCCAAGATCCACAATGATTGTGCTATCGTGGGATGACATGAGTCTTGAACATTGTCTCACTATAATACTAGAAATAGGATAATAAATAATCATACAAGTGCTACTAAATGTAAGGTAAATGCAAATGTAGTGAAAGCTAAGAATAATGAAATTATTGTAATAGAAATACAATAACAATAATCAGAAACTCAGAATTTGTACATTGAATGCTACAAAATGCAATGGAGAATATGTAGACGGACTAATTCACCAAAAGTGGTGAATGAGTCTTAGGGAGGATTTTTTTTTTTAAATTTAAAAAATTCTATTGAATTTTATGCTTTTTATGTTTTTTGATATGTATCTGAGATGTAAATGCAAATTTTGAATGTTTTTTAATGAAATTGGATGCAAAAAAGAAAGCTATATGATCTTTCAATAATGCAAATTTAAAACCCTAGAATATAAATTAACTAATGTAAATCCTGATGCAACGTTAATGCAAGCTAGATCAAGGATGATAATGCACTCCAAATTATAATTATGATGTTATAAATGTAGGTTCACCAAAATGAAAGTGTAAAGAGGAAAATTAAGAACTCTCTTTCACCTTTAGGGTTTAGGACCTAAAAGAAGAGAGACAATCTTCACATTGTTCACTTCAAGATCAAACCCTTGAGATTTTAATGTGAAGGAGATTAAAATCTTGTGAAGGGACTATCCTAGGGGTTGAATGAGATCTAGTGAGGGGTTCACCATGAAGTTAGGGCTTGGAAAAGTGTATGACATGCAAGATGAAATGAAAAACCTAGTTTGATGCAATGCTTCTCTAAATGAATTGGAAATGTAAACAAATTAGAACAAAAAACTTTAAAACAAAAAGTGTGCACCTAGAAACTTGTTAATGATTGGAAAAAACTCTAAATTTTTTACCTATTCGGACTCATTTTCCATTCTCGGTGAATGTGTCCCAGGTCTGTATTTTTGCATCGAATAAAGTTTCAAGAAAATGGGTATCCAAATCTGTAAAGATCTCTAAAAAACACATATAGTGGGACTCATTCATCGCTTTTGGGGAATGAGTCTAGTTTGGATTTTTTGGAAATTCAATGTTTTGATCTACACCTCTTAGTCTACTCTTTATGATTCTTTAGGATCTCGGATCTAAAAATATGATTTAGGGGCTATAGATGACCTTTTAGTGAATATTATGACCTTGAAAATGGGGAGACAACTCCAACAAGCTTGAAACATAATCTTCAATATATTCAAGTCTTTAAAGTACCTAGATCTGCAATCCCACAAAGAGACAAAGAAAAAGTGTTGATTGCTAGAGAATATGGTTTTGCCTTGGTTAAACCAATTTTAGGTAATTAAACCAAGTGATAAAATAATTAAATAAAGGCATGAAAAATGGAAAAAGAACATGAATCATGGACAATGATACCTTGAATGATGTTTTGTGGATGATACTTTGTAAATATGCAACTCAACATGTAATGGCTATGAAGGATGTAGATCTTCATCTTTGACAAGAGGAATAAAAAAATTATTGGTCTTGGATATTCAATGCTACATCACAACACTAGTTCACTAACATGCTTGATTCTTGATATGCCTAACATGATGATGGATCTTGAATTTATGATACAGTTGATGAAGAATCTACCATTGAATGCCTTAAAAATCATCTTGAATGCTTAACCCTTGCTTTATTGGATTGATAACATGTAGGCCTAGGTTTCTTGGATGAAATAATGTTTTGAAAGATTGTTTATATAAGAAAAGTACTCAAATGACTGTTAATTTGAACACCAAGGCCAACATAGGAGAAATTTGAACTTAAAACCTAGTTCTTCTTTCTCAAACCTTGAAAATAAGTCAAATGGAACTCATTCACCATCCTAGGTGAATGACTCCCATGTGGATGGGACTCATTCACCCAAGGTGGTGAATGGGTCACATAGGGGCTATTTTTCATGCTAGAATATTGGGGAGTGAAGAAATTAAGCTTATATGTTGATATTGTCAGGTTTTTCATTAAAATGTGCCTTCGAATGCACAATACGGGATGATAGGGGATTATTAATGATGATATAAAGGTTATAAATGCAAGAAGGACCAAAATTCAATGTAAAAGTGTAAATAAATACACTTTACAACACTAAATTAAGATAAAATTGAGTTTATTTAGATTAGAAGGGCCCTAAATTCCATGTGAATGTGTAGAACACATTACAACACTAGATTAAGTCCACTTTAGTTTACAAGCCTCCTAAATTTAATGCGAAGATGTAAATAAATATATTTTAAAACATTAAATTAGCACAGAGTTAAGTTAATTTAGCTTAATAAGGGCCCATGACCTAATGTGGATGTGTAAAACACCTCACAACACTAGATAAAGGTGACATTCAATATAGTCTATCCTTAATTATTCTCAAATCATGCATGGGATAATTTTTTCTATACTAAATTTAGCCCCCACTTTAGTGAGAGGATGAGGTTGCTTGAAACTCACACTAAAGTTGACATGCAAGAAGGGTCCAATTGTACCAATGTGGATGGTCTATGATAACAAAGATCAAGGAAGTGGTCAAGTCCCCAAGATCCAAGGTTCCATGTCAAATTGACATAAGCACAAAAGGGAAACTCACAAGATGTATGATATGAAGTAAAACAAGATACACAAATATGCAATGTCAAAAAAAATGAAAAATGAAAAAAAATAAAAATGAGGTGGATCAAGCTTCGACCATTTGTCTAAAATGGTGTGAATCAGATCTAGGTTGTTTGTCTAGAAAACACATACTCACTATGAGGCCATAGAAATTTAGGTCATTCATGGGTGAAAATTCCTAAAAAGTTGAGGCACATACACTCATGATTGGTATGCACTTAAATACACACACAAGTGGCTATGGGGAAATTCATGGCTCAGTCAGGCTTCTCGCTCAAACCATATCAAAGTTATACCACTTGATAATTTTGATAAGGCATCATAAAAAATGATTTTTGAGCTTCGTGAAATAAGAAAGACTTTGTATGCCTGAAACTCATAGACATTGTAGATGCAAAATAGTGTAAGGTTTGTTCAAAGGGATTTTGCTTAGTTCATGTAAGGTCTTCTTCTTATCCAACATCATGTCTAATGTCTCCAAGAGAGGACATGTCAAATAAATATCATGCTCTCAGAGGGAATTAAGCCCAATGACATCACGAATAAAAGGATGCATCAGAAGAATAAAGAAAATCACACAATAAAATATGCATGTCGATGTATGCCCCCACTTTAAAGAATTTAGTAACACCATTGTTGTGAGAAATTTCTTTAAATTAGAAGACATAATAGCTTATTCAAAAATCCCTCTGCCAAGTCATATGTTTATAAATCAAACTACATCATGAATGAGTATGTCACATGTGAACCAACTTAAGCCATGTCGTCCACATCCCTAGCTTTCTATTATATGTACATAAAAGGTGATGAGCTAGCCAAAAGAGACAACAATAAGTGACATACAAGGACAAGGCTAACTAATTCCTTTCCCTCACTTAGTGAGGAACAAGGATGAGCCGAATAGGATGAGAATAAGTATCAATTAGAGGAGTTAGGTGCTTCATCACAAGAAAGAGCACCACACTCCTCGAGATGTTGAATTTTGTTACTTAAATCCTTACATTCATTAGTAGAATGACCATGAACTCTTTGATAGGTGAAAAATGAATGTTTGCAATAAAATTTACTTCATTTTCTTAGAGGGATATAGATATTATGGGATCATGAGTATTTTGTGAGATGACATTGATATTAAGTGAAGAATTATTTGTTTCTTGCAAATGATAACAATCAATACCACTAGTTTCTACCAATTTAGGATGCACTACTATTAAGGTCGGCTTAGAAGAATATTTCTTAGAGTGTTGATTTTAAGTGAAGGTTTGTTTGATGGATTGATTTCTATGAAAGTACAATAACCAAGACCTTGATTCATTTCTTGCGTGTTAGGATCTATAGGGTTGTAGATACCTTATTCTTTAGCACCACCTCATTTTCCACTATATTAAAGTTGTTTCATAAGCTCATAACCTTTTCCATAAATATTTTTCATTTATTTTGGATCTAGTGGTTGTTCATTATTGAGTTCATCAAAATGTAGTGTGTAATCTATTTTCATTTCTTCTAAAGTTGTTGAGGTGGATGCTTTTGAATGGTCTTCTAAATTTTGTGTTGACATTACCAGTTTTCATTTCTTCTTTTCAAAGTCTTTGTGTGTGATCTTGTATTCTCCCATGAATGTTGGTGTGAAATCTAAGGAACCCCAATCATCTTCTAATAGCTTTGTGACTTCTTCAAAAAAAAATTCTTTGTCTCTTTGTTGTGTAGGTTCCACTTGTGTGGCTGGTGTTAATGTTTCCAAATGATTTTCCTTTCCTTTCTCAATGTTTAATCACCTATTTGGGTTAGGGTCTACTTTGAGTATGCACACTTTATTGTTATAGACATACTTCATTATCCAATGAAGAGTAGAAGGAACCCCATTCATTGCATGAATCCATAGTCTACCTAAAAGAATATTATATGAAAGATCATGATCCATAGCATGGAACAGTGTTTCTAATGTGGCCTTTCAAGTTGTAATAGGTAAAGTGATCACACCAAGCAATTTTTTTCCTATATTGTCAAATCCTATAATAGATAGAGAATTAGGTTGAATGTTTGATTTATTGATGAAAAGCCTATCCAAAAGGGTCAAACTACACACATTAAGGGTTGAACCGTTATCCACAAGGGTTCTCTTTAACCCTTTTCTTTTGTATTGAGATATTATTATGAAAGATTCATTGTTTTTACACTTCCAAAGGGGGAGTGTTGGAAACACAAGCGAAGACAACTGAGAGGGGGCGGCTCAATCAATTGTCATAGATTTTCAAAATTGTTTAACCTTATTAACCTCTAATCTCATATTTGATTATTAATAGTGAAAGAATGAATCAACAACACATCAAAAACACACATAACACCAAGAGTTTGTGTGTGGAAACCCTATTAGGGGAAAAACCATTGTGGAGGTTAATCCACAAGTTATACCCTATTAAAATTATTAGAAAAATATAAGAGGAATACACATGCATTCAGGCACACTACCTAGAGAACACTACTCAAAGGAAGACTCACTATCTGAAATAAAATATTCAAATTAAAACCATCTGAAGAATTTGAACTGAGAAAGTAGCATGTGCTAATTACTAAGTACAATTATAGTTAAGCACATGAACACTTCTTCACTTTCTTTCACTCTTCTTCACACTCTCCTTTTCCTTGGAATGATCTGAACCTTATTTTCACATGGCACTCACACACTTTGCATCACACTTGTCCAAATTAGATAAAAGAATAACATATATATTTGCAACAAGAAATTACATTGCATTATGTCGGCTTCAACACAATAATAGAATGAATGCAAATTGTCAGCCCAAAACAATAAAGATTATCAATGTGCATCAACCAAAGTCAGCCCCAAAATATTAGAGACCCAAAAAAATGTCCTAAAACATAAAACACCTTCAAATATTCTTCCTCGAAGATCCACAACATGCTTCAAACACCTTGTCGGCCATGAAAATGAAAAACATGAACACACAAGAGAAAATATCAGATCTCAAGCACAATTATCAATGCAGATGTGCGACATAGATAGAAAATGATCTATAAATTTCCATGAACACTATAGGAACACATGCAACAACTCATATTACTAGAATCACATTGTCTTCTTCCATAAACACCACTTGTAGTAACAGAATAGCTGTTAGAACATATAACCCTATAATTTCTTCAAATCTTCATGCATGCCTCTAAAACTTATAGAAGTAGAGACTAGATAGGCTTGAGAGAAAATAATTTAATCAGAAATATCTAGTTATCAACATACTAAACTTTCTACCGTACTTATCTTCACTGCTTCACACACAACCTGTAACATATTTATTACAATTTTCTCAATATCCTCGACATATACAATCTTAAAGAAATTAATTCTAATAGTGTTGACATCAATGACAACCAAATATTAGAAAAACAACCACAACATCCAACAATCTCCACCTTTGGCATTGATGGCAACACATGATGTGAAAAATGCTCCATCAATGCAACCAACTCTTCTTCCAACAATCTCCCCTTTACACATTGCTCTTCTCATATTGTTCTTCTCCTCCTTACTTTTAGCTCTTTTAAATTTTTTCACATTACTCTTCTCCCCCTTTGACATCAATGGAAAAGGTCCACAGGCTCTAAATCATCTGACTACTCACCTTGAGTAGCAGCCACCACAACATCAATTCGGATCAATATATGACTATGAATGCATAGAATGATGCAAGGACTATGCATCTTAGTTGTGATTCAAAGGGGTAATCATCCCTAAATTTACTCTGAGATACTCAAAAGTATCATTAGGAAAGGGATTAGTAAAGATATCTACAATCTATTCCTTAGTAGGCACATTCTCTAGTCTAACTTCCTTATTGTTGGGAACAAGTGCCTCAACTTTTGGCTTGAACCTTTGTACAAGACTTGGCGTTGTGCAAGTTTTTATAGAATTTACCTCTCTACCATTGGATACTCTTCATGGAGGCATGGTATGGAGGTTTACCACCTTACCGCGGGCCTCTATTGGTCTTTCCGCAGTTGGGCGGTGTTACTGCCATACCACGGGGTCTCTATCTTGAGTTGGCAGTAGCGGGGTGGACTGGCATGGTCAATTTGAGGGTTTACCTCCCTAACATAGGGGTTGTTCGATGATGGAATGGTGGTCGTGGTGAATGGTGACAGTCAGCAAATAATGCTTACCGCCATTCCACGATGGCCTTTTGGCCATGTCACAGTGGCGAGGTAAGTTGTGGCGATCAGTAAAGTCACTTACCTCCTTATCATGGAGGTCTTGCGGTTGAGGCAAGGTAGTGTAGTGTATTTTTCAGTCAGCTCTGGTGGTTACCTTCATACTATAGGAGGCTTTGCTATGCCTCGTGGTTGGGTGGTGGCACTACCATACTATGGAGTGTTTCTCTGAGCTCTACGATGGTAGTAGTAGGGGTGGTAGATGGTTGATTAAGCACCTACCACCATACTATGGAGGCTTCTTTGCTTTGTCGCAATGGTTCGGTATGTCTACTACCATACTGCAGAGGCTAAGAAGGGCTGAGTAGTACCGAGGTGACACTGCCATACCATGGTGGTCTCCTTGGCTCGGCAAGGTAGCGTGGTAAGAGGAGTTCAGAATTTGTGTTGATTGGTCTGACTTGACTGGAAGTAGTGAACAAATAGCAAGGTGACACATGGCAAGTAATCTACAACTGATTGGCCAAAGCTTGAAGCGGTGCACGCATTAACCGCAATAAATGTTTCAGCGGATGAAAGAATCCAATTATGGTAAAGAGACTTAATGCTTGGATGACCTAATGCATGATTGTAGGGCAACTTGGTCAGAAGTGATTAGATTCATCTGTCAAAAGGAAGGTGGATAATAATGGAACTTGATTTGTTGGTTGGTAGAATAATGAACGTAAGACTTGTAACAATCAAATATATATTATTGTAGAGGTCACTAAGGTAAAAAAAAAGGGGGAGATAATTTTTCCTTGTATGCTGAATAACATTGTAACAGTGATAATACCTGAACAAAAAAGAAGTCTGCTACTATGAGTTGATATCAGAGAGAGAATTATGTTAATATTTGTATGTAATCTTTTACTTTAATACAAAGTGATTGCTCTTGGTCTGGTGGGTTTTTTCCCAAAAGGGTTTTCCCACGTAAATTTGGTTTATCTTTGCGATTGTTTTTTTGTTACTCTTATTTTTCCTATATGTGTTCATCTCAGTTGTGTTAAGAGGTTTTAAAACTAGTCTTTTCACTTCTCCTCTGTAGTTTTAGCATTAGGAAAGTGTTTTCACATTTTCTATTTTCCTTTAACTTATCACTCACTTTGTCTCTCAAAAAGTGGTACTTGATAGATATATGTTTTGTCTTTGAATGTAGCACCAGATTCTTAGAAATATTTATAGCACTTGAGTTGTCATATAATATGGCAGAAGGGTCATCATACACAAGTCCGATATCTTCCAACATCTATTTCATCCACAATACTGGACTACAACTGTTAGCAACAACAATATATTTTTCCTCTGCAGTAAATAAGGAAATGACATTTTGCTTTTTTTCTTTACGATGAAATCAACTTCTTTCCCAACAAAAATGCACCACCACTAGTACTTTTCCTGTCATTCACATATCCTTCCCAATCAGCATAGTAAAGGCACTTAAAGTAAGATCATCATCTTTAGGATACCATAGGCCAAATTCAACTATTCCCTTCAAGTATCTGAAAATTCTCCTCACAACTGTTACATGAGATTCCTTAGGATCGGCTTGAAATCTAGCAAAACTGAATACAACATTCATGATATCAGGTCTAGTTTGACTCAAATATAGTAATCCACCAATCATTGATTTGTATCTATTTTTATTTTCCTTTGGAGAATCATCATCTTGTGTCAACTTACATCTAGTCACCATGGGTGTACTGACTGCTTTTAAATCTTCCATACCAAAATTATTCAGTAGTTCTCTCACATACTTGGATTGAGATATAAAGATCCCTTCATCTAACTAAGTAATTTGCAATCCCAAAAATAATTTCAACTCTCCAATAATTGACATCTCAAACTCATTCTACATCTCATTAGCAAAATTCATGGACAAACCATAATTTCCTCGAAAAATAATATCATCAACAAAGGCTTCCACAAACAAATCCTTATCATCATCAATCATAAAAAATAGATTACTACCAACAATACCTTTGTTAAATCCAAGCTTCATCAAGTACTTGTCCAATCTAGCATACCAAGCTCTAGGGGCTTGTTTGAGTCCATACAATGTTTTCTTCAATTGAAATAGATCAGGTTGTTCAATATACACCTCTTCTTCTAATTCACCATTTATAAATGTTGACTTGACATCCATCTTATAAAATTTATAGTTTTTGTAAGAAACATAAGCAAGAAAAAATCTCACAACTTCCATCTGAGAGTATCTTTTACATACCAGTCTTACCTTGTTTTTGATTACTTTACGTTGTTCATTCAGATTGTTTCTAAAGACCCATTTAGTTCCAATTACATTTTTTTCTTTAGGTCTAGGAACAAGAATCCATGGATTATTCTTCTCAATTTGTTGTAGTTCTTCTCTCATTGCTACAATCCAATGTTCATTTTTGCATGCTTCATTTACATTACTTGGCTCAACCTTTGAAATCAAATAGTATTCTTCTACAATTCTTCTCATATTCTAGACACCTTTGTTCTTATCTCCTATAATCTGATTTTATGAATGATTCAATCTCGCATACCTTGGAGTCTTAGAGTGTTCTTGAGCTCTCTCTTTTGTACTTTCACTAGTCTTTGCTTCTACTTGTTCTTCATGATTCACCAGAATGATCTCAACTTGATTTGAATTTTCACTCTTGTTTTTGTTGTCATTCTAATGCAGAGTATAGAGGAAGAAAACAAACTACCTCAAATCCAATCAACAAAACCCAAAACATGCCTCTGTTTGCTTACCCATCACAAATACATTTTTCCCTTGTTTCAAGACTCAAAATACAATTCAGAGTTCAAATATCAATATAACCTTTAAAATACCTTTACCATCTCATTAATGATAGATTCAAATCAATTAGAATCCTTAAAATCTTAGTTTATGTCCACTTCTAATAAAATGTCCTCAAATGCCTAACAATTGCACTTACAAACCTCAAAACTCCAAATTTTCTTTCCAAGACCCAAATAACTATTTCAAAATTTTGAGCACCTTTTAATCAAAATTTAGGATACCTATTTCAATGTTCTACAACATATCTAAAATCTAGCACAAGATATTTTGAAAGAAACAAATATAATACATGACTATTCACATTGCCAAAGAGGCCAATTAGGTCTGCAACAACTAGTGCTTATTGAATATACCAACTCCACCATCAATTTACCTTTATAAAATCTTGGACCACATTATATTGGACCTGAAAATGATTTTAAATGAACCAAAATTCCATTCCCAAAGACATTTTAACAAACCCTAGTATTAAAGCTTCTTGGAAACACTATTTTTATAGACTTTGCACATAAAATCAGTCCTAAACTTTAAATTTCCATACCATAATATTAATATTTTGGTCCAAAAATTCAAAAATATGAAATAATATGCTACCAAGGTATTCCCCACCAAATTTTAGCACATTTCAGTGAGTAAAATGTGAAAAACTTATAATTTACATGTCACTGTTTACCCTAATCAGGGTTTTGGCAGTTTTTACAAAAACTTCAATATCTGATTCAAAATTCAACAAAAATGCATGATAATTTATGTAAATGGAAGGTTATTGGTTTATTCATCACTTAAAAACATTTAACCATGAATATAAATCCGTATTGGTCCATACATGGCCTGAAAACAATGATTTTTCTGGAAATATGCATAAAATCAGAACTTTTCAATAATCCAAATCAATTTTTCAATCACCCACAAAGTTACAATGCATACAAAGGCCTTTTTAAAGGCAATACAACTGAATTTTAATCTTCTAACTACCTCTAACCGATCCTACAACCTAACTGACTCTTCATCTCATAATATTGCCTTTGTGCAATTTTACATTTCTATGTGAGACAACTTTTGCATTTTCTCAAATTTGACAAAACATTGAATATTGACCCTTCTTATGACCTCAAATATATTAAAATGACTCTAATAAAATTATTACAATGTAGGAACAATAATATTTAATTAAATTTCAAAAATTGCTTAACGGAGGCCTAATTTTGCCAAGGTGCTCCTGCACCACATTTTGATCATCAAAATCATATCCACAGGTCATTGAGGGTCTAGAAATGTCTTCATCAACCTTAAAATTTTCACTTTCAACAATTTTCTTCAATATATTGTTCTAGCACCAGTAGATCTTAAACTATTAGTAGAATAACCAAGAAATATTCCTTCATCACTTCTAGCATCAAACTTTCCTAGATCTTCATCTTTCCTGATATAGCATTTACTCCCAAAGATTTTGAAATATCTAACAGTAGGCTTATGACCAAACCATAGCTCAAAAGGATTCTTAGCATTATTACCTTTGATTTGTACCTAGTTAAGGATATAGATAGTTGTACTCACATCTTCTCTCCAGTCGATATGAGGGACATTTCCTTCCAACATCATAGTTCTAGCAACATCTTGAACTATCATGTTCTTCCTTTCCACAACTCCATTATTTTGAGGGGTCCGCGATGTAGATAATTGTCTCTTTATCCCATGTTCTGCATAAAAAGAATAAAACTCACTGGAAGTAAATTCACCACCTCTATCTGATCTCATACACTTATTCTTCAAACTTGTCTCTATCTTAACCTTAGCCTTAAAGATCTTGAACTTTTCTAGAGCTTCAAATTTATCCCTTAAGAAAGTAACCCACATCATCCTAGAGTAATCATCAATAAGCAACATGAAGTACCTGTAACCTTGTAGAATTTTGGTTCTATTAGGTCCACACAAGTCAATATACACAATATCCAACAATTCATTTCAACAATGTTGCTTTCTATGAAATGAAATTCTAGTTTGTTTTCCCAACTGACATTCCTTGCATATGGTATTAGTAGGTTTCATCAATTTAGGAATATCTCTCACTTCCTGTGATGAACTTATCTTTATAATACTATTAAATTTTACATGAAACATTCTCCTATACCATAACTAACCTTCATCAACTCGAGCAATCAGACAACTTTTACTACCAACATTTAGATGAAAGATATTACCTTTTGTTTTAGTACTTGAAGTAATCACATATCCAAAAATTCCCGCTATGCTACATTTTCCATCTTTGAATTGAAGATTATATCCCTTATCAACCATATGTCCAACACTAAGAATATTATGCTTTAAACCTACAACATAAATAACATCATCAATATTATGCTTACCATCAAAAGAAATACATCCTCTACCATAGATTATACCACCATTATTATCACCATATCTTACAACACCACCATCATACTTCTCCAGGATTACAAATTTTCTTTTATCACCTATCATGTGATGTGAACATCCACTGCCAATTACCCATTCATCTTTTTCTTCAACTCGAGCAACTAGAGCTTTCTCCTCATTTGTACAACTATCAGATTCAATAGACACAGAGTTATTTTATTTGATAGAAATAAATGCAAACTCATCTTCACTTGCATTCCCTTTTTTAGATTCATCATCTGTCACACCTTCATCAACAATATAGTAACACTTATTTTGAAATTTAGTCTTGTAGGATTTTGGCTTAGGAACTCTTTCCAAACACCTTGATGCAAAATGACCTATCTTGTTTCAAGAAAAATATTTAATAGGAAACTTTCATTTATACTTACATTCTCCTTTGCTTCTCCTTTGACAATAAGTGCTTCAAGCTCATTCAATTCACTTTCTTCTTCTTCAATCTATTTTATTTCTTCCTCATATATGAATACCTTTCTAGAATAACTTTCACCCAGATCATATTTTTGCTTGTCTCTCATGGAAGTAGTAGCTTTGAATGTAGATCTATCTTAATAAGGGCATCACTGAATTCACTCAACTAAAAAGCAATAAGTTTACCAACCAACATATCTCTAGTTATATTTGTCATAGTTTGGAGCTCTTAAATGCCTACAACTTTAATTTTGTATGAATCAAGAAAAGATCTAAGCACTTTAGAAAAAATATCTTGTTCATCCACTTGTCCACCAGCACATCTAAGACCACACAAAAGTTAATTCACACTTTGCATGTAAGTAACAATATTCTCATCATTTCCCATCTTCAATAGTTCATATTTTCCTTTTAGACACTATAGCTTATCCATCTTCACATTAGCATCACCTTCATATAAAGTTTCCAACTTTTTCTAGATCTCATAAGTAGTTTTTAGATCCATAAAAAATTTCATCTCATAATTAGTCAAAGCACTCAAAAAAGCTTCCTTAACCCTGATGTTATATTCAACATCCATAATCTCAATAGTAGTAGTAGAACCATTCAGATGGATAACATATCTATTGCATGTAATGTGCCAGTAGGATTCACCAATGTATCTCAGATGGCACTCCATTCGAGTATTCCAAGGAGAATAGTTTGTTCCATCAAATCTAGGACTATCCTTCTTGTATGTTGCCATCACAGATCACCTCAAGTTATTATACTTCTTCCAAAGAACTTGAT
This sequence comes from Sequoiadendron giganteum, assembly GCA_007115665.2. NCBI lineage: Eukaryota > Viridiplantae > Streptophyta > Pinopsida > Cupressales > Cupressaceae > Sequoiadendron > Sequoiadendron giganteum. The sequence goes on from CM021102.1 coordinate 219,715,621, forward strand.
CTGATACCAATTGTTGGAAACACAAGGGCAGAAAATTGAGAGGGGCAAGTGGATCAATTGTAACAGATTTTCAAACTTATTTAACCTTATTAACCTTTAATCTTAGATTTGATTATTAATAGTGAGAGCATGAATCAACAACACATCATAAACACACATAACACCAATATTTTTTGTGTGGAAACCCTACTAGGGGAAAAACCATGATAGAGGTTAATACACAAGTTATACCCTGTGAAAAGTATCAGAAGAATATAAGAGGAATACACATGCATTCAGGTACACTTCCTAGAGCTCACTGCTCAAAGGAAGACTCACTGTCTTAAAATATTCAGATTAAAACCATTTGAAGAATTTGAACTGAGAAAGTAGCATTTTCTAATGGTTGAGTATACTTCTGATTAAGCACATGAACACTTCTTCACACTCCACTCTACCTTCGAATGATTTGAACCTTATTTGCACATGGCACTCACACACTTCACATCACACTTGTCTCAAATGAGATAAAAAATCACTTATATATATCCACAACAAGAAATTACATTGCATTAAGTCGGCTTCAACACAATAATAGAATGAATGCAAACTGTCAGCCCAAAACATTAAAGATTATCAATGTGCATCAACCAAAGTCGGCCACAACATAGTATAGACCCAAAACAATGTCCTCAAACACAAAAAACCTTCAAATATTCTTCCTTGAAGTTCCAAAACATGCTTCAAATACCTTTTCATCCATGAACATGCAAAATAAAATCTCAGATTGCAAGCATAATGATCAATGCAAATGTGAAACATAGATAAAATATGATCCAGAAACGTCCATGAACTGCATAGGAACATACACAACAATATAGATTACCAGAATCACATTGTCTTCTTCCAAGAACACCACTTGCAGTAACATAATAGTTGTTAGAACATAGAACCTTATAACTTCCTCAAATCTTCATGTGCACCTCTGAAACTTACAGAGTAGAAACTAGATAGGCTTATGAACAAACCCTTTAATCTACAATATCTAGTTCTCAACATACTAAAATTTCTACCGTACTGATATTCACTACTTCACAGACAACCTGTAACATATTTATTACAATTTTCTCAATATCCTTGACATATACAGTCTTAAAGACATTAATGCTAATAGTGTTGACATCAATGAAAGCCACATATCAATAACACAACCACAACATCCAATAGAGAGTTCACTTTGGTTGGAAAAAAAGTCATCATTTATTCCTTGAATCATGGTTTCTATGTCATTTGGTTGTACATTAGAAGGGATAGGAACTTGTTGCAAGGCTATTTGAAGCATAGTGTGATAATTAGGCGAATTATGAATTAGGATGCATTGGGATATCTTTATAGGAGTATTCTTAACTTTTTCAACAAGATTATACTCCTTCCTACTATACAAAAGAAAATGAGGAGGACCAGGCAAGATATGATTAGGAAAAGGTAAGGTTTTTGTGGTTGTTTGTTGTGTTTGCATATTGTTTCTAGTGTTATATGTATGAGCAATGGTATTATGACTTGGCTATTGTGAAACATTATTCTTAAGGGGGTAGAGGATGAATTTAGGTTTTTTTTTAGTTTTCAGGTTGTGTGATGGTGGGTAAAGAATTAGAGGGTTCTTAGGATTTCCCACAAGGTATGTAGGAGGTCTATTGATTGAAGGGGATATAATGGAAACTTTCACATTCATAACCTCAATGGTCTTGGTTTGATTTATTTCTAATAAAGGGAAATCTAGAATCACCTTTTTACCATCATGCAGGGAAGACACGTTACTATTTTCATTTTACTGCACCATGATATTCTCCCTAGGAGAAGAGTTTTTAGGAGAACTACAAACCAAATGTTCTTGACATTCAAGGATTGGTTCTTCTAAAATAACTTCATCACAATTAAAGAAGTTATCAATGGTTGGATTGTCTTGTTTATCAATAGTGGGGATATTAAGAGAAGGATCTATTTGATTTTCCTTTTTCTCCAAGGTCTCATTCTCTTGTGCCATATTATCTACCCTAGTAGAATAGCTTGTAAGATGTTCATCACATTACATGGTTAGGTTTTGTAAAGTAGCTTCATCAGAACTAGGGTAGGCATCAAGAGAAGGAGAATCATTTTTTCCAATGATTGGATTTTTTCTTTCAAATAGATCATGCCAAATGGTAGGAGCATTAGGAAAGGGATAAATGAGATTTTCATGACTTTCAACTATATCTTCTAATGCAAAACTATCATCTTCATTACAATGAAGGATATTAGGAAAATATCCAATGTGATTATCATTATTATCTACAATTACATCGTTATGCCCTATAATGTCTTCTCGAGTGGGTGAAGTAGGATTTTCAAAGCTCTCAATGATTAGATATCCTAACGCCAACATGTCTTCATCACAAATGTCATTTTCATGATTGTTCATGATTGTAGCGTTATCACAAGTAGAGGAAATATTGGGAGATGGATTTAAGCTAAGTAAGGTGGTGGAAATGATTTCATCTTCTATTGTTATAATATCTTCCCAAAAAGAATGAGGAGAAAAGAAAACAAGACCTTCATGATTCTAAATTATTGCATCTTCTTTCACCAAGATACCATCATCACTAAAACGGGACGTATCGGGAGAAGAAAAATTAAGATCGTCATGAATGTCCATGATTATATCTTCTTGTATCACATTATTTCCACAAATAGGATAGATAAGAGATGGTGTAGGTGTAAGGAAAGTGTGAACATGTCCAGTCTTTCATAGTAAGATACTCTCATAACTAGGGAATGCATTTAATGAATGACTAACATGTTTATTGACTAAATTTTTCTTTGCAAACTTGGAAAAGACCAAAGCTAACATTTTTGAACAATAATTTATGAAAACTAAAAATGCAATGTAAAGACCTAAAATGAAATGTAATTTTCAGTTTTCAAATACAGTAATTTACTAATTACACTATGCAATAATCTGAAAATGAAATGTTGCAAATGCAAATTTTGAATTGAGAAATGCATGAAATGGACTAATTTAAGCTAGATTTAGTGAAATGCATGAAACAAAAATTCAACCAACTGAAATAGATAGTTAATGAAAGAAAATAGAAGTGTAGAAAAAAGGTTTCTAGTGTTGTAAAGGGTTCTTTCAGATATTTTCTTGTATTTATTCGCCCAAGGTGGCCAATGAGTCCTAGTAGGGATTTTTTTCAAAAATTTCAAGAATTTTCAATACATTTTGATGCTTTTTATGCTGTATAATATGTATCCTAAGTAAAAATGTAGTTTTTAGTTGATTTTCGATGATTTCAGATGAAAAAATGCAACCTATATACACTTTCACTAATGCAAAATTTAAAAACCCAAGATGCCAATTAACTAATACAAAATGAAATGCAATGTTAATGCAAGCTCCATCTAGGATGATGATGGACTCCAAATCAGAAAAGACAGTATTCTAAAGGTAGGTTTACCAAAATATAAAGAGGAAAATTGGCAACTTCTTTTCACCTTTAGGGATTAGGACCTAAAAGTAGAGAGACAATCTTCACACTCTGCACTCAAGAGAAAACCCTTGAGATTTCAATACAGAGGAGATTGAAATCTTGTAAAGGGATTGTCCTAGGGGTTGAATGAGATCTAATAAGGGGTTCACCACCAAGATAGGGCTTGGAAATGTGTATGACGTGCAAGATGAAATGAAAAACCTTGTTTGATGCAATGCTTCACTAAATGACTTGGAAACATAAACAAAGCAAAACAAAAAACTGTAAAACAAAAAGTGTGCACCTAGAAACTTGATAATGATTGGAAACGACTTTGAAATTATGAAAAACCTAAATTTTTGACCTATTGGGACTCATTCTCCATTCTAGGTGAATCAACCCTAGTTCTGTAATTCTACATCGGAGCAGGTTTAAGGAAAATGGGTATCCAAATCTGCAAAGATTTGTCAAAAACACATATAGTGGGACTCATTCACCACTTGCAGTGAATGAGTCTAGTTTGGCCTTTCTAGAAATTCAAAGTTTTGATCTACAGCGCTATAGATGACCTATATGATTCTTTAGGTTCCCAGATCCAAAACTCTGATTTCAGGGCTATAGATGACCTTTTAGCGAATATCATGACATTGCAAATGGGGAGACAGCTCCGACAAGCTTGAAACCTAGTCTTCAATGATCTTCAAGTCTTCAAATTTCCTATATCTGTAATCATACAAAGAGAGAGAAAAAGTGTTGATTGTTGGGGAATAGGGGTTTGCCTTGGTCGAAGCCCTTTTAGGTAATTAAAGCAAATGATGCAAAAATGAAATGAAGGCATGAAACATGGAATAAAGAATATGAATAATGTACAATGATACCTTCAATGCTCTTTTCTTGATGATACTTTTTAAATCTCCAACTCAACATGAAATGATCATGAAGGATGTAGATCTTGATCTTTGACAAGAGGAATAGAACAATGCTTGGTATCAAATATTCAATGCTACATCACAACACTATCTCACTAACATATGTGATGCTTGCTATGCTTGACATGATGATAGATCTTGAATTGTTGTAACAATTGATGAAGAGTCTACCATTGAATTCCTTATAAATGATCTTGAATGCTTAACCCTTGCTTTGTTGGCTTGATAACATGTAGGCTTATGTTTCTTGGTTGAAATAATGATTTGAATGCTTTTTTATATAGGAAATGCACTCAAATGACCATTAATTTGACCCCCAAGGATGACGTAGAAGAAATTTGAACTTAAAACCTAGCTTTTCTAACTTAAACCTTGAAAAAAGATGAAATGAAACTCATTCACCATCTTGGGTGAATGAGTTCCACCTAGATGGGGTTAATTCACCCAAGGTGGTGAATGCATCCCATAGGGGCTATTTTTCCTACTAGAATGTCAGGGATCGAAGAAATTAACCTTATATGTTGATATTGTCGGGTTTTTTATTAGAATATGCCTTGGAATGCACAATATGGGGTCATAGGGGCCTATTAGTGATGATATAAAGGTTATAAATAAAAGAAGGCCCAAAATTCAATGTGAAAGTGTAAATAAATACACTTTACAACACTAAATTAAGGAAAAATTGAGTTTATTTAACTTAGAAGGGCCCTAAATCCCATGTTAATGTGTAAAAAACATTACAACACTCGATTAGGTCCACTTTAGTTTACAAGACTCCAAAATTTAATGTGACTATGTAAATAAATACATTTTACAACATTAAATTAGGGTAGAGTTAAGTTAATTTAGCTCAAAAAGGGTTGAATACCTAATGTGGATGTGTAAAATAGCTCACAACACTAAATAAAGGTGACATGATGTCTATTTTATCATTAATTATTCCCAAATCAAGCAAGGGACACTTTTTTCTTCACTATAGAAAGGTGGAAAATTGTTTTATTTTCTATGGTTTAGAACCTAGAATAACTATCTTCACTAACATTCACTTAAGAACAAACCATTGAGATCTCAATGCAAAAGAGAAAGAGATCTTACAAGATGGCTATTCTAGGGGTTGAACATGATCTAGTAAGGGGTTCAAAAAAAAATTGGAATTGAAATAATTAATGAAATGCAAGATGAAATGTGCAACCCTAATTGAATGCAAAATAACACTAAATGACCTATAAAAGTGAATGAAGCAACACAAAAAACTATAAAATAGAAAGTGTGCACTTGGAAATATAGAGATCACAAGATAGAGGTTTGAATCACTAAAAATTCTACTTTTATTGTTGACTCATTCACCAAGTTGGGTGAGTCAGTCCAGATTCTCGAAAAATGCACAAGAGCTAGTTTCAAACAAAAGGGTATCTAAATCTACAAAGATCTCTATCAAACAACCATAGTGGGAATCATTCGCCACTTGTGGTGAATCAGTCCAATTCAATTTTTTTAGGAATTCAAAGTCTACATTTGTTCCTCTGAGTCTTCTTTGTTCTTTTTGATTGGTTTTCGGATCTGAAACTATAATGTGTGAACTATAGGTGATCTCCAAATATTTCCAAGGTTTGTTGACAACTTTGAGATCTTGAATTTTTTTCTCCAATCTCGCTCCTTAGAAAATCTACAACATAGACCTATAAATCACACACAAGTGCGATGAAAAACTGTTGTTGGGTTAGTGGGGAGGGGTTTTCCTAGGTAAAACCCCTTGTTGGTAATTAAACCTTGAAATGAAATGAAATATAAATGGAGAATGATGAATGAACAAATGAAAATGTTGCAACTCACCTAACATAGCAAAAAATCACTATAAATATGATTGAGATGGCTCTAATGGATATAGATCTTGATCCTTTCTTGAATGAGATAGATCTTGAATTGAACACTTTCTTGAATCATAAACCCTACATCACAATTGTTAGCACATTGATAAACATTGTAGATACCGAAAATTGGTCTAGGCCTATGAGTACACATTGAACATAATTTTCTATAGTCTGTGGTCTTGATTAAATAATGTTAATAATTTAATTAACCTTTCTAACACATATTTCCTCTATTAATTAAATACCCCTTTTTAATTAATTCATTAATTCCTTTATTCAACTTGATTAATTAAATAAATCATATTTATTTAATTATGTTGTGAACTAATTAATTCTTCCCCTTTTACCTATCAATTAAATAATTTATTATTTAATTACCCCTTTATCATACTTTTCCAACTATAATTAAATATTTATTATTTAATTATTTATATTATCCTTTTCAAACAGTCAAATTAAATAATTATCTTTATTTATTTAATTAAAGTCTCTTATTTTCGAATGTTGAATTAAATTAACATTTAATTCATATTTAATTATTTATGTCACATTCTTCTATCAATCAGTTATCTAAGTCATTCACTCACTTTTTGACTCGAGATCTATTTTTTAGTTCTCCAGTTATCTCCAGATTCAACACCTGTTTATCTATGCAAGAAGACTCTTTGTCATAACTAGTTGATTAACTAGTTCTAATTCCTATTTGAATTCGAATGCATTATTCTTCGAGTTCTAACTTTGTCTTTTGCATACAAAGTCTATTTCTTCTATTTTTTAAGATTAAGATCCTGAACTCGTGTTCTAACTCACATTCTAACTTAGTCTCTATTTGCGGTCTTTCCTGAACTTGTGTTCTAACTGATGTTCTAACTCACGTTCTATCTAAGACAAAACTAACATCACATGGAATTCATCAATCTCATCCGTCGATCTCTTTTTCAATCTGAGCCGATTGTTCGAAAACCCAAAATCTATAAAATGGCCTGTCATTATCATTATTCCTCCTCCCAAAATCATACACTTTTGAGAAGAAACTTATCTTTGATATTTTTCTTAGACACTCGACGAAGTTATGCTTGCATTCAAACACAAAAATCTGAGGGCAAGAATACTGAAAAGGCAAAATGGAGAAGAACAATCAAGATAATTCGAAGGGGTGAACGCATATTCAGTGAGAGATTTGCATTAAATTGTTTCCTTATTATGTTTATTTCCTCGTTCTTTGTTGTTTGATTTTAGATTACTATTTAGATTATGATTAACATTGTTATTCTAGTTGCAGATTATCCATCTCATCTTTTAATCTACGGTTACATTTGGTGAACCTGACGTGAACATGCTTCAAAATTCCCACATCTTTTCATCTTTTCATTTTTCCATTTTTCTCTTTTTTGTAGGTTTTTGTATGGCGCACCACAACTATTTTGAAAAACAGCGCATTTATATCCATGAGTTGCATATGCTAAAAACAGCAACGCATCTTTCATCCCAAATCGCGTCCGCCTATCAACAAAATTCATGAACCACATCTGCCTGCCAATATTGAACCGCATATGTGGCTCCAAAAGCCGCATCTAGATGGTAAATCTTTTCCACTTTTTTTATTGATTTCTGTACATCCATATTTCCATTTTCGCTTTTTAGGTTGTTTTGATTTTTGCTAATATTTGTTTCAGCTATGTTAAGGTGGAATAACGTAGTGTTTGCAGGACGAAGCATAGAAGACAATTAAAAACCAAAGACAATATTTTTTGTAGGACGAAAGCCATATACAAGAACAATGAACTACTAATAAATTTGCATGTAGGACCTAATGCCTTTATGTTTATTTATTTAGCAAGCTTTTTTTTGGTAGATAGATAATTGTCATGTGGACTAAAAATAATTTTCTGTTTGGTAGATAGATAATTGTCATTTGGATTGAAAAGAATCACTATCTTCTTTGTCTGGTGCATTGCACATATTTGTCACCCTTACGATTCAGTATATCGAAGTATCCTCTCCCCTTGCGTAGTCATGTGATCCTGGGTATAAGAGAAATAGTTACTGACTCTAGAACTTGGGCCTATCTTGGTGGGAAAAAGTACTCACCCCAAGACGATTCATATCGGTAATACGCTAAAGCCAAGTGACTTCCACTTGGTATATTAAAATAGATTTATGGGGAAACCCCAAAAATCATGCTCACTATTACAATGAGATGGATAGAAATGGAATCTCACTGATGTTGGATAGTGCCCCACGAATGGAATACCCTTATTAAACACCTTGTTGTAGAGTTACCAAAATCCTACCTACTTGTTGGCGCAGTAGGGTCGGCCCTGTGAAGCTATCTTACATTCTTACGATTTATGTGTGGAAATGAAATGTATGCCATGGGATTTTCATGGGTACTATAGCTTGGCTGCCCCGTATAAGTGAGTGTCATGAAGGGGAGCCAATGAGGTCAAGCTACTAGTCATTTTCCATAAATATGCATAGCTGGAGAAATCCAAGTAAGAACTCAACAAGTATTGTCCAAAAAGCCTAGATTGTAAAAATTTTTCGAGTCTTAACAGTCCTTTCATCACAAAACTGAAAATACATTGATTGTTGTGTTTTTTTTCTACTATATTCATCAAAATCTTGATCAAAAAACTAAGTCATTAGAACAACTTTTGGGAAATTTTTCAATTGTCAAAAAATTGAGTCGCAATTGTCAGTTTAAACACTGCATCTGTCATAGAGAGTCACATCTATTAGGGGAAAAGTTGCATGTGTCTATCAAAAAAATTCACCATACATAGTCTAGATATTACAAGCCGCAACTGTCATATTTTGAGTCACATGTGTGCATGCAAACCACATCTGAGTTTTCAAGCCACAAGTGTCTGTCAGAAAATCTAGGTTTATAGAGTCCAGAATTAGAACCGCATGTGTGTTGGTAAACCACATTTGTCATAGGAAAAACTGCAACTGTTAGAAACAATGCATGCACAGTCAAAAACCACATCTATCAACATTTGAACTACAACTGTTAGTTGAACTGCTTTTTCCTATCAACAAAAAACATCAAAAACCACAAAATGGGTTTGAAACATCATTGTCACTGTTTGCTTCTGGTTCTTAAGTTCAACCTTGGATAGAAACTGATAAATTTTTCTCAAAAACCTTGCACCATTAGGTGTCATATACGTCTTAGTCATAGTAAATGTCTTAGTCATAGTCATCCTAAGTTGCATGAATATAGATACTTCCTAGGAAATTGCATATCATAGAATAGATAACTTTCCTTGTCATTGGAAACGTTCATGTTTCAATTTGTCATAATCATTGAACCTAGTCACTTTAGTCCCATTTAGTGGATCTTTTCAACTCAATAGTCTAGTTTGGAAAATTCACCTTGTTAACTGTCCTTGTCATACAATCAGGTTCTTTGGTCAAAAAAAAATCTTTGCATATTGTCTATCCTATCATATGTCATTTTAGTATACGTCTTTTTAGAAACCATTTTAGCAACGTCATTTATTGTCAAAAAAAAATCCAAAAACATCGACATAGCTCATATTAGTTTTTTAGACATAGTCTGCATTACCCCTTTATGAGCAACTTTTTCACGGTCAAAACAAGGTCTAAAAACAACCACAAAGCAATGACAAACCCCAATGAATTCATCAATCCATTCGGAAACCAACCATCAGGAAGTAAAAGACCACACAAACCTTTCCTTGAAAAACATGTCACTAGAGACTGACATGGGAAAATTTACATAGAAGACATAGATGTAGTAGTACAAGATCTTGCATTTGCATCCTTTATGGATGAGTGTTTGGCAAATGATCCCCAATGATATCTAGCAAAGTTGCTAGCAGAAGGTGCCAAACTACCCATAGGATTTGATATTCGTACTTTGAAAACATCGTTGATTCAACCAACACAAACTGTCACGTCAAGTGTTTCTATTCCCCAAATTACCACAGCGATACCAACTGGCATACCAACTCAACCATCATCAATTGTAAACACAACCCATTTTAACATAACACAAGGTTTACAATTTACTGTGGGGGCAACATCCTCCAACCCCTTTGGCACCAATAGGACTGGTAAGAGATCCAAAGTTGGCGGGAATATACCTATACCAAATCAGACCATTCAGACAAGAAGTATTCCTATACCAACTCAGACCATTTAGATAGGGAATATCCCTATACCAAATAAAAACATTCTAATAGGATATATTCCCTCGCCAAATCACATCCCGTCACAGAACATGGCATATTAGAGCACCTACATTGATCCAAACAATGCAAACACCATGTCCTTGACACAAGTTGATGTCCTCCAAAACCAAATGCAAACTCTTCAACAATAGATGGAAAACATGTCTATGTCAGGCAAATGAACTATCTAAGTGCAAGACCTATTTCCATGTCCATTTAACAAAGTGTTTTATATGACACCTTTCCCCCATGGATACATTATACCGATTTTGCCTAAGTATAAAGGGCGAAAGAATCCTTTGGAACACATTAAAGAATTCTCAACAACATGCATGGACATATCATATGACCCCACATACTTGATGAGACTATTTCCATGAACTCTTGTCAGGATAGGACTGGAATGGTTTTCTAAATTACCATATGGTATATGATCCTGGGGTGAATTAGCTAACAAGTTTCTCAAACATTTTTCCTTTAACATAGACAATGAAGTAACAATAGCAACCTTCTGCCACACGACACAAGAAGATGGCGAGACTTTTACCACCTTCTTTCAGAGATGGAGAACTCTAGCTAGCAGATGTCCAGTTGAAATACCAGAAAAGCAAAAGGTCATGATATTCTTAGAAAACATCAACCCAAAAATGCAAAGTGACTTAAGGGTACACTACTGTACTTCATTCCTAGACTTGGTACAAAAGGGCATCATCCTTGAGAAAGGCCTTATAGACAAAGGAGAAATTAAGGTACGAGGTAGAAATCTGATTGTCCAACATTAGAACACGCCAAATGATAGAAATAAATTCTGGTCTAGAAACAAAAACGTTACAAATGATGGCATTGTTGATGCTAAACACATACATACGAGACTAGTTATCATGCTTAGAGGTTACAATTCCAATCAAGACACGATGAATAGTCCAGATCAAATAACCAACTATGTCCAAAATTCACAACAACGAAGACCACAACGAAGATTTCCTACACGTGAATTTACACCTTTAGAACAACCAATCGAGACAATTTTCAAAGAGTTGATTAAACATAATCTCATCAAACCTTTGGAACCAAGAGATTATGATCCTGGATAGTTCAAACCTTCATGGTGGGATGATAACTCTTTTTGTGACTATCATCGAACGAAAGGACACAACCTACAACAATGTCACCAACTGAAGAATATTATACAGGACTTTGTTGAAAATGGAGCCACAGAGGTCGGTGGATAGAAAAATACCAAGAACAACGATCATAAGGTCTTCACGTTCCCGTTACATGACCACACAAAAGGAAAAGCCTCTAGTTCAGGACCCAAGAATAATCCATCAGCCAATTATAACAATACCAAATATGACTATGGTAAAAGAATGATCATAAATCACCTCTGAGCCACAAATGAGAATGTCAATACCATCATCATTAAGAAGTATCCAGAATGTAATGTGAACACACACAGAACTAAGATTACTATTCCAAGTCCTTCTTCTGAGCCATCTACGCAAACTTCCAAGTTTAAGTACAACCTCCTTGATCAATTGAGTAAAACCCCTATGCAAATATCTATCTTGGAATTGTTGACTTTATCACCTGAGCATTGAGCCATTCTTGAAAAAGCTCTACAGAACACAACTATTCCTACATACTTAGATATCAATCATTTTGAAGAAATGGTGGGATATTTGACCAACTCGCATCATGCCACATTTTCCCAACAAGATTACTTGACTGAAAAGTTTGATCAAAATGACCCCTTACATCTCGAAGTCTTAGTCCATCAAACTAAAGTCCGATGAGTCTTGGTAGATGGAGGATCAGGTTTGAACTTGTGTACCCTAAAATTTGTTAAGGCATTAGGATTCTCAGAAGACTCCTTTGATACCTCTAAGAGTATAGTCATCAAGGCTTACGATGATGAGGAAAGATCATCCAAAGGAGTTGTCACACATGCTATAAGAATTGGCCCAGCGATCATGAACACCAGCTTCCAAGTCTTGGATCTCACCCTTTCGTACAAATTATTGTTAGGTAGACCTTGGATACACGCAATGAGAGTTGTACCTTCAACATATCACCAATGTCTTAAGTTCCCATATAATGGCACAGAGATCACTATTGATGGTGATCCAAATCCTTTTTAGTATTGTACAAGCCTAAGGGAAATTCCACAATGACAAGTACTAGTTAGCCAAGAAGCTTCATCATCCACTTTATCCCTATACATTGACCCATCACATCTCACTAAGTCCATTTCATTCAAACCACCATCATCCACTCCTAAGCTCGAGATCCAAGATAAGGGTTATGGTGAATATCATATAAAGGCATCATACTGTGTGAGTCAACTGATTCCACATAAGGCATATGGCTTACCCATGGAAGATAGAAGACAGTCAGTGGTCACATTTCATGTTCCCCCTACAATGACATTGACAAAATGGGGAGAGTTAAGTGAATAAATTGTGGATCAAGGTGATTCCTTATTGTATCAAGAAGAACATGAATACCCCTCCCCATCTATTCAAATAGCTAAGGACCAGTATGGAAAAGGCTTTAAGATAATGCAAAATGAAGGCTATGAGAGGCACAGTGGGTTAGGACTATATCAAAATGTAAGGATGAAACTAATCACTATCTACCCACGACCGAAATACCTAGGTCTAGGGTGTCAACCGCTTAGAATTGGGTTTCTTGGTACTTTGTCACCATTTCAAGAGGGAGTGAGTGCTTGCACAGACATCAAGATATCTCATGAACCACTTCTCCCAATTTATGACAAACCCCCAGTTTATGAAAAACCTCCAGTGTATGATGAATCCCCTTACTCAAGCGATTGTGAATGGGATTCCCTTTCATCTACCAGTACCATGAACATAGATGCTCTATTTGGAGAATTGGACCTAACGATAAAACTTGTACCAAAACCATCTAGTCCCCGTCCTAGGAAACACTTGTCCAAAGAAGAATGGCAAAAGAACTATTATTGGGAAACCATTGATCATGCATCTTGGGCACGTAACAAACCATGTTTTGACGATTCTGCCCTTACAATAGTCCCACATCAGAATATACCTACCCCTAGGAAGAAGAATAAGGAGTTAGTCCAAAACTTATGTGACCATGTCAACCATTCTATACTCACCTTGTCAGTAGCTACCTTTAAAAACTCCTATGATGACATGCCCCTTATATATCTTGACCTTATCGACTGGGATGAACAAGGTACACCTATCATAGATACATTTGAGAATGATGAAGCAATTGTTGAGTTCATGGGACTTAGAGAAGGCATACCAGGAGGGGATCATAAAGCTGGTTTTACCATAGACTTGGACGATAAAGCATATTTTGGGGAGTCTATTTACACCTCTAGTCGCAAAAATGAGAATAAAAATAAAAAAGACAATGAAAAGAAAAATGATGAGTCCCTAGGTGAAAACTTAAAGGCGCCTTTGGACGAAGAAAAAGTCAAAATAAAGGACATATCCAAGGGTGAAAACCTCTCAGAGGCACCCAAGGATAGAGGTTTAAATATTCTCCCCATTGAACTGGAAAAGTCACTGATGCTAGTAGAAGAATCTGTTGAAGTCAACATAATTACAGAAGAAAATCCTTGAAAGGTATATTTTGCAGCTTCATTAACAAAGACAGAAAAACCTGAGTTTAAGGACTTCTTCACGAAGAGACAGATAAAATTTGCATGGTCATATGCTGACATGCCTGGGCTGGATCCAGACCTAATATTGCACCATTTACCACTATAGCTAGGTATTAGCCAGTCAAACAGAAGTTAAGGAAAATGCATCCGCAAATTGCTCTATTGGTCAAGGCAGAACTTAAGAAACTCTTGGATGTAGGATTCATAAGAATGATAGACTATGCAAATTGGATATCAAATCTTTTACCAGTGACTAAACCAACTGGGGGCATTCACATATGCACAAAATTTAGAGACATCAATAGGGCATGTCCTAAGGATGACTTTCCTTTGCCAAACATCGACATGATAGTAGATCTTACAGCAGGATACAAGATACTATCCCTCATGGTTGGTTTCTCTGGATATAACCAAATTAAAATAGTAGCTAAAGACCAACACAAGATAGCTTTCAAATTTCCATGGTCCACATACTGTTGGAATGTTATGCCATTTGGCCTTAAGAATGCAGAAGCTACCTATCAACGGGAAATGACTACGATTTTCCATGACTTTTTACATACTCTCATGAAAGATTATGTAGATGAAATTATAGCTAAATCAGAAATGAGGGAGGATCATTTGAAGGTTTTAGACAAGATATTCTAGAGGATAGAGAATTACAACGTCAAGCTAAATCCGAAGAAGTGTGTCTTTGGAGTGAAATCAGGGAAACTATTAAGGTATATCATCTCCAGAAGAGGCATTGAAGTAGATCCAAAGAAGGTAAGAGCTATCATAGAGATGCCTCCTCTAGTCAGCATTAGTCAACTCAGAACCCTATAGGGGAGATTACAGTCCATTAGGTGTTTCATAGTACAATTGGCAGATAAAATACCCCCATTTCAACACCTACTCAAGAAGGGAGTACCATTTTTATGGACACACAAATGTCAGGAAGCCTTCCAGCAGATCAAGGACTATTTGCTTACTCCACCAGTCTTAATGCCACCTATAGAGAGGAAACCATTGATACTATACATTTCAGCAACTCAGTCGGTATTAGGGGCTCTTCTCGCACAAGATGATGATCAAGGTCATGAGAGAGCAGTCTATTACATAATTCATACCTTAGTCAGCTATGAATTGAATTACAACAACATAGAACATGCCTGTCTTGTGGTAGTCTTTGCTTTCCAAAAACTTCGGCACTCTATGCTCAATCGACAAACAATGATAATTGCAAGGATTGATCCACTAAAATAACTCCTAAGTAAGGCAACATTAACAGGACGATTGGCTAAATGGATTATGATACTTAGCGAGTACGACATTTAGTATGTCAAGAGGAAGTCTATAAAAGGACAGGTGATTGTAGATTAGTTAGCTAATGCACCTATGAAGGCATACCATCCCTTAGTGGCAAATTTTCCTGATGAATTTCTCTTCAACAATGACATTAAAATCGATTGGAAGCTATACTTTGATGGGTCACATACAAATCGTGGTTCAGGAGTGGGTATCTTATTTGTTACACCTCAAGGTGATACCATTCCCAGATCATTTAGGATTGCTTTCCCTTGTACCAAAAATATAACAGAGTATGAAGCTTTAGTGAGAGGGTTAAAATGGCAGCTCAGTGGATGATTAAGAGCCTACATGTTTTTGGCAATTCTCAGCTAGTAATCCAACAGGTAAATGATGATTATGAGACTAAGGATGAGAAGCTTACCCCTTACAAGCATATGGCTGATAGTTTCAAGAAGTATTTCAATGACATTACTTTTCAACAAATACCACTTATCGAAAATAGAGCTGCAAATGCTATGGAAACTATGGGTTCCTTGTTGGATATTCCGAGTAATGTGCCTAAGTTTGAGTTTCTGGTTGAACAGTTGTTGGTCCCCACCTATGATGTTCCTGATACTGCGATGGTGTGTACCATTGTTGGTCCTACGTCTCCCTAGTATAAAGACATATTTGACTATCTCACTGACCAAACCTTACCTCAAGACTTGTCCAATAACCAACATTGAACCTTCATCCGAAAGTCAGCTAAGTACACCATCATCGAACAAACCCTGTATAGACATACCTTAGATAATTCCCTAATGATATGTATTGATGTTGAAGAAGCACAAACAACTTTGTGAGCGGTACATGAGGGTATATGTGGATCTCATTCGAGTGGTCCTAATTTAGCCCATAGGATTATGAGACTAAGTTATTATTGGCCTACAATGGAGAAAGACTCATACATCTTTGTAAAGAAATGTAGACAATGTCAGATACATGGGGATTTCATAAGAGCGCCAGCATAGGAGCTTCATCCAATTACTTCACCATGGCCCTTCGCCCAATGGGGACTTGACCTCATAGGTAAGATACACCCTCCATCATCCAATGGCCATAAATTCATCATTATTGCCACCGAATACTTCACCAAATGGATCGAAGCTATTCCCATGACCTACATCACCAGCACATAAATATCTAAGTTTATCCTAAACTATATCATTTTTCGGTTTAGTGTACCCCAATCCATAATCACAGACAATGGCCGCCCATTCAAGAACCAAGAAGTACACCATTTATGTGGAGAATTCCATATCAAACACCATTTCTCCACCCCGTATTACCCACAAGGTAATGTCCAAGCTGAGGCATCTAATAAAACCATTGTTAGAATCCTGAAGAAGATTGTCAATGATGTTGGTCATGACTGGCACCTATAGCTTAATCCTGCCTTATGGGCTCATCGCACAAGCATCCGTACTCCCACTGGCACCACTCCATATTCCCTCATATTCGGGTCTGAAGCTATCTTACTTATTGAGGTTGAAATACCTTCCCTGAGGGTATACTTGGAGGGTCATATTGACGATGAAGAATATCAGGTATCTAGGTTACAAGAGCTAGAATTGCTAGATGAACGAAGAAATAAAGTGTTAGATCATTTGCAAGCATATTAGAATCATCTTCATCGTAGCTACAATAGGAAGGTTCTCAATAGACACTTTGACATTGGTGACTTGGTATTAATGGAGAATCCTAAGAACCAAGCTAAATGAGAGAAACTAGGTAAGTTTGAACCTAACTAGTTAGGGCCTTATATAGTCACGTAAGCTTTTGGATCAAGAGCGTACCAACTCTCTACTCCTGAAGGAGAGCTGATTTTGTCACCTATCAATAGTCTGCATCTAAAGAGGTTCTATTCTTAGCTTCTGAGAATCTGTGTCTTAATCTAGAAAATAAAAATAAATTAAAAAAATGGTTACCTTGATGAAAACCTGGCAAACATGCATTTTTGTAACACCAAAAAAATTGAGAAAATCGTAAAAGTAAAGAGAAATAATTCATCCAATAGTGAAAACCGCTTCGGTGGCGCTATGGATAAGTACCATGGTGAAAACCTAGCAAAAAAGTGCCATGTGTAGTCAAGCTCGCTCTTTCATCTACCATCATTCTAATCAGACTTTTTCACCATCACTCATAATAAATGGTTGTCTTATCCATTGCTTGGAATGATTGACATCTAACGTCCATTCCGTCATATTACCCACTCCATCTTGCAAGTCTTATTCCCGACTGGGGGCAAATCCTTGTTCTATGCCTTGACACCTTGTACATAACATCACACAATTGAAAATGTACTGAAAAATCCCAAAAACATTAGAAAACTTCAAAAATCCAAAACAATCAAAACATGTCAAAAAATACAAAAAACAGAGTCAAGTCATTTATGTTCAGTCAGTCATAGTCAAACTATGTTGCCTCTGCAACTAGGATGTAGGCAAGGCCATCAATCGATGTGCCCCTGAGGCACTCGGTCAGTCAGTCTAGGTTTGTTGTGTATCACACACATTTAAATCATGACTCTTTGTACATTCAATGTCATTGGTCATATCGAACTACAAGGTTTCTACGTGTACAATGTAGGCAAGGCTAATCAATTGATGAGCTCCCACGACCACACTAGGTCAGTCCAATAGGGTTCATTCACAATGACTATCACACAAGTTTCATATCATAGTTTAGGGTATCATCTTATGTCATACACTATCTACATGCACACACTTTTATTAGTCAAAGAATCAAAACAAGTCATGCAACAACAAGGCAAAACATCTCAAAGTCATCAAGTCAATATCAAACACATTGTCAAAGCGATCAACCTATGTCTTCAGCAAGATATGTCTTTCTTGTCAACAAACATTATCAAATTGTCATAGTCTCATGTGGCTTGTCACTTCAATGTCATCAGGCTCCAATGTCTTTTATGGCACGTGTCTTTTTGAAACTAGGCTTTATTCATGCCTTATACAGAAGTCACCAGGTCAAAACTAGACTCAACGTCTTATGTGATATGTGTCATCTCTCACATTACGCTATATCAAACATCAACATCAAACAATCCTACAAGATCAAGTTTTGGCAAATACATTTATTTGGCTTTATGACTTTATATCTTACTTTGTAGTTTCTTTTTATCGATTTGTGAAATTAGTCCAGTTACTAGCTTTCTCAAGGATGTCCCTTGAAGGATTTAGAGAAGCAAGGATGTCTCAGGACTCTTTTTCATTGGCTGCTGTCTGTCAACTTTATTTTTAAACATTGGTTTTTGAGTCATGTTACTATTTTTCTCAAGGATTTCCTATCAAGGATTTAGAAGAGTAATGACGTCTCATGACCCATCTTTTATTTGTCTGCTGTTTGTGGTTTGTCTCGACAAAACGACTAGGGCAATTCTATCCATAGTATGAGTTAAGACACTCCTTGTCTGTGACTATCTATTTTTCGCAGATGGATGAATTTGTACACTATGGTCTATCTCATATCATAGTGTGTACTATCAATTTGTGTCATGTCCCGGCCAATGATGATAACCAACAAGCATAGCATATTTTGGCAATATATCAAACATTATGTGTTTTTCAATCAATCAACCTTAATTTTTCTTACTAACATTCTGAATTCATTTCATCCTAACATTTCTCTTCTTCAAACATAATGATAATGTCCTGTGATACAATAAAAATATTAGCTTATTTGCATTTGCATACATTCAATAAGAATTTCACATAGTTGCATTGCATTTCACACACATAGATAGTAATAGTCCTCATTACATACATAATAGGCATTGCATCATCATAGCATAAATAATATAAACATTGCATGTACATATCACCATCACATATATAGATAAGCATCATATAGAACATTGCATTTATTATCATAAGTAAATTAAGACATCCATAACATCACTAAATGCATAACTCATAACATGTACAAACATTCATTTATAACACATGTACATACAACATGTAGGAAACATAATCATGTAGAAATAATGCATCATCCATTTCATAGAACTGCATATCATATAGAAGCCACCAAAATCATATATATATCGCTCAAAATGGTGTGTCACAGTACAATGTCAGAAAGTATCCATAAATAAAACATGAGCTCGCAGGCTCTCTGATCAAAATACAAATTTCTACATGTATAAATAATTGTCATCATGTCCCACTACCACTGCTATCACTAGGTGAAGGTGGTGGGAAAATCCTCCAAAGTGCTCTTTGTGAGGTGGAAGGCCTCTCATACGGACCTTCCCTCGATGGTCCTACCACACCCTTAGTACTTTGTGTCCTGTGACTCTTTCTCTATGACCTTTGACTACACACCTCTGAAAAGCTAGGAGCCCTTCTCTCTGTTGGCACCACTGCCTCATATAAGTCCTTGTAATAGGTGGCTCTCTCAACTAATCAGATAATACTCGTACCATGCCATTAAATGAGGACCCATTGCAAAGGTGTCTAACCTCTCTGAACTACTGCTCTATCTCCTATCTTCGAGCTATAGCCTAATCTCTCTCCATAAGTGCACTATCCCTCTTTGTACGAGCACTGTCTCTCTCTACAAATGCACTGTCCCTCTCTATGTAGGCACTATCCCTCTCTAACCTCATAGCATCAAACTCTACTATGATAAGTTTGAGTCTCTCCTCCAAGGCCTCCTTGTCACCATCCCTAGGAGCATCCTCCTCCCATCTCCCCTCCACAATCCAATTTCTGAGCTCTCTCTCCTGCTCCTCCATCAGTGCATCCTCCTCAACATCATCCTCAACATCATCCTCCACATCATCCTTTCCATATCCTACCAAAACACCCAGAGGGTGTATAGCCATATCCATGTCTATATCCTTTGCAACATCCTCCACTCCAATATCCACCTTTGCATGCTCCTCTACAACTACATCCTCTGCAGCATTCTCATCCCTAGCTTGTACATCCGCTCCACCTCTGATGTCCAACATCGGTACATCCTCTGCTACTACCTCATAGATAGGTGATAGTGCATCTACCCGACCCCCTCTCTGTCCTCTCTATCCTCATCTACCACCTCTACCATCACCATCTCTCCCTCCAACTCTCCCAACTCTAGCACCTCCACCTCTCCGTCATCCTCTAGGTCCTGTGCCTCATCTATCAATAGGTGTCGGCTGATCCGGATCTGTATAATGAATAGGCCAATGCTCTATCCACCATACGTGATATGCAACTATCATCCCTAGGTCTACTGCTCCATCTCTCCAACCCCATTGTACTAGCTGTAATGCCTATATCTCTACCTCTGTATTAGCTACTAGAATCATAGGCCTCCAATACGGAACCTCTTTGGATGAATGAGCAAACTCTTCTCTACTCCGAGGCTCATCCTGAACCTCGCCGAACTGTCTCAAAACTCTTTCTGGCAAGTATCACTCAATAATATGAACACTAGAAACAATCCTCCCTATAAGATACCGTGTCTATCTATAGAATACCAAATATACCTCCTCATCCACCCACTCCTCACAATCCATGTATGGTCTCCATGTAAACTGATCAAGAATATCTAATGCATGTCTCCAAAATCCTGTGTCTCCCACATGTGTCTGAGTAATGTGTCCTGTATACCGGAATACATACGGGAATATCTCCCATCGCTCTACTATAACTAGAGAATGAAAAATGGCTATCCTCTCCCAAGCCCATACCATCAATAGAGTGGTCCCACAACTAAGTGACTATGCATCTCTATAAGCAATATCATGTAGATGAAAGTATAAAATCCCTAGTAGACAAGGACCCCATGCATACCTAGTCTCACTCTCCAACATAGCAACCAACATAGCACCCCATCCAACTAGAAATCTGTGACTCCCATGTATATGTAGGATCTAAAACAACCTGCATTTAAAACATGATGTCAAGAATTTTCAAGTTTTTCTTAGAATTTTTTTTTCAAAAATTTTACTTGTCAAATGCGGCTCACTTTAACAGATGCAATGCATTTTTTCAAATGCATTGCATAAAGCCTCACTTGCGGTGCATATTACATATGCGTCACATATTTCCCACACCCATTTCAACCTAATGCACATGCGGTGCATTTTCTATAGCTTACCTATCTACTACATATGCGTTTCACTAATGCATATGCGGTTCACTACCCTACATGTGACTATTCCTAATGCAGATGTGTTGCATACATAAATATGTGGTGCATTGTAATTCAAATGTGTTTAATCCCTAAAATTCCTAACCTAGCCTAGGCTTTTTTTCGCACATGCGTCGTTTCATAGTCAAATGCAGTGAATACGACGGCATATGTGTCATTCACAATGCACCGCATTTGCTAATTGACTTTCAATGCCTAAAACTATGTGCAAAAATAATTTTCAAGAGTTCATTTTTGGGTACATACCGGTGGTCCTATGTTGGCTGGCCTCCTGAATGTCCAGATCCATTATCCTCGATGCACAGCGTAGGGAATGAGTGTCATTTTCGTCAGCTAGTCAGAGAAAATCTCTTTTTTTAACTCCTCCGAGTGCAAATTAATTAGGTTTAGACCTAATTCCTATTTATAGGTAGGGTTTGGATGGCATTTCTTCAGCCCTAGTCTATTGGCCACTTAAACTTTGAACTTCAAATGACCTGTACACATCCGTATCATCTCCAAATTCAATTTTGTCAACTCCATAGCATTTATGACTATCAAATTGACTTATCGAGAATATTTCCTGATTTTTTTGAAACTTTCAAAAATTTGTCAATTTTCCCGAGGGGGCATACCTTAACTTGTTTCATTCTAGGGCATGATCGGGGCATATTTTCTTTGACACAACGTCTACCAACATTGTATCAAAGAGGGGAAAACTGTAGATACCGAAAATTGGTCTAGGCCTTGAAGTACACATTCGACATAATTTTCTATAGTCTGTGGTTTTGATTAAATAATGGTAATTATTTAATTAACCTTTCTAACACATATTTCCTCTATTAATTAAATACCGCTTTTTAATTAATTCATTAATTCATTAATTCCTTTATTCAACTTGATTAATTAAATAAATCATATTTATTTAATTATGTTGTGAACTATTTAACTCTTCCCCTTTTATCTATCAATTAAATAATTTATTATTTAATTACCCCTTTATCATACTTTTCCAACTATAATTAAATATCTTTTTTTAATTATTCATTTAACCCTTTTTATCTATAATTAAATATTTATTCTTTAATTATTTATATTATCCTTTTCAAATAGTCAAATTAAATAATTATCTTTATTTATTTAATTAAAGTCTCTTATTTTCGAATGTTGAATTAAATCAACATTTAATTCATATTTAATTATTTATGTCACGTTCTTCTATCAATCAGTTATCTAAGTCATTCACTCACCTTCTGACTCAAGATCTATTTTTTAGTTCTCCAGTTATCTCCGGATTCAACACCTGTTTATCTCTGCGAGAAGACTCTCCATCACAACTAGTCGATTAACTAGTTCTAACTCTTGTTTGCATTTGAATGCATTATTCTTCGAGTTCTAACTTTTTCTTTTGCATACAAAGTCTATTTCTTCTATTTTTGAAGATTAAGATCCTGAACTCATGTTCTAACTCACGTTCTAATTTAGTCTCTATCTACAGTCTTTCTTGAACTCATGTTCTAACTCATGTTCTATCTGAAACAGAACTCACATCACATGGCATTCATCAATCTCATCCATCGATCTCTCTTTCAATCTGAGCCGATCAATCGAAAACCCAAAATCTATAAAATGGCCTATCATTATCATTATTCCTCCTCCCGAAATCATACACTTTTGAGAAGAAACCTATCTTCGATATTTTTCTTAGAAACTTGACAAAGTTATGCTTGCATTCAAACATAGAAATCTGAGGGCAAGAATACTGAAAAGGAAAAGTGGAGAAGAACAATCAAGATAATTCGAATGGGTGAATGCATATTCGGTGAGAGCTTTCCATTAAATTGTTTACTTATTATGTTTATTTACTCATTCTTTGTTTTTTGATTTTAGATTATTATTTAGATTAGGATTAACATTGTTATTCTAGTTGTAGATTATCCATCTCATATTTTTTCGAAAGATAAATCTTTTAATCTACTATTACAAACATGATGCATGCAATCTTTGACATGATAATTTATGCTTCAAGAATTCTTTAGAATGCTTGATAATCTTCCCTTGAATGCTATTGAGTTCTCTCACAAAACTATTAGCTGAAAATGAGTGAAAGAACCTTGTATTTATACTAAACTATGCAAGAATTCTCAAAATTACAACACTAAAAGCTGACATAAAATCTAGGAGAATAAAATTCCACAAATAATTTGAATTAATTTTTATTTTAGACCACATGGGACTCATTCACCCAAGGTGGTGAATGAGTCCCACTAGGCTTAATTTTTTATACCATTTTTAAAAATGATTAGAAATGTGTGAAACCACATTCAAGGCCAAAAGATCTAAGTGGGAATAATTTTCCCAAGGTGTTGAATGAGTCCAAGATCACTAAATTTGGGCTACTCAAAACTAAAACACTTGAATTATAATTGGCTAATGATTGGTGTCAAGATTATCCTTGAAAATATGCAATAAATGAGGCTTGTGGATGCAACATGGGCCAATTAAAGCATAAGAAAGCCCAATTATTAATGAGAAGCTTGGAGAAATGTGAAAGTATATTACAACACTTTACAACACCAAAAAAAAGGAAATATTAAGGTTTATTAGGTTCAATTAATTAATAAAACATTAGAAAAGTGTGAAGATGAGTTACAAAACTTTAGCAAGATACCATTTAAATCCATTTGTTCACAAGGACCCAAGACCTAATGTGAATGTGTTAACCACATTACAACACTAAATCAAGGAATTATTAGGACCAGTTCATCAAGGAGGGCCCAAACAAGTGTGAAAATATCTCGATGAAATTTTTCAACACTACAACTCCAAACGTTTTCTCCACTTGATCTTTGACCTATGAATCTATAAAAATACATCAAAGGGGAGAAAAAATTGTTGATTGATAGTGATTAGGGGTTTTCCTAAGGCAAACCCCTTTTAGTTAATTAGACTAAATGATGAAATAATGAAAAAGGAGCATGAAACATGAAATATACAAAGATGATACCTTGGAAGATGCTTTGGAATATAAATCTGCAAATTAACATGAAGTAGACATGTAGGATCTAGATCTTGATCTAAAATCAGATGTGAAATAATTCTTTCAAATAGATCCTCAATGCTACATAAATATTCTTAGCTCAACAAAATTCTTGAATGAACTATTCTCTTGACATGACGATTTGACCCTAAATTGCTGCAATAAAACTTCACTAATCTACCTTTGAACGCCTTTGAAATTCTCTTGAAGAGATCTTTTGAATCTACTATTGATTTCTTATGAAGAGATAGGATGCTTACGAAACTTGCTAGGGGTGATACAATGTGAATTAACCTTATATTTATACTAAATCTAGAGATTAACCACAAAATTCAAATAATTCAAGCCAAAAACAGATCTAGGATTTAAAATCATTGTAATCCCACCATAATTAAATTCAAAAAGGGGTTTCCTATTTGAGGAGGACCCATTCACCACTAAAGGCGAATGGGTCATAGCACAGGTTTCTAGGACCATGCATTGGGGAGATGAAATAACATCAAATACCCATTTCGAAAATGCCATGAAAGGGGTGTCCTATGTGGAGAGGGCTCACTCACTAGTAAAGGGGAATGAGTCCTAGCATCATTTTCAAGGAAATTAAATTTACCAAATAAAATGTAATGCAATATCATTAAGGGGTGTTGGGATAGATCCTTCGAAAAGTGTAATTAAGAAGGCTTGAATTTGAATTAAAGGGGCCAATTAAGCTCAATTAGCCAGAATTAATTAATGAAATCCTAGATTAGGGTGAAAGTGTAATACAACACTTTAAGACACCCTAAATAAGGCAAATTTAAGTAAATTTAATTAAAAAAGGGCCCTAGATTCAATGTGAATGTGCAAAACACATTACAACATTAAATTAAGGCATTATTAGGTTAATTTTATACTAATTGTTCCTAGATTAAGCATGAAAAAGGATTATTTATTTCTATGCAAAAATTTTCCCCCACTTTAGTGAGAGTTTTCCCCCATGAGAAACTCACACTAAAGTAGACATTAAAGACACTTAATTATGCAACAATAACAAAGATACATAGTCATACCATATTCAAGACACTTAAGTATGCAACTCTAGGGTAGTGGGACCTCATTCTATCAACTAGTTTGAGTTATCACAACCATGCATGCTCACTCTAGGGTAGTGGAACCTCAATTTTTCCACTAGGTGAGTTGTCCTAATGAGGTGGCTAACCATACCAAAGTTATCCTCCTAAAAACTTTAGTAAGGAACCATAATGTAATTCTTTTATATGCTTTTGAATGTCATTTCTATATGTTTTTGTTAAAAAGGGATTTTCTTTGTTCATGTAACGTATTCTTCTTAGGGAACATTGTGCCTAATGTCTACAAGAGAGTACAAGTCAAAGATTATTAGATCTCCACTTATGGGATGCATCTCGCTTTGCATCATGCCACCAAGGGGAATCATATGCTTAGAAATATTACACTCTTCGAGGACATAATACCCAATGACACCACCAAGAAAAGGACACATCACAAGAAAAAGAAAATAAAGCCATGAAATATGTCGAAAGATGTCATCCATGTATGCCCCCACTTTAAAGCAGATGCTATCATCATTAATGTGAGCAATTGATGTAAAGTAGTCAATTTTTTCTTGCAAGACATGAGAGCTTTCCTTGAAAAACCTTATGACAAGTCATAAGTTTTCAAAATAAAACTACATCATGAGATTGAAAGGAAGGATTTTCCCCAAAAAATACATAAGGGATATATGGATTTGGGGTTAGTATGTCTTTTCTACAATGTTATTTTAGAGCTCAAAACTAGAAGAATGACACAAAGAGAGTGAAAACAAAGGAAAACATAAGACAAGTGAAAAAGATAAAGGAAAATATTTTGGGTCAACATGGAAGATACTTAAATGTCTTGACACCTTGGATCATCCCCAAAAGGAAAATATAAGACAAATGAAAAAGGTAATTTTTTTATGACATATGGAAGAATGTAGGTACATATAGAGGAATGCATAAAAAGAGTGAGATGCATCAAATGAATCATCACAGGGGATCACATTACACACATGTAATCACATAAAAAAAAAAGAAAAAAGAAAAATACTAGTAAGGAAATGTGAGTCAACCTAAAGTAAGTAATTTGCATCCCAATCTCGGTTGGTATAAATTGAAGGAAAAAAAATAGCCAAAGATACAAGAGCATGTGTCGAGCTAGGGGGAAGCACTAGGTTCAACACTCATTTTAGGATATTTTTCATTTCAGCTCATAGAAAAACATTTAAAATGTATTCAACTCATTATGCACCTGTTCGTCAATCTATGTAATTCCAATTTCATCCTCTGGATTAATCAGAATGGGAGGTCGAATGAAAATGTACGTGAAATGTTCTTGTTTATGTTGTGGTGAGGGTATAGAGTCATCATACATTGTGTGAATGGTTTCCTTATAACTGGTCAAACATCATCAAACAATAGAATGTTAGTCATTAAACAAATCTAAAACAAACATTCCCCATGCAATTCATTCAAATTCCAAGAACAAGAAATAAAGTGAAGTAAACCAAATAAAGCTATTAAATATTGCTCAGAAACACTCAAAATAACATCCCATAGGGGAATTGGTGCTTTGATGTGGAAAGAAGTCTTTTCCCAATTCCTTGCAAAGCCTTTTATGAATATTGTTGATGGTTGTGTGCTCCTTTATGAAATTTAACATAACCTAGCTAAGATGGATGAAATGTTATGAGAACTTGGATAAAAATGGATTAACTTGCATGAAATTTGAAGATAATAACCTTGCCTAAAGTTGTGCATCAAAATGACTAAGATTGTGGATCCAAAATCAATAGAGAAGAACTCTCTTTATAATGAAGAAGATTGGAAGAATGAAGAATAGGATGAATGTGGGATAAAAGAAATGACCAACGGGAATGTGCCACTTATCAATATGCTATTGAAGAGTGGTTGTGCACATTTTGGTCAATGTGAAAATAAATTCCATTAGGTGGAAATTTGATATTTGAAAGATGGATTGTGGAAGAGAATTTGGAAGAGGGTTTAATGCTACTTGGCTCAAGAAAAAAGACTTATAAGAGGCTTAAATGACATGTTTGGAGGACAAGTCCTTTTAGGGGGGAGTTTTCAAATTGGAAGAATATTCCAATAAGATGCCATATTTTAATGGAAATAAAAGAATTAATAAATCAAATAAATTGATTTATATGTGCAAGTTGAAATATCTAGAGAAAAGAGAATTAGTGTTAGGAGTTAATAAAGATTTAATTAACTTAGATGGAAGTTAGTTTGATTTAACACTTGATTTAGATATTTAGATTCATTTAAATCAAAACGAGAGGAATTTAAGATATTAGATATAATTAAATAAATTTTGATTTATTCAATTAAAAGAGATGATATTGAATTTAAATCAAATAAAGGTTAATTTATTCAATTTAAAGGAGATGACTTTATTAAATAAAATGATTTATTTAAAAAGAGGGATGCTAGGATTTAATTAAATAAAATTGATTTATTTAATCAATGAGGAATATTAGGATTAATTAAATAAAATGATTTATTTAATTAAAAGAAGATGATGATTTAATCAAATAAATTTGATTTATTTAATTAAAAGAGGAAACTTGATGAATTATTTAAATAAGGATTATTAAATTAATTGCTTAATAAAGAAGTGATTCGGGAAGAAATGATGTCAGTGAATCAGGATCGAGTGCACAATATCAATCAGGATAATTTGAATGTCTACTTTTTGTCCCTCTTTGAAGAAATGTACATGTTGCGGTGGTTCAAAGAATAACCTTGTTGAGATCAAAAGTAGAAAATTATTTGATTTTTTTGGATGCCCCAATATTGCCCTAGCGGAAAGAAGTACGTTGGTACACTACTCCCTCAAGAGATTGGGTGAAAAGTTTGATTTGATGGTCAATCTCACAATAAAGAGATTTAGGATGGATGCATTGGTGATGTTTTGGTCAATCATCATGATACCATGTTAGTGAGGAGAGAAGAAAGAAGATATAAGATGATGAAAGGAGGATCCACTAAGTCTATGATTTTTTGAGACTTTATTAGAGATGATGATGGATGATGATGATGTATTACTTATACGAAATTATGATTTTAAAAGGGTTTACTTATCTTATGTTTGATAAAAACACATAGATACAATGCATCAAGGTATAGATAACTAGGATGGCGGGGTATCTAGTGTGATGGAATTTGACTTGACAAACAAATAGAAGTATTCTTATTCACACCTGACATACTGAAACCTCACTAGGATATACTTCAGATTAATCAAACATCTAAGACTAAAACATAGAAAGGCATAACCTTCCAATATAATAGTCAACAAGCTATTTAAAACACCCTCCATACATACCTAACAAAGCAAGTATTCACTAAGCTTATATTACAAGAACATCCAACAAGCACAACAAATGAAAGATAATGATCAATGTCCCATTAATTTATCTCTAAATACCTTTATTTTCAACATCATCAAGAGGTCATTGCAATGAGCACAATAAGATAAATCAAAGAAAAGATTGAGTGAACAGACAAGGAAATGTTCTTCATAGCTCTAGCCAAGGGGATGTGTTTTGTTTAGGATAAGCATCCAAAGTTATCTGCCAAAGATAATGCCCATTGTAGGAAGGATACATCCTAGGACATGTTAGTGGATGGTGGAAATTCGATAGGTTTTTTGAAAGGCTATTGATAGAAGGTCAATTGACATGTTTGTGAATGATCAAGAGTTTGATTTTGCATTTAAAGGTTTATTGTTTTTATTTTGATTTTGTGTTTGAAGTTTTCTTTTGCTTATTGTTGTGGTTATTTCTATTTGTTTTGTGAAAGGATGAAGGTGAAAATTGATTTATTATGGATGAGATTATTGTGGGTGAAAGAAAATTGGGATAGATGGATTTTTTCAAATATTTGGATGTTTTTGATGTTTTTGAAATGTTATGAGGATATTTTTGGGTTTTTAGAGAGGTTTTACAAATATTGTGATTTTTTAAATTTTCTGATGTTTTTGGTTTTTTCTGAGATTTTGACCAAGAACCTAACCTAAGGACCTATCCTAGGGGTCTTGGGGTCTGATCAAAGATTAGGCTCTCCTACGTTATAGACATAGAGACCACATTGTTCGACAAGACAACTTTGTTTTTTAATTTTTGACCTATTTTTTGGTTTTTTGATATGTTTTGAACGTTTTTGGATTTTTCGCATGATTTTGACGATTTGGATATGGATATGTGATAATATCAGTGCTTTATTTCAGATCTTGTTGAGAACCAAGCTAGGTTTGATTGATCAGATTTATGGATTTGTGATGATAACATTGTTGAGGATACACAACAATGCAAGGATAGTGTTAAGCAATGCAAGGATTGGGATGGATATCCCAAGATGATGAGGGATTGACTGAATTGGATTGATCAGGATTTTGAAGCTTGATTTGGAACAAAATTATTTTGATGATTTGATGTGACATTGAAGTACAAATTAGATGCAACCGATATTGATTGTTTGGATTGATGTTTGATGAAATATAATGCTTGATAAGGAACATCTTCTCATCAAAATATGCCATGGGTTTGTGTTTTTTAATTTTTTCTCATAAATAATTTTGACTAATTTTATTTCACATTTTCCAATGTTCAGATCACCACATAATTTGGAGGATATAGATCAAGATTTATTCCCAAAGAAAGATGTAAATATCTTCCCCCAGTGTCTAGTAATGTATAGAATGCCATGGGTGGATTCTTGGATAGATGGATGGATGGATGGATATGGTAAGCATGCAAATGATTCCAAGGATTATCTTGTGATAAGATAAGGTGTTTGAATAGAGGATACTCATTTGGATAATGCTTCATGGCTTAGATAATGCTAGGTAGGATAGGATTAATGAAAATGACCCATGTCAAGATGTTTACCATAAGCAAGTGTAAAGTGTACCCCAAACTTTTTTCAAGATTAAGATAATGTAGGTGTATGTTAATGGGTTGGATAAATGGTTCATGGATGAGGGTATGTGTAGGACCATCATCGAAAAAATAGGCCCTTAAGTGGCAATAAAATTCAAAAAATCAGAATTAGGCAACTATACGTAAAAATTTGAATAAGTTATCTATATTATTTCAAAAATATGTAAGAATAGAATCTATAGAAAATTGAATGTAGTTTCTAAAATACTAGGTTTTTTTAGAAAAATAAAAATCTATTTGGTAAAAATTAGAAATTTCAATGCAGCAGTACTTAAATTTCAGGGAAAAAATAATTAGGTGTTTGTTTGACCACCCTAACCACAATAAAATGATAATATTTTTTTATAACATTTTATATATAATCAGGGAGCTCATGTCTTGATGTTATGCATATTTATTTGTAATTTCATTCCAAGTAAATAATTAATTATGACATTTTTATTACAAATTTTAAAAAATATAAAAACTTGAATGTCTAACAACCTTAACTTGGTGAAAACTTTATGAAATTCAATTTTATTTTTTTAATCCTATAGTATGTGAAGTATAGAATGTGACACATGTTTTGGATTCAAAAAATGTGATACCATTTGAAAGTTATAGATGTTTTTCAATCAGCCTATCAATTAGGACTTTAGTCATAATTCAAATAGAAAATGAATAATAATTATTTATTAAATTCAAAGTAAAGCATAATTTTTATTGGTGGAAAGCTAAGAATCTCCTTTAAAACCCCTTTTTTTTTCACCAAATTTGGGTAAAAAATAAAATTTTCAGCCACATGGGCCATCATATCACTTACATATCGCCACTTTTTGGGCCATCATGATCCTGCACATACCCATGAATGGATTTATTATGGATAATATGGATGGAATGTTGGATTTATTATGGATGTGATAAGATGCTTTCTCCAAAGTGGAACATGTAGATGTTCAATTCTATAGATGATGCTTGTTTGCCAGGTTTTCATCATGGTACATATCCAAAGTGCCACCGTAGTGGTTTTCACTAGAGGACAATTTTTATCTTTACTAGTTTCATGATTTTTATTTTATTTTTCTGAAAGATTTCATCCTGATGATAAACCACCTGGTGGTGTCAATGTAGATGCTTTTTTCATAATGTGCCATTGATATCCTACTTGAAGAAGCTGCTTTCCCAAGATACGTGCACTTGAAAGCAAATTTTGAGATTCTTGATTTGCTTTGTTGATACCAAGGTTAACTTTATCTTTGTGTGCACATCACAATAGAAGGCCTTCTAAATCCTTATGATGAAGGGTTGTTGCCAATACATGGTAAATGTGACAATTGGATATCATGAATGGAGGTGCGGATGGTGTTGTATGTTTAGGAATAAAATATGGATTGGTTGACAGTTTGGAATCTTTGTCTGTCCAAACTTGGCAAGATGAACAATAATGGGTGGATACAAAAGTGTGCATGTAATTAGGACCAACTGCTTGATATACTTTGTACGTCACTTGAGAAGCCTGGTTTTTCCTTTGAGGACATCTTTGATGGATACTTTTCCCTTTTTAATTTTTTCCCATAGTTTCTTTGACTAATGGAGTTTGATAGTGATAATCTTTCTTTGTATTCATTGGTATCCACTTGTATTTGATTTTTCCTTCATGATTTACAACTTCTTCTCCTTTGATAACATTCTTCCTATTTTGATTCAAGTCTTTCTTTTGATGTTGGTCCCGATTCGTGGATGGAGTGATTCATGGATGAAGATTCATGACATGGTTGGTTGTAGTATTGGCATTGGTTTCATCATAAGGATTCTTCGTGCTCCCTATGTTGATGCTTGCATTAGATATAATTGCCCCCCAATATTATAGAGGTATCACTGATATGTTTATATCCCTTAATTGTCGAATATTCAAGACCTTGATACTTAAGATTGAAAATAATATGCATTGGTTCTAAGATACCCTATTCATAGTCCTCTACCTTGATAATTCATCTGTTGAAATTTTTTACTTGCAATATGATATGATTTACCTCGGAAATAAGATGTTAATCCTTCTCTACTCTGTCATGTATCTTCAAAGGTGATAGCTTCTTCATTGATTAAATAGCTTGCCTTAAAAAAGGTAAGTGATCCAAGCTTATAAGTGATAGGATCCTTCATATGTGGGATGACTTCTTGATTGATATCTTTGGATTGATCTTGTGAAATATCTAATTTTAATGCTTCTTCAAGAGGTGTTGAAGATCCACCATTGACATAAAAGTTTTCCCCATGATTCATTTCACAAGATGTTTTTGATTCACAACTTCTTTGGGAGCCTTCTTCATGACCCCTTTCTGATATGTATCTATATTTTTCTATATCTTGATTAGGTATACAAATGTTAATATTAGGAAACTCTTGTTCCTTGGTAATGATATTAAGAGTATGATACTCTTGTTTTGAATGAATATTATCTATGTGTCCATCCAAAGAAATCATCTTATGGGTGGGTGGAGGAGTATGTACTATATGGATATGATCACCATTTGCGACATCTTGTATAGATAGGAGAGTGTTCACTAGATCATTGTAGTATCTCAAAGATACAAATTCTTGATCTTGAATGATTTCAAAATTTCTTTCAACATGCTTTGGAACAAGCTCTTGACATGGGTCATTTTTACAAGATGGATTTATTACAAAGGGTTCTTGGACATCGTCATTAGGCATGGGAGGTGGTTCAATGTCCTATTGATCTTTGAGTTTATTTAAATCAAGTGTTGGGTTGAGGATTCCTTCAATGTTCACAACCATGAGGTCGAAGGATGTCAATATGTATTAGATAGGACCATTGCTAAACATTGGTGATAAATGTGAATCATTCTTTGGAATATTTTCTTGAGATATGTCTTGTAACTTATTAGGTGATGCATAGACATTGCCAACATGATCATTAGTGGATAGATCTTGGATTATGTCAATAGGATCAAATAATGTTAACACATCTTGAAATAGATCACTGTTGGATATTATTGGTGAATTTTGATCATGATCTAAAAGTGACTCTTGATGTATGTTGATTTGATCATTGGTTGCGGTAAAATAATTTTCAAGGTGCTCAATGATGGATGGATTTTGATCATCATTTTCAACAATTATGGTGGAGATATTTTCAATGTTCTCAATCATAGGATCCAATGATGTTAACATTTCTTGAATTGGATCATTGTCAGGTATTGTTAGTGGATTTTTATCATGATTGAGAAGTGAATTTTGATATATGTTAATTTGATGGTTGGATGAGGTAGAAAAAACTTCAAGGTGGTCATTGATGGATAGTTGTGATTGATCTTGGAGATGTGATGACTGATCTTCGAGATGGGGTGATTGGGTTTCTTGTTGATCTTGATATCCAACCTCTTGACATTGGACATATTTTTTTTGATGTGTTTGTGGACACAACTTAGTGTTTTTATGACAAGGTTCAACCAAAGGAAGAGTGTATTGATTTTGGGGTGGAGATGTCTCTTGGTTATATGAATCAATTAATTTTTTAAGTATAGAAATTTTATTTCACAAAATTTTTTCTTGATTTTGATCTTGACATCCGTGATACAGTTGATTTTGTTGTTGAGAAAGGATATTTGGAATGTATAATTTTGGTGTTTTCATGGGATCATGAACAAATTGATTTTGGACAATGTTCTGATTTGATATGATGTTTAGATTTGGCATTATTGGTTGATATTGCATATTTTTGTGACACATATTGCTTTGATTTGGGTAACTTTGATTTTGCATGAGGTTACCTTGACTTGGATCAATACATGGAGTCGTTAACATATTGCTTCAACTTTCAACAACATTTGTATGACTCACAAACATATCTATTCCAAATTTTACCAAGTGTGGATTTGAAATGTTCATGTTTGGTAAAATTGTACTTGGTATAGTCACATTAAACTTGTATGGATTTGGTGGGATAATTTTGTTTGGAATAAGAATCATGCATTGATTGTTTGGTTGATAGATTTGTAGGTTTGGAATTTGACTTAAATCTACCATACAGAAAGGTGGTCCAAAAGTTAGATTGGAAAAACTCACATTTGATGTATCATTGAGGTTTGTAGGAGATAATGATCCCATGTATGGATTGTATAAATGTTAGGTTTTACAATAAATTGGTATTGTAAGGTCTTGATAGTTTGGTTGAATTTGATTATTCATGATGTATGAATCAAGTTTATATTCCATGTTTGTATTTTGTTTTGACCTTGTTCCAAAAGTGAACCTCTAAGGTGTTTAGGACCAATGATGAGATGAAAGATGAAAGGGTGAGTGATATGGGTGTTTGAACTTTTGAGAACTTTGGATCAATGTTAGAATTTGGGATTTTTTGGATTTTTAATTGGATTTGGTTTGATTTGATTCATATGATGGACTTGTAAATACCAATATGTTGGATGTTACCTTGGGATAAAATTTTCCAAAAGGATGAGAATTTAATTAAATGTGTGAGGAAGGATTCATTCATAAACATTTAGCTAAACAAAGGGGGTTTTGATTTTGATTGAGAGATTTACCAAAAGTCTAATATGAATGATTTTTCCAAAGTTCCAAAGGTTTTTTGGGAGATGGTTTTGATTGATGATTTGGGATGGGTTAAGTATTTGATTTGATCCTAGATGAACCTAAGAGGGAATTGTTTACAAGACCAAGGTTTTGAAGAAAATGCTTTTCCATAAGTGTACTTCAAACCAAAAGATCAATGTGTGATCAAAAGACCCTAAGACAAAAGATAAACAAGCACATGTGTGGGGTTTAATTGATTTCATATTTATTAGTTATTTAATTTTAGCACATCCAATGTCTTGCTTAAGTTTCAAGCTAAATGTCTATGCCTCAATTCCTTTTCATTCCACAAGGTCCATTATGTGAAAATCAAGGTTTCAAGAGCATAGTTTTCTAGTGTTGAATTTAGAGGGAAAATTGAGATATAAATCCAAATACTTAGAAGCCTATAAGGATGAAATACCTAAGGACAAGCAGTAGCACGTGGATTTTTTTCAATAGTATTTGCTCCTCCTAAAGCGTTTGGAATTTTGATGATTTTTTTGCATGTTTTTTTTCCAATTTTTTAGATCCAAGAAAAGTTTTTTGATTCCAAAATGATGCACAACCCTAGGATAGAAAGAGACAATATTTGTTGAATTCCCACTTGGATAAATCTAGTTGTGCTTATTGAAAGAAAATGATTATAATCTTGACTAAATTGGCTCCCCTTCATGACATAAACTTCTCAAGTCATCCAAGCTTCAGTTCTCATGAATCTCCCATGACGAACCTTTCATCTGTACTTTGAACCACAAGGATGTGGGACAGCTTCAGAATGACTGTTCTTGCACCAACAAATAGATAGGGATTTGGCTTACTATATTAAAAGGTTCTAGTATAGGCATTCCATTTGTGGGGGATCATCCATATGATAAGAGACCATTGCTACCCTTCTTTTTGGAACAATCCTTGTGATACTTAAACTTCCCTCAAGTACCCATACATATATACCAGGTGGAAGTCGCTTCACTTTAGCATGTTCCCAGTTGGGTCATTCCCTGGGGTGATTACTTTTTTCGACTAGGTAGACCCTCTAAAGGCAAAAAATATCAAGAAAGAACATCCATAGTTCGATCAATATTTATTTGTGTGAACAAAGAGAGAACCCACACAATATACCTAACTCACACTAGCGAGATTTGTTCAATTTTAAGAAACCCAAATTGAAGTATGGAGGCAATCCTTTACACAACTTAATATCACCAAAATATTTTTGATTCTCAAGATCACCGTGAAGCACGAGAGAATTTCATATGCCTTTTAAATGATACTAATTTGTAAAAAATATTACAAAAAATAAAAGATGCATATTCATTTTAAACCTCAAAAGCAATAATGGATTCTTTTTAAAGCACCAAATTTGAGTGTGAAAGTTGATTGTTGAACTTTTAAAACCAAAATTCAAATCTAGTGATTTTCTAATGTTGCTTTTAACCAACTTTGAGAAAATATAAACCTTTTGTATGTTCCTTTTAAATCCCAAACAAAATGTAGTTAAGTTCTAAACTGAAAGTTAACATAATTCCAAAGGTTGGGTTATAAGTGTCCCCAAAGTGTTAAAAAACACATATTACAATGGATATAAAATGATTTTTCTTTCACTTCAATGTTCCATGTTCCTCTTAAAACCTGCAATCAATACTCAAAATTTTAGAGGAGATCAAGAAACATGAAGATATGAGGGTTAGATGAATGCTTAAGCATAGAAACCCTAAAAATTCTAGACCAAGTTACAATGTGATTTGAATTTAGGTGAAAATTTGAAAATTTTAACTCTATCAAAGTTGAGAAACACCTAACAATTGGATAGCTTATGAAATTCTACCCCATTTTAAAAAAATCTCTAAAAGAGACCAAAATATGACCAAGATATGATAATTTTAAGATTGAGTGTAAAAGATGGAAATCAAAGGCATCACCATTTGAACATGATTAGTGTTTCTATTTGAGAGTTATGCATCGTTGTTTAAGGATTTTAGCATTTTTGTGTGTGAATATAGAGATGACGATGCTGTCGCTATTTGGCCCAATGTCACTATGGGTCCTAGAAAGACAAAAAAAAGAGACAAATGACATAAATGGCCAAAAAATGTGTTAATTTTGAGATTTTTGCTCTCCTTCTAGTGCCAAAATGTTAAGGGTTGCCTTAGACTTGCTCAAACATCATCAAATAATACAATGTTATTCATTAAACAAATCTAAAACAAACATTGACCATGCAATTCATTCAAATTCTAAGAACAAGAAATAATGTGAAGTAAACCAAATAAAGCTATTAAATCTTGCTAAAAAACACTCAAACTAGCATCCCATGGGGGAATTGGTGCTTTTTTGATGTGGAAAGAAGTCCTTTCCCAATTCCTTGCAAAGCTTTTGATGAAAATTGTTGATGATTGTGTTCTCCTTGATGAAATTTAGCCACAACCTAGCTAAGATGGATGAAATGTTATCAGAACTTGGATAAAAATGGATGAACTTGAATGAAATCTAAAGATAATAAGATTGCCTAAAGTTGTGCATCAAAATGCTTAAGATTCTGGACCCAAAATCAATAGAGAAGAACTCTATCTATAATGAAGAAGATTGGAAGAATGAAGAATAGGATGAATGTGGGATAAAAGAAAGGACCAATGGCAATGTGCCACTTGTTAACATGCTATTAAAGAGTGGTTGTGCACATTTTGGTCAATGTGCAAATAAATGTCATTGGGTAGAAATTTTAAACTTGAAGGATGGCTTGTGGAAGAGGATGTGGAAGAGGATTGAATGCAACCTGGGTCAAGAAAAAAGGACTTGTAAGATGCTTAAATGCCATGTTTGGAGGACAAGTCATTTTAGGAGGGAGTTTTCAAATTGAAAAATATTCCAAGATGCCATATTTGAATTAAAATAAAAGAATTAATAAATCAAATAAATTGATTTATATGTGCAAGTTGCAAAAGCTAGAGAAAAGAGGATTAGTGTTAGGAGTTAATCAGGATTTAATTAAATTAGATGGAAGTTATTTTGATTTGACATTTGATTTAGATATTTGGATTTATTTAAATCAAAATGAGAGGAATTTAAGATATTATATTTAATTAAATAAAGTTTGATTTGTTCAATTAAAATAGATGACATTAGAATTTAAATCAAATAAAGGTTAATTTAGTCAATTTAAAGGAGATGACTTTATTAAATAAAATGATTTATTTAAAAAGAGGAAAGTTAGGATTTAATTAAATAAAATTGATTTATTTAATCAAAGAGTACTATTAGGATTAATTAAATAATACTATTTTTTTAATTAAAAGAAGATGATAATTTAATCAAATAAAGTTGATTTATTTAGTTAAAAGAGGAAACTTGATGAATTAATTAAATAAGGATTATTCAATTAATTGGTTAGTAAAGACATGATTTAGGAAGAAATGATGTTAGTGAATCAAGATCGAGTGCATGGTATCAATCAGGATAATTTGAATGTCTACGCATTGCCTCACACAAGTTCAGATTCTTATTTTCTATGTTGTTCGTGTCTTCTTTAGTCTGTAACATTTGAGAAATAGTACAATTTCTATACCTACGCCCTCTGTAACTTTGATTCCATTTCAACCTATTGTCAATTTATTTTCTGTAAGAGTTGGTTTGTCAATCATAGGTTCATTCCCTTCCTTGGGAGGAATAGAAGAAACAACAAGAGTTTGTCCAACCACTTTCTCTTTAACTTTGTAAATTTATTTGATTTTAGGAGGGACAATGAGATTAGTTTCACTATCTCATGGTCTCTTGTAGGAAATGGTAGGAGAATTGGTTATATGTTTTTATTGGATGTTTGGAAGGACTTTTTGTTCAATCATTATTTCATCAAGGGTTGGTGGCTCAGTTATGAGTTGAGCCATCTTTCAAAGGGAAAATTGTACTAATTTTTTTTAAACTTTCGATATGATTTGAAAAAGAAGTCCTCATGAGGCTTTATAGGTTCCATAGGCTCAAGCCAAAATAAATCTAATGAATAGCTCCCTTAGGATGACACAAGGTTAAATCCACTATGATGCATAGTTAAAATGTCATTTTCAAATGGAAACTTTAATCATTTATCCACAAGAGAAGGGATGACATTCATGGACCGAAGCCATCCATAACCTCACATCACGTGAAATTGGTCTAACTATGGGATGATGGTGAATGAGATAGTTAATGTTTTTGGTCCAAATTTTTAAGGGAGATCTATCGAACCCATCATAGGACAAGAAAAACCATTATGCATCTTGATCCATGCTTTCAGTTTATCATATGTTTCTTGATATAGTTCATGCACATAGAGGAATTCGTTAGTGATCACATTCTCTCCACAAATAGGATAAATCAATATCCCATTAGTAGGCTTATCATTGATTCAACATGCTATTTAAAGAGGACCATTAGGTGCATGTTTAAGTATGTCATTTTTTGAGAAAGCAATATCAAGAAATTTTTTAGTTGAGCCACTACAAGGTCTAGCTTCGATAAATCCTACCATTTTAATCAGTTGTTCTTCATTGATATCATTTATCTTTTCATCATCTGTGTTAACATTCAAAACATCATTATTTGTTTCACTAGCTTCAATAAGGTTAACTGTGGCATGTATGTTATTATTATCTTGTTTATTCAAGTACTCATGAAAGAAGCAACCGAGGCTATTAAAAAATTTCATTTCATTTCTAGTTTTA
This sequence comes from Sequoiadendron giganteum, assembly GCA_007115665.2. NCBI lineage: Eukaryota > Viridiplantae > Streptophyta > Pinopsida > Cupressales > Cupressaceae > Sequoiadendron > Sequoiadendron giganteum. The sequence goes on from CM021102.1 coordinate 219,755,549, forward strand.
AGCACTTTCCTTAGGTTTTCTATGAAAGGAACAAGCTAATGTCTATGATTTCACTAAGGATATGGCCTTGTAAGTTTTATAGTTTTTCATCTAATCTATTTATGTCTTCTTGTGAGAAATGGACATCATGCACATCAGTGTGAGTCATGGGAAATAAAGTATGTAAACTATGATCCATAGAGGGCTGATTATCAACACTATTAGAAAGAGAGCTAGAAAACCTAATATCCACAACAAGTGAGATATCACGAGATGACATGAGCCTCAAATTGCATCTTACAAGAGTATTACTAATAGGACACCAAGTTGTAAATCTCATACAAGCTTTATAAACCTAGTGTGCAAACCCAAAATGGAAAGGGGAAATGTAATGACCTAGAATGAAATGAAATTTTCAGATTCTACACAATGCAATTTAATTATTACGCAATACAAAAAACTGAAATGAAATTTTTTGAATTAAATTTTGAATTTTGAAAATGCACTAAATGAACCAAATTAAGCTAGATTCACTAAATTTGGTGAAACAACAAATCAAAAAACTAAAACAAGAAAGTAACATGAGTGAATAGAAGCCTTTAAAAGAGGTTTTAAATCATACAAAATGTAGATCAAGATCGAGCAGGGACTTACTCACCAGTAAATGTGAATGGGTCCTGATTAAGGATTTTTAAAATGTTTTGACTCATTTATAAGTGTTTTGCAATGTTTTTCAGATGCCAGAAAGTTCAGGTCAAGCTTGTTTAGGGACTCATTAGCCAGTAAAGGTGAATGGGCCCTTGATTAAGGTTTTGTAATTATATTTAAATGATTTTCAAGCTTTCTGCAATGTATTTCATTTCTCGATTTGAGACAATAACTTTCAATTTCCGATTTTCCATAAATGCAATGTGAAAAAGTAATGAAATGATGAATGCAAATACCTAATTTGAAATGAAATGTTTTTTTGATTTTAAAATGAAAATTTATGTGATCTAAATGATATGAAAGATTATTAATTTGTTTTTATATTTTTAGATTTAAAGAATACAAAATAATACAATTCTAAACCCTAAATAAGATGGAAATTCAAATGCAAAGTAAGAAACCCTAAATGAGATCTAATTCAATGCCAATGTGATGTAAATGAATGCAATATCTAACATAGGATGAGAAGAAAGACTCCAATATCATAAAATTACAACATTCAATAGGTTGGGTTCACCAAAATGAAACATAGGAAAAATGAGTAGGGTTTTATCAAAATGAATTGATCAAAATGATAAACCACTAATTTTTCAATAAAAAATTTCAATTGTGAAGGAAAAAATACCAAATAACAATCATAAATTGATCCTAAATCTTATAGTAACTATGAGTGAATTTTTGAGAGGCTAGAATGATGTGTACCTTGTTTCAAGGAGGCTATTTTTAGGTCACAAATGACTCATTCTCCTTTAGTGGATAATGGGTCCCTATTAGGGTTTCTAAAATTGAGATTTGGGTTATGATCCTTAATGTTTCCACTCTCAAATCCTCGGTGATCAGCTCATGAAAATCTAAAACAAATTTTGTAGCCTTGTTTTTGTGTTCTTGCAATGTAGGTGACAACTTTGCAACTTGACAATTTTGAAAAATTTATTCCAAACTTGTTCTCCACTTGATCTTTGATGTATGAATCTATAAACACACATCAAAGGGGAGAAAAACTTGTTGATTTTTAGTGAATAGGGGTTTACATAATTGAAACCCCTTTAAAGTAATTAAACCAAATGATTAAATAATTAAATAGGAGCATAAAACATGAAATATGCAATGATGGTACCTTGGAAGATTCCTTGGAGTATAAATTTGAAAATTAACATGAAGTGGCAATGTAGAATGTAGATCTTGATCTCAAATTAGATGTGAAATAATTCTTTCAAATATATCATCAATACTACATCAACAATCTTAGCTCAACAACATGCTTGAATGCACTATTCCCTTTACATGATGATATGACCTTAAATTGATACACTAAAACTTCTCTAATCTTCCTTTGAATGCCTTTGAAATTCTCTTGAAGTTCTCTTCTGAATGTACTATTGATTTCTTATGAAGATATAGGATGCTTATGAAACTTTCTAGGGTGAAACAATGTGAATTAACCTTATATTTACACTAAATCTAGAGATTAACCTAGAAATTTAAATAATTCAAGCCAACATTGGATCTAGGATTGAAAATTATTTTAATCCCACCACAATTAAATTTAAAAAGAGGTGTCATATGTGAGGAGTGTTGGAAGAATGAAGAATAACACATCTCTCAATGCACCTTTTTATTGTCAGTGATGTCACCATGATATATGAGTTAAAATTTGAAGTCCAAAGTCAATGTTGATCCTGTATTCTGAATCAATAATGCAAAAATGTCCTTTGGCATTTTCATCCACATTTCCCCTTTGGTGATCACCATTTCTGATAGTTTTGGGAAATGGTTTTTGGTTGATGGAAGCATGCATGGTCAGAATCTCCTGTGTACATGTGCTCATGTACGATGTTGGAATCATTTTTTTGTTTAAATTTTGTCATTAAGTCTATCTTTGTCAGACCTAATAAGTGGCTGAAACTATAATGAACTAAATTTTGTATGTGTGATCCATGCCATCATAATGTAGAGTGTTACATGCTTGAATTTATTTTGAGAATTTTTTGTATTTGCTTGGAGCTGACCTATTTGGTGCTTCTAGACAAGTTAGATATATATACAGGATAGTTTGGATATTGAAGAATGCATTTTGAGTAGACGAGTGTTGGTGGATTGAGTGTGGATTTGAAAAGAGTTAATATTGGTCTATTGGCATGCAAACTCTTTGAGCTTCAAAAGAACTGAATCTGCACTTGTGAGGTGTATGTTCACCAGTTCATTCTCTAGATGGAAGCCATTATATTACTATATCTTTTGTAGGTAGTGAGCCTCTATTTTGGACAGTGAGTCCTAGTAGTGAGCCACCATTTGTAATATATTATAACTAGTTATACTATATTGTGAGTTAACCCTCACTGTGGTTTTTCTAATTTTGTGTTTTCCGCGTAAAAATCTTGGTGTTCATGTGTTATGTGTTTCCATTTTTTTTAATGCTTCAGCTTATCTTAAATATCATATACATTAGAATAATTGTATGGTATTTGCTCAATAAGTTTGAAAATATTCTTATTCACCCCCCTCTCAATATCTTGAGTATTCAACAATTGGTATCAGAGTTTGGTTCCTCTGGAAAAGCCTAACAACTTGAGGTGGATCTTGAAGATTGAACAAATGGATGATAAAGAAGAAACTTGGATAGCCCTTGATGACCTTGACAAAGTTGAAAATGAAAAAAGAGATCTAAAAGAAATTCTTGACGAGGGAAATGAATGCATATGAAAATTGAAAGAGAAATTGAATAAATTTAAAGAGAGAAATACAGAAGTTAGTGACCAATTAAAACAAACAAATGCAAAGGTTACTAGAATAAATATGAAAGTGGAGAAAAATAAGATAATTGAAGAGTGTTTTAATGTAGCAGTACAAATCAACTCTAATGAATGCTCTAGGCTTTAACAAGAACTGGTGAACCTCGGAGAAAAACTAAAAAAAAACAAAATTCTATGAAGATAGTTTTAAGACATGCTCCACCAAGCTTGATGAATTGATTGCAGGATAGTGTAGACATGGAAAATGTACAAGTTTGTTTTGGCACACCTGATCCCGATTACTAACAATTTTTCCTCTTAAATCACATTCTCAGCATTTCATTACTTTCTATCCCTTAATTTAATAAATCATTATTTATTGGATTAAGTCTACCTCTTTCAGTGATTAAATTAATCAATTAATTTAATAAACCATTGCATCCCTCTTTAATTAAATAAATCATTTTATTTAAAAAATCTCTAAAGTCGTCCTATTAAATTAAATAAATTAAACCTTATTTGATTTAATCTAACATATTCTTTGTTGATTAAATAAATCAAATCATTTATTTAATAAATCATCTATTCTCAATTCTTGACTTAAATCAATTCATAAATCTAAGTGTAAATTGTCACATCACCTAATTCTTCATTAGATTAATCAAACCCATGATTAACTTAATTCGTCTCACTAAAATTCTCTAGAAAATGCAAGTTGCACAATAAATCAAATACTTTGATTTATTAATTCTTCTATTTTCCCTCACAAAGCATCAAAAGGGAATATTCCCTTATTTGAATTCAAAAAGGCCAAGTGGACTTGGTCCTTCCAACAAGGCATTCAATGCCTCTTACATGTCCTTGACCTTGAGCCAAGTGACATTAACTTCATTCCCTTTCCCTCTTCAACATGTCATTTCTCAAATTTGAAATGCCACCTAATTGAATTAATTGGCACTTTGGCCAAAATGTGCTCATTCCTCATCCAATCATATGTGGACAAGTGGCACAATGCCATTGGATTCTCTTTTGTCCCACATTGCTTAATCTTGCTTACTTCTTCCAAATAGAAGTCTATAAATTGGAGACTCTTCTCCTTAATCTTCATCCACAATTCATATGCAAAGTTACTCTCTACAATTGAGAACTAATTTTTCTCATTTCATCCATACATTTCTCATATTTTCACATTTACATCAAGGCTATGCTCAAATCTCTTTGGAGATTTGACCATTGATTCAATCAACTCACATTTGCACATAGGAATTGGGAAAGGGCCAATTACAGCACATCATTGGCACCAATTCCCCCATAATATCATCATACTATTGGCTAGATTAGGATTTACTTTCATATCATTTAAGTTTTTTTATTTTCCTAATTTTAGCTTGAATAGGTGGATTTCATGGGGAATCCTTCACTCTTTGCATGCATTTTGATCTAACACTAACAATGTTTGTCATCTTTGTGCACTTGCAGGTTTAGGGGTTCACATTTTTGCTCTAGAAGGAGGGCAATCTCAAGAAATATCATGTTTATTTTAATTTTCCGTGATTTTTTTTACGTTTTTCGCTCACATACAGGAAACTGCACCGTGGCTAGCTCAGGTGGTCCTGTATTGCATCATGGACTCATATGCGGCACTATATTGTACCGCACCCCTAGAAACCCATGGCACCATATAGCACCGCAATTGCTTCCCACCTTTGAAATTTGAAATTTAGCCAACTTTCGCTACTTCCAAACTCCACCGTGTGCCAAACTCCACCACACCCGCGGTCTCTATTTCTCCAGAGCACCGCATACAGTTGACCGTGCAGCACTGTATGGCACCGCCTATTTTTCTAAATAGCATCACACCCGCTAAACAACACCACACCTACTAAACTCTGCCGCGGGAACAATCTTTCTTTTATTTTTATTTTGAATAAATTTTAAACTTTTTAGCATTAACTTGGTTTGTTGTATTATTGCTCTCTTGTTTTTTGTCATTTTACAGATTGGAGAAGAGGAAAAACAAAGAGAGAAGTCCATCATGATACCATGTTCACAAAACCAAAGTGTTCCTAAACACGAAAAGTGTTGTTTAACACTCCTTAAGAAATTTTTTTAAAAATCTTTGGCCTTAGGAAAACTAGATTTACTTTGGAATTAAAAAGAACAAGCAATCTTTCTTTATGACAACATGTTTATTTTGTACAAAGTGTTTTTAAACACTCTATAAAGCATTTTCTAAGTTTCTTTGATTTTAGGACACTAGTTTTACTTTGGGTTCTAAAATTAACAAAATCAAATTTCCTTTCAAAAGTTGCCAAGGGGCTAAAAATAACTTTAGGCAAGCAAACTGATTTTGTTTAAAAGGTAACAATTGAGTAAGGCAAACTCACACTTCATTTGGTGCTTAAAAAGAAGTCATCATTGCTTTGAGGTTTAAAATGAACAAATGTTCTCAATGTTTTGCAGTCTTTTTTACAAATTAATATTATCTAAAATGTGTATGCGCTTCTCTCGCGCTTCATTGCGATCTTGAGAATCAAATTTTTTTTGGTAATATTAGGTTGTTAAAAAAAATTGCGACCACATTTCAATTTGGGCACTTAAAATTGAACAAAACATGCAAGTTTGAGCACGACATATTGCGGAGGTTTTCCCCTTTGTTTTTCAACAAAGGTTGTGTAAATGATGGGATATGTTAGCTTGCTTTTGTTAACTTAGAGGGCCTACCTTGTGGGAAAAATTACTCACCCAAGGGAATGACCCAACCGGGAAAACACTAAAGCCAAGCGACTTCCACCCAGGATATAAGTGTGGATATTGGAGCAAAGGCCAATATCATGAGGATTATTCCGACGAGATGGACAACAATGGACTCTTTCCGATATTGGATAATCCCCCATGAATGGAATGCCCGGATTAGAACCCTTTGTTTAGAAAAAGGCCAAAACCTTGTCTATCTTGCTGGTGCAAAAGGTCATGTCCTTTGAAGCGGCCCCACGTTATACATGCGGTCTTGTTGTGGAAATGAAAAGTATGCCATAGGAGATTCATGGGTACTAATGCTTGGCTAAACCGAATAAGTGAGTGTTGTGGAGGGGAGCCAGTGTGGTCAAGCATTTATCCATTAGCACAAGATATGCGCAGCTAGATTTATCCAAGTGGGAACCCAACAAGATATTGCCTCATCATCCTAGGAGTGTGAAAGTGCTTGGAAGAAATACAGTGCTTGATCTTGAAAACATTCAAAAACAAACATTCACAAGACCTTCAAATTTCAAACACCTTGTCAGAAACAAATACCTCTTGACGAATTTGGACACTCTTGCTTTCCCTAGGAATCATATTCCTAGAGGTTTCTAAGTGCACAAATTCTACCATCATTTGTTTTCAACAAGGATAAACATAAGGAACTTTTTCCCTATTTTCCTTTTCCTCGATTTCCACACAATGGACCTTGTGGGATGAGAAAGAAAGTCGGACACTAGATATATAGTTTGAAACTTAAGCAAGCAAGTGTCTTTGATAAAAAGAAGCTCATTAAACCAAGATAAAAGACAATTTGAACTTCATGTGTGTTGTTTCCAATGATTTCCCGCAAGATTAAAATCCCAAAGCCAAAGTTCAAAAAGCTTAGTCTAAAAACTCATGAGGAGCGTCTTGAGAGACTTTTCGAATTCAGAGAAAGACTTGTATACAAATTTTACAGAAAAGCTTCAAAGAATAATCCCGCATTGTATGCATTTTATTGTCAACAAAATCTTGAACTTTTTGAAAGGTTTTCTTTTCTCCCATAGGAATTATAGCATGTTCTTGAACACCGAGATCTTGTAAGAAATATTTGTGTCTAGGTTCAAGTCTAGGATCAAAGTTTCACCCCCCATCCATATTTTCATCAAAAATAAAATCTCATCCCATCATCAAACCTTTTGAGAACTCTAGAAAAAAATCACTTGTGCTAAATTTAGAGGGCTAAACCAACATCACCCTATCTTGGCTTAACACACCTAGCCAAGATAGTCAACACTTTTGGACTAATTTACCTTTAGGATAACAAAACTTCCTAAAGGTGTACTAGTTCATAAAAACACATTGGCTTAACACACTTAGCTAATTCATCCACTTGTGCAAGTCCCTTAGGATAATGCAACTTCCTAGGGAATACAACTTCACAACAAGCCTTTTGACTTAATGCATCTAGTCAAATTATCACAATCAATCAATTCAAAAGCCCTTGCAAGTTTAGCATATCCCTTCAAAAGTTCTCCAAAAAGGTTTTCACTCACTCATCCCATCCATTTAACCCATCACCATTACCACCATCTTTGATCTTTGGCTTTCCTAGTCTCTTCTCTTTTGAACCCGAAAGGTTAGGATCAAACGATCCCTATTTTTATGGTTCAAACTAGATCTCAATACAAGAAGAACATGGAGAATATCAATGACATATCAACTTTTGTGGGCATGAGTTTGTTAACCTCTGAAATAAACCTTGCGGGATCAAGCAATCCCCCAACTAACTCTCCTTTATCATCAAAAAATCCTCAAGAGGAGAGCCATGAGGAGGACATCATGAACAAAGACATGGGGATGACACAATCCAAAATGATAAAAATGGTTCAAAACCCTGACAACCATAAAATTATTAGTGCCATGTTCAAATACTTAAACACATTAATGGATGGACGGGTCCCATTCCCTTTCGACCTTGATGCAAGCACTAGTATGAACATGCCTCTTATGAATGCATCCCCAATGTCAAAAATCAATCAAGAAATACCCCACATCACTACAACCATCACTCCAACCTCACCAATTGGAAACAAAGGAAGTCCTATGTTTCGAGAGTTGCAGTAGCAATGCCTAGTGACCAATAAAGAGGTAGCTGTCACCAACACACCTGATAATCTTGTGCCAAAAAACCCATTACACCCATACGTCCCACTCACATTTCATAATCCTGGTAGTTCATCTTCATTTCATGCCACGACAGCCTATCAGTTACACATACCCACTTCTTTACCACAAGAAGAAGGAGATTTATTTAGAACAACTGAAGTCGCTAATCTTTTTTATTTCTAGGATAGCCTACCACCACTACCCCCATTTCCATTTGTGACCACATCACCACTCAGAGTAGGGTTTCCTCCCCTAAATACTGATAGCTTCTCGAAACAAGTTAATGTGCAAATCACCTCAAATACCATCCCTTTTCCCGCAACGTCACAGCCACAAGTGGCGACCATCCAAGCCACTATGACAAACACATATGCTGGTCCTCAAGTATCCCAAAGCATGCCTTCACAAGGACCAAACATCTCCACCACCCCTCCAACAACCCAAGTCTCAATCGTCACTACCACAATCCCTCCACCTGTCACAACAGTTGGCATGATTCTTGTTCCACCACCAATCCCACCAAGATCCAACTTAGAAAACTCATTCATTACCTTGAAAGAAACTCTCCAAAAGGCTAGCCAACAAAGAGTACTCAAGCAACAATAGTAAGCCCAAGCGCAAGCTCAAGCACAAGCACAAGCTTGAGCCTAAGCTCAAGCACAAGCCCAAGCTCAAGTGCAAGAACAAGCTCAAGCCCAAGCTCAAGCACAAGCTCAAGCCCAAGCTCAAACACAAGCCCAAGCTTAAGCCCAAGTGCAGGATCAAGCCCAACAACAAGCACAAGCACAGTACCAAGCGCAGTTGCAAGCGATCCACCTACAAGCCTACCAACAAGCCCTACAAGACTTTCAGGCACAACAACAAGCTAAATAACAAGCTTTGTTGGAACAACAACAACTTGACCAACAACAATCTTTGTTCGTGCAACAACAACTAGACCAAAAACAAGCTTTACTAGCTCAACAACAGATTGATCAATAGCAAGCTTCATGGGAACAGCAGCAGATGGACCAACAACAAGCGTTATTGGAACAATAGCAGCAAGATCAACAACAAGTATTGTTGACGCAAATGTAGGCATACCATCAGGCTTTGGACACACAACCGAGCTTGCAGCAAACACCCACCAGTAATCTCCCAACCCATCAAATACCTCAAACACCTCACAACTCATTCATCCCACCGCCCGATCTGAGCAAAGATGTTGCAACACAAATCAAACTAATTTCGCAACAAGTGTTAGACTTACAAGTAGGAAAAACCACAAGGACACTAGGCAATTTGTGCCCTTATCCATTTGATAGAAGTCTCACCATGGTACCATTCCCAAAGGGATTCGAGATCCCCAAATTTGACAAATACAATGGAACGAGCAACCTTGAAAACCATGTTAGGCAATTTTAGGTGCACTGCATGGAGGTCGCATATGATGGCACATACGTAATTCAACTCTTCCCCTAGAGCCTAATAGGTACAGCTATGGAATGGTTTTCTCACCTACCCATGGGCATTAAAACATTCAAGGAAATAATGGAGGCTTTCCTTAAGAATTACGCTTTCAATATGGATGCCGATGTTAGTTTGGAAGAACTATTTGCATTCAAACAAGCAAAAGGAGAGCTATTCACATCCTTCCTGCAAAGATGGCGATCCAAGGCCAATCAGAGAAAGTGGACCATGCCAGAGGAACAACAAGTTTGCACCATCATAGCCAATCTAGATGAAAACTTGGTATTCTACCTAAAAATGCAGTGCATCACATCATACGATCAATTGATTTCAAAGGCACTCAACATCGAAAGAGCCCTTACTGCGTGAGGAGGCACACCAACATTCACTCCACCCTAGAATAACCACCCGTCTAACAAATACAATGATAAAACCCAAACCTGGTCAAGGAATAAAAATATCACGAATGATGATGTGGTTGATGCTAAAGTGGTCATTAGTGCCCCTAAGTAGAATACCCAGAACCATCATTAGCCGCAAAATCATAATCACAACAATGTACAGACTAATGCGGTAGTAGCACAACCACAACCATCTTCCACCAATAAAATCAGTAATGTGGGAAATCAAGGAGGACCACCTCCTTGCAACAAGTATCCTCCCAAGCAGAAATTCACAGCGCTTGGAGAATCGATTGAATCCATAATGAAAAAAACTGGTCAAGGAGAATCTAATCAAAGTCTCTAGCTTTGAGTAGTACACAGAACCAATGACCAAGCCACCATGGTATAACAAGAACATCCTTTGTGACTTTCACAAAGTCAAAGGACACACCACTGCCAATTGCATGAGACTCAAAAACATCATCCAAGACCTCATTGAGGATAAGGTCATCAACATCGAGCAGCTGGCCGGAAACCAAGACCTAAAGATATACATGAATCTGATTCCGAACCATAACCAAGGGAACAATCAAGGAAATAATCAAGGGAATAATAAGGGCAAGCAAAACTATGCTAGTGCTAATCTAGTATACGAGGAGAGTTGGATGCGTTGATGAAATAGTCACTGTCATAATTATCAAGGGAGCCAACAATGACTGTGGAGTCACCACATGAGGCGGAAAGGTTACCATCATTGGGGCACCTGCTAAGACTCCCATTTCCAATACAAAGGCCATCCCCTATGATTAAAATGTCATAGACTAGCTAAAAAGAACACCTGCCCAAATCTCCATCATGGAACTATTAAAAATCTATGTTGCCCATAGGAAGATCCTTGATGAAGCACTAGTTGCGTCTACCGTCACTGCCACCCTCGACACAGACCAATTCCAGGCTATGGTGGGTAACATTGTTACCCCAAATCTCATTACATTTTTGGATCAAGATTTCCCTCCACATCCATCTCATAATCGTGCACTCTACCTCCAAGTCCTAATCCACAAAAAGAAATTCAAACGAGTCCTGGTAGATGGAGGTACAGGCCTTAATATTTATTCTTTAAAACCCATAAAGAAATTGGGATTCGCCAAGGTTTCCATCAATAAGAACAAAAGCATCACAATAAGGGCATATGATGGTCAAGAAAGAGTATCTCAGGGTACTATCAAAATCCCCATTCAAGTGGGGCTGGCAACCATGGAAACCACCTATCAGGTCCTCGACCTCGACCTACCATACAACATCCTCTTGGGATGCCCATGGATCCATGGAATGAAGGAAGTGGCCTCGACTTATCACCAGTGTATTAAATTCTCACATCAGAACAAGGAGGTCACTATATATGGGGATCATGAACCTTTTTCCTACTGCAAAAACTTGGAAGCCAAGTTTTATAAGATTCCCCAAGTGCCCAAAAATGATGAAGGACCATCTACTTCATACATAGACCCAGCCAATCTCACCTCCACTTTTGTGACAGAGACACTCACCATCCCTGACATATCTGAAATCAAAGGCATGATCAAAGACAATGGATGTGGTAACTATAGAATGAAGAGAAATGCATTTATTGTAGGAGAGTTACTACAATCGCCTAGGTCGCATGGACAACCCTAGCTAGTTCAAACACCTGTCCGCACTATTAGAGAAGAACCCTCTGGATTCCACCATTGGGGGGATCTCAGTCGGGAGAATGTGGATGAGGAGGACATCTCAAACACACTATACCAAGATGAAAGACCCGCTCCCAACCTACCCATGGACGAAACTAACAGAGGGTTAGAAATGATGTTCAGTATGGGCTATAACAGGAATGAGAGCCTAGGAAGAAATAGTGGATGGTTGGAGCCCATCATTGTATAAAGAAGAATGCGAAACCTCAGCCTTGGGTATACTCCTCCAAGAATAACCATATGTGGTAGAGGTATTCCCAAAAGGGCAGTTAGATCCTCTCCTTAGGCAACAACAACTACTCCTAGACCACCTGTTTGGTTAGGTACCCCACTCGATAATTACACCTTTGATGTCACTAATGTTTGTCCCAGTAGTGATGATGATGATACCATACTAGGTCTCCCTAGGGTTTTTGAAGATTTCACCTTATTAATGATAATTTCCTCCACAACCGAGTCAAACCAACCAACCCACTGAATCACCTTAGTGCATCCCCAACTCATCGATCATGACCAATGGGGACCACCAATTCTTGACTCATTTGAAAATGATGAGGCACTCTCGAAATTCATGGGACTAAGGGATACAATTCCATGTGGAGATCACAAGGTTGGATTCAACATCACACTAGACATAGAGGCATACTATGGGGAGATGATTGAATCTTTCAGTCACAAAAGAAAAATATCGAGAATAAGCTCAGAGTTTTTTAGTGAAAACCACACTGTGGCACTCTTGAGCCGTAAAACAGTAAAAATAAAGGATGCACCCAATGGTGAAAACCTCTCTAAGGCATCGAGGGATGAAGGATTCAATCTCCCCCCTACCACTCTACATCAGGAGAAATCAGTAGTATTGGAAAAACAGTGCAACCTGGTCAACTTAGGAACAGAATCAGAACCACAAATTACCTTCTATGCAATGTCCCTCTTGGTAGAAGAATAGGAATTGTTGGTAGCATTCCTAAAAGAGAGAAAGGTAAATTTTGCATGGACCTATGCTTACATGCTAGGTCTGGATCCTAAGGTAGTGGTTCATCATTTGGCTATTTACCCCAGAGCAAAACCAGTCAGACAAAAGGTAAGGAAGATGCACCCACAAATAGCCTTGCTCATCAAAATTGAGCTACAGAAACTTCTGGATGTTGGCTTCATACGCCCAATCAACTATCTAGAATGGGTATCAAATCTTGTACCTATCTCAAAACTAAAAGGGGGCATCTGCATCTGCACAGATTTCAGAGACCTAAACAAAGCATGTCCTAAGGATGATTTTCCACTACCCAACATTGGCATGATAGTGGATATGATGGCTGGACATGAGATGCTATCCCTAATGGATGGCTTCTCAGGTAAAATCAGATAATGATAGCAAAGGAAGACCAACATAAGACAACCTTCACATGTCCTTGGGGCACCTACTGTTGGAATGTGATGTCTTTTGGGTTAAAAAATGTAGGAGCTACATATCAAAGAGCCATGACACTAATCTTCCATGACATGATCCATAAAATAGTCAAAGATTATGTGGATGACATACTAGCTAAATCAAAGAAAAGGTAGGATCACATAGCAACTCTAAGTGCAATCTTTGATAGACTAGAACAATACAAGGTCAGACTCAACCTGAAGAAGTGTGTCTTTGGCATACAATCGGGAAAGCTATTGGGATACATAGTTTCAATGAGAGGGATAGAGGTGGACCTTGCAAAAGTAAAAGAAATCCTTGAAATGGAAGTGCCAAGAATGTTAAAGCAACTCAGAGGATTACAAGGCAGACTCCAATCCATCCGGAGATTCATAGCATAGCTATCAGATAAAAAGATCACCTATTCACACCTACTCGACAAGGGAGTAGCATTCAGATGGGACGACAAGTGCGAGCAAGCATTTAATAAAATTAAGGAATATATACTTACACCACCTGTGTTGATGCCACCAATTACCAAGAAACCATTAATCCTATACATCTCAGCAACAACAACCGCCCTTGGCACCCTTTTAGCCCAACATGATGAAAAGAGAACTGAGCAGGCCATCTACTATATCAGCAGAAAAATGGTGGGGCATGAGCTCAATTACACATCAATAGAAAAGGCTTGCCTAGCATTGGTATTTGCAGCTCAAAAATTCAAACACTACATGCTAGCTCACCAAATCAAGCTGATTGCCAAGATACACCCTCTAAAGTATCTATTGTCAAAAGCAATACTTACAGGAAGAATGGCTAAGTGGGTAATGATACTATCTGAACACGACATCGAATATGTCGAGAGAAAGGTAATCAAAGGACAAGTTATTGTAGATCAGCTAGTAGAGGCTCCTCTCTACATAGATAACCCGCTTGTATCGGAATTCCTAAATGAGTCCCTTTTCAACCTTGGTGCAGCCGACCACTGGAAATTATACTTCGATGGCTCCCACACACAACATGGATTAGGAGCTAGTGTGTTCTTCATCACCCCATAAGGAGACTGTATACCTAGATCATATAAACTAGCATTCCCCTATACCAACAATATTGCAAAATACGAGGCTTTGACCATAGGCCTCAAGATTGCAGCATAGTGGAGAATCGTGGCATTAAAGGTTTATGGGGACTCGCAACTTATCATCAACCAAGTCAACGGTGAATACCAAACGAAGGATGATAAGCTCGCACCATACAAAAAGGTGGTAGAAAGCCTCAAGGAATCATTCATCGACATCACCTTTGAGTAGATATGAAGGACAAACAACAAAGCAGTCGATGCAATGGCAACTGTCGGATCCTTACTACACATCCCTCACAACGTCTCGAAACATGAATTCCTGGTAGAATAGTTTCTCGTACCCATGTTCGAGGTACCAGAGTCAAAATACGTGTGTGAACTCATTGGTCCTGGTGATCTTTGGTATCATGACATATACACCTACCTAAGATTAGGAATCCTCCCAACTGACATCACCCCGAACCTAAAGTGAACCTTTGTCAAAAGGTCTTCACGATTCGTCATCCTAGGAGAGACCCTCTTCCATAGAAGTGTCGATGGAACCTTACAATGTCGTTTAAAGCCTGAGGAAGCCTTGACTGCTCTAACTGAGGTACACAATGGTATGTGCAGTTTGCACTTAAGTGGTATGGCCTTGGCTAAGAAGTTGCTAAGAACCGGGTACTACTGGCTAACAATGGAGAGAGAGGTGCACAACTTTGTTAGGAGATGCCTGCAATGCCAACAACATGGAGATTTTATTCATGCACCAGCTCAAGAACTACATCCCATCGTTACACCTTGGCCCTTTTCACAGTGGGGGCTCGATCTCATTGGTAAAATTTCACCCACCTCATCCAATGGCCACAAGTTCATAATCACCGCCACTGAATATTTCACAAAGTGGGTCGAAGCAATTCCCATGACCTACATCACGGGAAAACAAATATCCAAGTTCATCCCGAATTACCTCATTTGCCGATACGGTGTTCCTCAATCCATTATCTCTGATAATGGGACACCCTTCAAGAATCAGGTTGTCCATGATTTATGTGTAAAATTCAAAATCCAGCACAATTTTTCCACCCCATACTATCCACAAGGCAATGGCCAAGCATAAGCTACAAATAAAACCATTCTAAAAATCCTCAAGAAAATAGTCAATGACTATGGTCATGAGTGGCATCTATAGCTAAATCCCACCTTATGGGCCTACCGCACTAGTATCCACATGCCAACAGGCACCACCCCATTCTCCCTGGTCTACGGATCAGAAGCCATCCTCCCTATTGAGATTGAGCTCCCGTCACTGAGGATATCACTGCAAAACTTCATCACAGATGAGGAATACAGTGCTACAAGGTTGAATGAGCTGGAATTACTAGCTGAATGGTGCATGGATGCCCTAAATCATCTACAAGTGTACCAAAATTGCTTGAAATAGAGGTACAACAAGAAGATCAGACAACACACTTTCCAAGTTGGTGACCTTGTGCTGAAAGAAAACCAAAAGAATGTGCCAAACTCGGACACAAAGGGAAAGTTTGAGCCCAATTGGCTAGTACCCTTTGTCATCACTACAAGTTACAAATTGGGGGCATATCAGTTGTCGACATTAGAGGGCGAGCCCCTGCAGGAGCCCATGAATAGCTCTCACCTCAAAATGTTTTATGCTTAAATCTTGCAAGGTATAGAACCAGAAAATACAAAAACAATCAAAAAAAGTCCTGAAAAAATGGTTACCTTGATGAAAACCTGGCAAACAGGCATCTTGGTGACAAGAAAAAAATTAAAAAATGCAAAAATCCAAAAAAAAACAAATCAGAAAAAAGATTAAAAATAGTAAAATGAAAAATTCATCCTCTAGTGAAAACCACTTCGATGGTGCTTTGGACAAGTACCTTGGTGAAAACTTGGAAAACAAGCACCAAGTGTAAATAAAGCAGCCCCCCCATCTACCAGGATCTGCATGACTCATTCATTCCGTTGCATCTTAATAAATCATCCATCCACCCATTTGCTCGCATCCATTCTACCATAGTACTACTTGGCATTCTTAAGGTCAGTTTGACTTGCCTTCATCAAAGTAGTCTATTGCACCACACTGGGGGAATGTTCCCACATGCATCAGATCGAATTCATGTATATTCTCCTGATCTTCTTTAAATTTATCAAAAAAATCCAAAAACATCCAAATCATCAAAAATCCAAAAACATGTCAAAATATCGGAAAATATTCAAAAAATTCATTATTTAGTCTTGTCAGTCTTTCACCTTGTCAAACTACGTCATCTCTGAGATTGAATGTAGGCAAGGTTGATCTTTGATCATCCCTAGAGATAGTTAGGGTCATTCCTTAGGCACCCATCACATTGGCAATCCATTTGCCCATCTATTTTACATTTTAGGTCAGTCCTTAGGCATTTGTCGCAATGGTAATCTGTTTGCCCATATATCTTTTCATTAAGACAATTTTTTCATCAGTTGAACTACATGGTCTTTGTGTGTATAACATAGGCAAGGCTAATCTATGGATCAGCTCCTGAGACCCCTAGGATAGGTCTTTAAGTTAGTTTGTTTGTCATAAATCTCAAAAATACCAAAAACATTGGAAAATCTAAAAATGAAAACAGCCTCAAAATATTTTCAAAACAACAAAAACAACCTCAAAACATCTGGAAACCCAAAATGGTGCATCCATTTCATCTCGCTTTCACCCATGATTGTCATCACTCATAATAAAGTAAATCAATCATCACTTTCACCCTTTGGTGAGTCAGTCAGAGGAAAGTCTAGCAGGTTCAAAAGGGAACACCTAATCCTCAAAGTCTCAGGTCTAGATCAGTGAATCAACAAGTTGGTCAACTAGGAGTATCAATAGCTTATCACCCAAATCAGTCCCACCAAAACCCTGATCATGGCATGTCCTAGGATGAAGCTTTCCTACGATGGACATAAGCATTAGATACCCCATAGTAGTTAGTCTTGGCTAACGGTATGAAGAACATTAGCTTGTTTATTTGCTTTATCTAGGTCTTGTTTAGACTTATCTTATGTTGCACTCATTTCAAGGACCTCTCAATGATGCCTAAATAAAATAGGTTTAGAGAGAAAGAAATGGGGCAATGATCATTATCTTTATATCTATTGTTCTTGTGGGATAAGCTTGTAAAATAACTTAGTCATGAATATTTTGTTTTGTTTGTAGGGAGGATGTTTTAGGTATCTTGTTGACCACATAGGAAAGATTTCTTTTCTATGGTTTGGTATGAGATGTTTAGAATGTCTGAACTACATCTTGAATGAAGTATGTATGTTAAGTGTGAACAGGAATACTCCTATCTGATTTTCGAGTCAAAGTCCATCACACTAGGTACAAATTCCATCTTGGTCCCTTATACCTTGATGCATCGTACCTATGTGTGTTATCAAACATAACACAATTGACCCTTTGAAAATACCAATTCCTAGGAATACAAATCACCATCTCCATCCTAACTAATTCATTAATTCTGCATTTCTTCTACCCTCTTTCCACACCAACATGGTATCATAATAGTAATTAGAACATCTCCAATCCATACATCCTGCATCCACTAGATTGTTAGCATCAAAAAGCACATGGCATCATATCATTATTGTAAACTATGAGGAATAATATAAATTTTTTATTCTAAACATCTTAAGCACAAAATTGCATCATACATAATCATTTGTGTCCATTATCATTTGCAACCATTACCATCATTAATATGCATTACATCATTAAAATCATGGAAAATATACAAAAAGAAATGTATCCATTGCATACATCACATCACATAAGCATAAGAATAGAAACATCTCATAGCATCATACATTTGCATATTATACATCTGCATATCGTACATGTGCACCATACATATCATAAAAAGGTGAATCATCTCGTATATATCATCAAAAATACTGTTATGATACAAATTGGATCAGGTGTCCATCGAATACATAATACAATAAGGCCAAAATACTATAGCCCGTATATAAAAAATAAAGCAAAAGGTCCTGTGATCAAAAGAGGGACAGGCCCTACTGGTTGCTACCCTCCCCATCCTGTCTCTCACCATGTGCCTCTGTCGGTCGCCTCCCTGTCTGCTAGGAAAAGTCTGGCACTCTACGGTCTGATGGCACTACATGTCGATAATGGTGCCAACAGTACTCGACCTCTTTGATGGCCTCTTTGTAATCTCGAATATCAATCAATCGGGCTCGGGATGAAGACACTGCACTCTCTAACTACCATCGTTGGCCTATCTCTTGATCCCTCTCGAATCGTGTCTGGTCTCTCTCCATAGTCAGAGCTTGTACCTACCCCTGTAGTTGCTGAATCAACACATCTCTGTGATCGGGTTGTCCTGCTAGCTGCCCTGCTAGTTGCTGCTGAGGACCTACCCTCGGCTGACCATCCTGATCTCCTACTTGTACAGGTGACTACTGAGCCTCATCCCTGGGAGGTGTCTAATGAGGAGGTGGCCCACCTTGTCCTCTACCCTACCCCCTGCCAGCTAGCCAACCCCTGCGTCTGCGCCGTGGAACAACTGTTCCTAGAACTATCAATCTAAGTGGAGGTTTGAACCATGCCCTATAGGCTAGAGTTACCCCCGCAACTGCTGGCCCCTGATCATATGGCCATGGTCAAGCCACTAACTTCCTAAATGAGGATAGTGCCTCGGCAACCGAAATGGGCTGGCCCCATGCTGTCTCTCTCATCGTACGTGCAAAGACGGCCACACACTGGTCATCAGGCCTATCCTGTATCTCCCCGAATTGATGAGCAACCCTGTCCAGGAGATACCTCTCAACCATGGTATGCTCTCACCCCTGCATCAATTTGTCCTATTGGGAAAAGAAGAGTTGTTGATCATCATCTCGCCATGGACCAACACCCATCCACGGTCTCCAGACGAACTCTCTCATATCATCGAGAACTCAGCACCAGTGCGGAATACCACTTGCGCTAGTAAAAGAAAAGTGCATCACTACCCCGCCGTACTACCAAACAAGGGGTTCATCTGTCTCCATGAGAACTAGTGTGATATCTGAGTGAAGCACTGGGATCCTCTCCCATGCCTAGACATGCAATAAGGTACCGCCAGCCCTGATGGACCTGCTGTCCAAATACGCAAGCTCATGAAGATCTCTATAGAGGGATGCTAATAACACTGGTCCCCAGGCAAAGCACTCCCTCTAGTAAACCATCTGATCCCATGCCAGTCCCCATCCTGGACTAAAGTATCAGCCCCGTTGATCACGTACTACAAGGCCTGAGATAATAGCAGCAATAATCAACCTGTATGTGTGTAAGCGGTCATGATATATCTCTAGGTCGATCTGACCATCACAAAACTTAAGCACATCCATCTGCATAACCCCGTAACAGGCCTCTCTGCCAGCATCTGGATCATAGATGACTTGGGTCCCGTGGATAGGCAATCGGAGGATACGCCATACATCCTCGAGAGTGATAGTGGCCTTGCTAGTAGGAAGATGGAAGGAGGAGGTCTCACTATGCCATCACTCTGCCAGAGCCGTAAGCATGCTTAGGTGAGCCCGAACAAGAGGGACGTACGCAACATACCAAAGACTGATGGCACCAAGATGCTCCTGGACCAACTTTGGCATAGCCCCTAGTCTGCTAAGCACTGGCCATCGGTGCTCCCTCGAGTAAAGTACACTGGCTCCTCTTGCACAGGGAAGGCCGTTGCGTCAGAAAAATAAAGTTTCATTATATTTCAAAGTTAAAATTTTTCCTAAACTGGAAAATGTGGCACTATTTGTGGGTGCGGCGCAGTTTAGAAAATTCCAAACTGCACCACCACGACGGAGTTTGCCATTTTGGCAGTCGCACAGTGGCCTGCATGGCACACTTTTCATATGCGGTCCTCCTTAATGAAAATCCTAAATTCCTAACTATGTAGCGTGGTGGAGTAAGGACATGTAGTGGACTTCAGATAAACTAAATGCTAAATCGCAAAGTGGCTTGTGTGGTGCACTTCGCATATGCGGTGCAATAGGGGACCGTACGATTGTGATAATACACTTTTTGCAGTGCCATATGGTGCCGCGCACTTTGTGCGGGACTTAAACCCTAATAAATGCACATAAAATGATAAAATTAAAAGTTGGATAGGGGTACATACCATGGGTCCTATGCCGATTGGCCGCTGGTGTGTCTGAACCCTCTCCAACAGGTACCTGGGAAGGCTGTCGTTGTGCCATTTTGACTTAGACTCAGTGGTCAAATGTGAAATTTTCTAAAGGTTAAGATTGCAAATGAATTGAAAATGATCGCACGAGGTGTATTTAGGCCTAAAAATTAGGGTTTTTTGACCTAATTTGACCTTCCAGCTAGAGTTTTGGTCCCCCGAACCCATTTTCATCCAATCGAGAGTCATTTTGTGTCCCTTTTGACATTTAGGTGCATTTTTCTAGCATTCTGGGGCATTTCTGGCCTGTTGGGCACCTTGTCATCTTTTTCGCGAGATCATCCAAAAATTTGAAATTTTCGTCTGATCTCTCGAGGGGGCAATATCTAGCAATATCCTTCTGTTGAGGCAGTAGTGGGGCATCTGAAAATATTTCAAAAATCCCCGACCTTTGATCACAGCAGTTTATTCTTTGAATCAATGCAACAAGTACATTGCTTCAAAGAGGGGCAAAATGTAGACATGGAAAATGTACAAGTTCATTTTGGCACACCTGATCCCGATTACTAACAACGTTTCCTCTTAAATCACATTCTCAACATTTCATTACTTTCTATCCCTTAATTTAATAAATCATTATTTATTAGAGTAAGTTTGCCTCTTTCAGCGATTAAATTAATCAATTAATTTAATAAACCATTGCATCCCTGTTTAATTAAATAAATCATTTTATTTAATTAAAATCTCTAAAGTCCTCCTATTAAATTGAATAAATTAAACCTTATTTGATTTAATCTAACATATTCTTTCTTGATTAAATAAATCAAATCATTTATTTAATAGATCATCTATTCTCAATTCTTGACTTAAATCAATTCATAAATCTAAGTCTAAATTGTCACATCACCTAATTCTTCATTAGATTAATCAAACCCATGATTAACTTAATTCGTCTCACTAAAATTCTCTAGAGAATGCAAGTTGCACAATAAATCAAATACTTTGATTTATTAATTCTTCTATTTTCCCTCACAAAGCATCAAAAGGGAATATTCCCTCATTTGAATTCAAAAAGGCCAAGTGGACTTGGTCCTTCCAACAAGGCATTCAATGCCTCTTACATGTCTTGACCTTGAGCCAAGTGACATTAACTTCATTCCCTTTCCCTCTTCACCATGTCATTTCTCAAATTTGAAATGCCACCTAATTGCATTAATTGGCACTTTGGCCAAAATGTGCTCATTCCTCATCCAATCATATGTGGACAAGTGGCACAATGCCATTGGATTCTCTTTTGTCCCACATTGCTTAATCTTTCTCACTCCTTCCAAATAGAATTCTATAAATTGGAGACTCTTCTCCTCAATCTTCATCCACAATTCATATGCAAAGTTACTCTCTACAATTGAGAACTAATTTTCCTCATTTCATCCATACATTCCTCATATTTTCACATTTGCATCAAAGCTATGCTCAAATCTCTTTGGAGATTTGACCATTGATTCAATCAACACAAATTTGTACATAGGAATTGGGAAAGGGCCAATTGTAACACATCATTGGCACCAATTCCCCCATAAGATCATCATACTATTGGCTAGATTAGGATTTACTTTCATATTATTTAAGTTTTGTTATTTTGCTAATTTTAGCTTGAATAGGTGGATTTCATGGGGAATCCTTCACTCTTTGCATGCATTTTGATCTAACACTAACAATGTTTGTCATCTTTGTGCACTTGTAGGTTTAGGGGTTCACAGATAGAAACCATCTAAAGAAAAAGGTGGATTGGGATTAAAATTAGGTGAAACATCAAAAGATGTGAACAATGAAAAGACTCAAGGTAAAGGAAAGACGATAAGAAATACAAGAAGAAGACCACCTATCAGATAGCCAAATGCACAAAGGTATCAATCCTTCAATGGTGTTTTTTTTTCATGCAATAACTTTGGTCATAGGGAAACTGAGTGCAAAAGTAGGATGAATTAGTTTTCTAGTTCCTTCTTCAGGTAATGCTACATGCATTTAATAAGATTGGACATAGAGCTAGTGAATGCAGAAATCAGATGATGAATTGGTTTAATGGTGATACAATGAATGAATCTTTTGCTAGTTATTGCTATACTTGTAATATGTTTGGACACAGAAAATGGGTGTAGATCAAGAA
The DNA here is from genome assembly GCA_007115665.2 of Sequoiadendron giganteum. Taxonomy (NCBI): domain Eukaryota; kingdom Viridiplantae; phylum Streptophyta; class Pinopsida; order Cupressales; family Cupressaceae; genus Sequoiadendron; species Sequoiadendron giganteum. Next base: position 219,778,246 of record CM021102.1, read on the forward strand.
TTACTTAAAGTAAAAAAAATCAAAGAAATGTTGTCTATGATAACTGCAACAAACCGAGAAATATTTCAAGAGTATGCAAAAGTGAAAAGGGAAAGAAGTTTTCCCTGGTAAAGAAGAATGGACCTATGAAGAAGAATGACAAAGATGAGGTTAAGCAAGAAATGAATAAGATATGAAAAATAAAAAAGAGCCAGAATCTTTAGATGTGTCTATTCCCTCGTCTGGTACAGGAAATTCCTTTGGGAACTAGACGTAGCATGGTCTTAGGGGGAGATTTAACAGAAAACTATTCAAACCCGCTAGATTTCAGGCATGCCAGTCTTCAGCATGAGGATATGTTGTAAGGAATGAATAGCCAGAGGTTATGAAAAAGGAACCGGAATAAAATGTACAAATATGTTCATCTGTAGAGCATATTAGGGTTCTTCCATGTCACTAAAGGGTTTTTTCCAACTTTTTGAATGGCATCACATTTAATGTGAATTAGGGCATCGAATTGACCTATAAATCGAAATTGTAAAGGAATTTCAATCACTTAGGTAGTTGAAGAAAGTGGAGAGAAATTTGTAGTATTTTTGAGGTAATCTCAAGTGTGACCTGTACAAACCCTAGCTTCGGTTTTTCATGAAGGGAAAAGGTATTGTTCAATTCTATGTTTTTGTGAGCTTGTGAAAATTCTCCTTTTGAATCTATTAGAGCTCAGTGTGTTGAAAGTGGCAACCTCTATAGTAGTGAAAGCATAAAAAATACCTAGACCCTCCTATTACAAATATTCAATGAAGGTTTTCAAGGACAACCCTATGGGCACCTTCTCAATGATTCTATTAGATCTCAAAAATGAAGGTTACAAATCCTAAGAGGTTGTAAGGATCTATGATCAACTTGCAATGTTTTTGAACTAATGAACATAGTTAACCTATATGGTTGATGACTCCCTACATGTCAGGCTCTACTAAACCTAGGTGGGTGGACCTTGATAATTGAAGCAAATTTAGAGTTGTATGAATTAGTTCAATTAAAGGATCTATCCACATTGGCATAAAGTGAAATAGATGAAATCTCATTAACTACTCCTACTCAAATTTGAAATGTGACTGTATAAATAATATATTATAAGATTCTAAAATGGAATGGGATGATGATTTCCTACTCTTGTTGGGCTAATTGAGTCAACAGGTAAATACTATCTGACTTACTTACTGGCTACAGTTCTAATTGTTTGGCACTTGTACTTGTTTATATCTTTTATAAATGTGCAAGAATGTGACTGTCAGACTCTACTTATTTATCCAATTGATTGTATCAAATTACTATGATTTATTAAAAGGATTTTAATCCTTCCTTCAAGGAACAAATTAAAATAATTACATAATGACAACAAATGTGTATTGATAAATGAAGTATATCATCAATTTGAAGAACAAGACAACATCAATGTGCAGAAAACTTGACAATTTTATCAATTACCTAAATCTTCTTACTAATCCAAATGTTACCTCCGAGTTACTATAATAAATCAAAAGGATTTTAATTCTTTAATAGAAACCAATTAACTTCATTACACAAAAAAAAAAGTGTGTCTTGATGAAACTGGAATATCAACTTGGATACATAGGCTCAAATAATAGAGAAACAAAAATGCAGAGACAACTAGATAATTGTTCAACTCAACAAACAATAGACACCATATTTTAGCCACTAGATTAAAACTTCTCCATTTGAATTATTTCGAAAGATTTTGCAATACACATCATGATACTTTGTTTCAGCAACTATTCCACCTATCCAACTACCTAACTACTAATTCTAATCTCATTCTCCTTCCTTCAATTTCATCTCACAGATATACATTACACATTCTAGGATTATGACCCTTCACCTGCTCTTCCATTTCAGTGCTTCACTTTATTTTAATTAATTTCCTTCGGCAAATTAAAATACTTTAATCTTCATTATCTTCATGAAATTTAATTCTTCATTTGGTGGAAATTCTCACTTCACTTTTTACATGTATGTATCTTCAATATGTTTTTTGGGTAAAAATAATTATTCCTTTGAACTCCCTTTATATTTGCCTCCTTGTGAAATTTAACTTTTAGTTATTACCATTTGTTGCATTTTCACATTTCTTTTACCCATTACCATATTTAATAAAATATTCGATCAGTAGAAATCACTCACTTCTAACCTCCTTGGTTAAAATATTTCATATTTCACTGAAAATATTTTACTTTATGAAGAAAATACTCTCTCTCTCCTCCTTCAACTTTATTTAATAAGTATTCACTTTATTACTTCCGCAATATCATATTTAAATATCTTCTTAATTTTTACCCATATTGAACCAATGTCATTTATTTTAATATTTATATCCACCTTCAAATTTTTGTCATGACAAGATCCATTGAAGAGACTTATACTCTTCTCTTCTGATAATGATGTGTCTCCATGATGAAGTAAGCTTGTTGGGCTACTAGTGAGACTCTCCTCGAAAACCACATCAATGTAACCTTCATAATCAGAAAGACTTGAGGAAACCACTATGACAAAATATGTCTCTCCAATGCATATCATTGTAGGAAGATTGTATCGGGGATACTTTGAGCCAACTCCTGCTGATATCGGTGAGACTTTGAACCAACTCTTACCGATATCAGTGAGAATTAAAACCAAATCTTTCTGATATCGATGAGACTTCAAACCAAATCTTTTCAATATCAATGAGACTTTGAACTAACTCCTACTGATTGGAGAGACTTCAAACCAGCTCCTATCGATCGGTGATACCTCGAAGAAACTCCTACCGATATCGATGAGACTTCAAAGTTCAAAATGACTCCCAATGATATGGCTGGTCTCTCCAATGAACTAATCAGTTTTGGGCTATAGGTGAGACTCTCCCCAAAAACCACATTGGTGTAACCCTCATATTTAGAGAGATATGAGGAAACAACTCTGATGAAAAATGTATCTCCAAAAATTTTAGGGTTTTTATTTTGGTGTGTTGGAAATGCCTCCAATTTCCTTCTTGCATAGTCCCTTGTGATTTATTTTTGAGGTCATCCTAAAAACATATTCATGGAGTAGACCTTGTATCTTTTATAACTAGTCTATCAAAAATATGAAATACCTTTTCAACTGAAATGGGTAGTTATTTGATTTCTGACATTTTGAACACTGACTAAAATAATTCAAGTAGCCTCCAAAATTGATTTGGTAAACTGGTCAAACAATCTCCAAGATCCATGAAAATTCACAAGTATGTGAATTGATAGTAGGGGGGTATCATTTTAGAATGGCTTGACAATAATTTATCGGGATTGAAAGTTTTTAACAATCAAAGTTGCTTATTCAGCCATTTTTTGCAAAACTCCCAATGTCAAGTTTAGTTGAACCTCCTTGAAAAAATATTAAATCTCTTCCTATGCAGCCGTAACTTTGGAGATTAGTTCATTTAGGTGAAATGAACAAGTGTACACAATTTTTTTATCTTTTTATTTTCTTGATCAAATATCCGGTGTCAAAGATGACCTTTTTGTAGCTGTTTTGAGAATGTAGTCTTCAAACTAGGTAAAATCCATTTGGATTTGATTTTGAAAAAATACCAAATGATGTTCTGAAGCACTAAAAATTGATATGGATGCACATTGAGATGGGGAGAATATAAACCACCATTTGGTATGTCATTAAACTCTTTCAGTTACTTAATATTGTCCTCCAAAGTGGTCACTTTAACAGATTTTACTATGTGAACAACAAACCTTCACAAAACTCTTCAACTTGGTCTTTTGAAACCTTGGCAAATAAGATCATAAGGAGCTAAAATTTGGTAGAGACACTCACATATGGTAGATGAACATTTCTGCAAAGTTATTTTGCATAAAATTGAATGAGCTTCCAATTATGATTTTTCAAAGTGGGTCATTTGAGCAAATTTTCCAATTGAACATTTGAGTGTTGAAATCAATTTTTTTATTCTCTGAGCCTTAAATATTGCCAAATTTTGCATGAAATTTTAGGCTCTAATAGTGTCTTTATTTGGGGATGTATGCCCCTTGTGGGCATAGCAAGAATCCAAGTCTCTAGAAGAGTAGGCCAAGTGCTTTACCCATTGAGCAACAAACTCAAACACTTTTTTGTGATGAACTGATATGGTTTTGAAGAAACCACACCACAACTGATGGCACAAGGATACCAAAATAAGAAAGGCTACTATTTTCCCCTATCATACACCCTTTTTTTTTGATTTCATCATTTTCCTCTTGAAAACATTCATGTAATCTGCCTTGCTAGATGCACTACCATTGGAAACTTTCAGAATAACACTGTCTTCAACTTTATCCATGTTCCTTTCACCATTCTACACTTCATAATTCTCATTATCATGTGATAAATATTTTCCATCTCCATCATACAAAGTGTATTCACATTCAATGCAACATTTCTCATTATTTTGGTCACTATTATGTATTGTTAAATGATCTCCCAACTACACTGAACATGCATCATCTGAATGCCTCTCATGTAAGTCTAAAAATTCTATCACATCAACATCTTTTGGAATAATCAGATCTGAAATATTATCTACTTGTTCAATATCACTAATTGGTAGTGACACAAATTTATGACTCACACAATCATCATTATGCACATTTGAACCAATTGATGTTGAACAAGCATTATCCATGATGTGCAAATTAGTGTCATTCTCGAGAATTTCCAATTCTGATTTAGATATCCCTTTTTGAACAGCAATAGACATAGAACCTTTATTATCTTCAAAATTTCCCTCATCATTGATACACAAATTTCTTTCACTCTCAAAGAAAATGTATGTTGAAGATGAAATTTTTGAATCATTCTTATGTGTGTATTTTTTGTATTCAACTATCAACAGATTTGAAATTTGTTCACTACTGAGTGAACAAAAAATGGTAATTCAAATGTATTGATTTCAAATTCATTTTCTTCACAAATTGATACACCATTCTCATTGTTGTTGTACTCATCACTCTTATCATCAAAAAATGGCAATTCAGATGCATTGATTTCAAATTCATTTGCTTCACAAATTGGTACACCATCCTGATTATTAGAAAATGCTTCATCTTCATAAAGTGGATTTGAACACACATGAAATTCATGTTCTGGTCCACCTTGGAAAAATTTCATCTAATATTGTTCTATCTTTTCATCATACAATGGAATTGAAAAAAATTGAAAACCATTTTAAAGTGTACAAACTTCCTCATTAACTATATCATCATGGTACTCAACTATAGCTGGAGGTGTTATTTGTTCACTGTCACTTGGACTTGTATTTTTGATTGCTTCTTCCTCTTGATCACCATAAGAGCTACAAGAATCACTTAATTCCAAATCCACAGGATTGTCATCAAAATCTAGTTTTTCAATGGATTCTTCATAATATTCACAATCATAGTTTTTTATGCAGGAAAGACCCTCTATGTCTTCATCATGCAAGTTGTCATAAAAACTATTTTTAGCTACATACCCATCCTCTATGGACTTATCACAGTCATTTTCTTCTTCATTATTGTAAGGTATGATGTCCTCTTTTGTTTCAGCTTCTAATGCATTATTGCTAATGCTATGACAATGCATACATGGCTGCTCCTCCATGTCATCTGAATCATTGTTGATGTATTCCTCAGATGATGTGTCCCTAGAAACATCTTCAAAACTGCAATAATCATCTAAGGTGGAAAATTAATCTTTGATAACTTCATCTTCATTCATATCATCATTGCAAACCTCACTTGCACATGTTTCCTCTACTGGATGCATTATTTGATTAGTTTCTCCATACTTATCAGTGATATCACCATCCTCATACCTTTTCTTGTATACATGATAGCAATTAATTCTCTTACTTGTTCAAAAGTGACTCGCTTCAATGATTCAGGCCAATAAATTGAATTAGTCTCATATGCTCTCATGAACTACTCAATGATAATGGATTCACTAGGTAGGGAAGGTAATTGTATATAGATATTTGTCATTCGTTTGAATAAAGAACATCAAGATTCTTCTTTGTGTCTTCTTAGGTTAAAAAATTCATCTGGGGGAGACATGCAATACTCTGATTTCATGTTGGGACTTTGACCTATTTCTTGAATGTGTGAATATTCATCATCTTCCTCCTCAAGCTATTTATTCTAATATCCATCTTGCTATAGGTTTTGATTGACATTTCCAAGAGGGATGAAATTGTGTTGCACATTTCGATATGGATAATGCTTAAGATATTGATTATATTGATGATCTTGGTAGCTACCAGCCTTTGACCACGAGGGATAGGATAATAATTTCTTTGTTTTGAAGACTTTTGTGAATAAGTATTTTGTGTATGATATGCAACACCTCTATTGCCAATATTCTCAATCTGATCATAATGTGTATGAGGTAAGGAATAATTGTTATCCATACTTCAAGATGTGATCTTTATTTTCTTAGTTTCAAACTATTTTATGTATTCTTCATAAAATTTTCTTTTTATAGAGTTGCCACCTACTTTTTCCAAAAGTAAGAAAATGATTGTGTTTCTTTCCTAGTGGAGTCTTCAATTCATTATAATGTTTGGAATGACTCTATGATGGAAGGATTAGGTTCAAAATTGGCTTAGTCCCCAGCAGAGTCACCAATTTGTTAGGTGTGTGACTCAGATGGGGAGTGCAAATGACACAATTATGAAAATCTAGTTGAAGACCAATTTTGAAACTTTATTGACTCTATAAATGGATAGGCCAGAAATTTTTTCCTGAGTTTGTCCCCAGCAGAGTCACCATTCTATTAGGTCTAAAAAATGCAGGTTATAAATCCTAAGAGGCTTCCAGGCTCTATGATCAGACTTCCAATTTTTTTGAACTAATGAATGAAGTTAACCTATATTGTTGATGACTCCCTACACTTTAGGTTCTGCTAAACCTAGGCAGCTGGACCATGATAATTCAAGAAGATTTAGAGTTGTATGACTTGGATGAATTTAGGGATCTATCCATAGTACCATAAAGTAAAATATATGATAGTTCGTTAACTACTCCTATTGAAATTTGAAATGTGAATGTAGTGATAATATTTTATAAGATTCTAAAATGGAATGGGATGACCAGTGCCTACTCTTGTTGGGCTACTAGAGTCAAGAGGTGAATTATATGTGACCTTTTTTCTTTTAATTTTTTAATTTTTATTAGACTATAGGAATCGGGTAGCACGACCCCCTATAAACTGCAGTGCGCTTGGTAAACTTTTTAACGTGATCGATAGTGCTGGCCATGAATTATATGTTACTTACTTACTAGGCTACAATTTTATTTGTTTGGCACTTATACTTGTCTATACCTTGTATAAATGTGCAAGAATGTGACTGTCATACTCTACTTATTGATCCAATTGATCCTATCAAGTTACTATGATTTATTAAAAGGGTTTTAATCCTTCCTTGAAGGAACCAATTAAAAGAGTCACACAATGATAGAACATGTGTATTGACAAATGATGTACATCCTCAATTTGAATAACAAGACAACATCAATGTGGAGACATCTTGATAATTTTATCAATTACCTAACACTTATTACTGATCCAAATGTTTACCTCCAAGTTACTATAATCAATCAAATGGATTTTAATTCTTTAATAGAAAACAATTAACTTGATTACACAAAAATAACAAGTGTGTCTTGATGAAAATGGAATATCAACTTGGATACACAATTTCAAATAATAGAGAAATAACAATGTCGAGACAACCAGATAATTGTTCAACTCAACAAATGATAGACACCAAATTTTAGCCACCAATTAAAACTTATTCTCCATTTGCATTATTTCAAAATATTTTGGAATACACATCATGATATTTTATTTTAGAAACTGTTCCACTTATCCAACTACCTAACTACTAATTCTAATCTTATTCTCCTTTCTTTAATTTCTTCTGGCATATATACATTACATATTCTAGGGTTATGACCCTTCACTTTCTTTTCCATTGCAATTCTTCACTTTATTTTAATTAATTTCCTTTGAAAAATTAAAATACTTTCACCTTCATTATCTCCATGAAATTTAATTCTTCCTTTGCTAGAAATTCTAACTTCACTTTTTACATGTGTGTATCTTCAATACCTTCTTCAAGTAAAAATGATTATCCCATTTAACTCCCTTTATATTTGCCTCCTTGTAAAATTTAACTTTGATTTATTACCATTCATTATATTTTCATATTTCTTTTACCCATAACATATTTAAACAAAATATTCCATCATTAGAAATCACTCACTTCTAACGTCCTTGGTTAAAATATTTCATATTTCACTAAAAAATATTTTACTTTATGAAGAAAATACTTTGTGTCTCCTCATTCACCTTTATTTAATAAGTCTTCACTTTATTATTTCCACAATTTCATAATTAAATCTCTTCTTAATTTTTACCCATATTTTACGGATATCATTCATTTTAATATTTATATCTACCTTCAATTTTTTGTCATGACAAGATCCATTGAAGAGATGTATACTCTTCTCTCCCATTATTGATGTGTCTCCCTAATGAAGTAAGCTTGTTGGGCTATCAGTGAGACTCTCCCCAAAAATCACATCAGTGTAACCCTCATAATCAAAAAGACTTGAGGAAACCACTTCGACAACACGTCTCTCTGATGCATATTGTTGTAGGAAGATTGTATCGGAGACACTTTGAGCCGACTCCTGCCGATATCAGCAAGACTTTGAACCAACTCCTACTGATATCGGTAAGACTTCAAACTAGCTCTTTCTGATATCGATGAGACTTCAAACCAACTCTTATTGATATCGGTGAGGCATCAAACCAACTCCTTCTAATCGATGAGACTTTGAACCAACTCCTATCAATATCAGTGATACTTTGAAGTTCAAAATGACTCCCAACAATATGACTGGTCTCTTTGATGAAGTAATCATTGTTGGGCTATTGGCGAGGCTCTCCCTAAAAACCACATCAATGTAACCCTCATAATCAAAGAGATATGAGAAAACCATTCCGACAACATATGTCTCTTCGATGAGTTTAGGTTTTTTATTTTGGTGTGCTAGAAATGCCTTGAATTTCCTTCTTGCATAGTCCCTTGTGATATATTTTTGAGTTCGTTCTGAGAACATATTCATGGAGTACACCTTGTATATTTCATAACTAGTCAATCAAAAATACGAAGCACCTTTTCAACTAAAATGGGTAGTTATTTGATTTCTGACATTTTGAACATTGACTAAAATAATTCAACTGGCCTCGAAAATTGCTTTGGAAAACTAGTCAAACAATCTCCCAAATCCACGAAAATTCAAGAGTATGTTAATTGATAGCAGGGGAGTATGATTTTGGAATGGTTTGGCATGAATTTATCAAGAATGGAAGTTTTTAACAATGAAATTTTCTTATTCAACCATCTTTTGCAAAACTGCCATTGTCAAATTTAGCTAAAATCGACCACTTTACCTCCTTGAAAAAATATTAAATCTATTCCTATGAAGTTGTAACTTTGGAGATTAGTTCATTTAGGAAAAATGAACAAGTTTACACAATGGGTTTTTATCATTTTATTTTTTTCATCAAATATCAGGTGTCAAAGTTGACCTTTTTGTAGCTGTTTTTAAAATAAAGTCTTCAGATTGGGTAAAATCCATTTGGATTTGATTTTGAAAAAATACCAAATAATGTCCTGAAGCTCTAAAAATTGGCATGGATGGACATTGAGATGGGGATAATCTAAAGCTCCAATTTTTTTGTCATGAAACTCTTTAATTTTCTTAATATTGTCCTCCAAATTTGGTCACTTTAACAGATTTTACTGTGTGAACAACAAACCTTCATTGAACTCTTCAACTTTGCCTTTTGAAACCTTGGCAAATTAGATCATAAGGAGCTGAAATTTGGTAGAGATACTCACATATGGTAGATGAACATTTCTGGAAAGTGATTTTGCATAAAACTAAATGAGCCTCCAATTATAGTTTTTCAAAGTGGGCCATTTTGAGCAAATTTTCCAACTAAACATCTGAGTGCTGAAATCAATGAGCCTTAAATATTGCCAAATTTTGCATGAAATTTTAGGCTCCAATCAATTCCTCATGGCGTAATTCCTACTAAGGATACTAGGATGTACATTAGGGTTAAGATTGAGGAATTTAATCACATAAAAATCAAAGACATATGGCTGAATGATCTCACTGGAGATAACTTCATGGTGAAACCCGAGTATTTGAATATTGTGGCGAAGAAACTGGATTGTTCGAACATCTTCCCTATTTTTTGTTCCACCATTGATGATTAGTATGTTAAACTAGTCCTTAGTAGAATGCATGATCAATTCTTGTGGACTAATAAACCTCATTTGATAACCAAGGAAGTAATTAAGGTAGTCATCAGACTCTGTGATACCAAACTTGTACTAGTGTTGAAAGAAGTGAAAACTGAAGTGGTGATGGAACTCACTAGTCTTACATATTATAAGAGGGCTCTTACAACAAATATTATCACTAATCCAACTATGAAGTATGTATCAATAATGATTAGACATAAAATATACTTCACAAACAAAGAGAACTTTGTGTCTGCTACAACAATCTATACTAGTTATGACATGGTTGTAAATGGTGTAGATTATGATTTGTGTGAGATTATTTGAAAAAAAATTATTTGAGAACTTGAGGATGTCGAAGGAGAAGAAATATACTTTCAAGTTTGGTTCATTGATTGTTTTCTTGTCGTTCTATTTCCTTAGAAGGCTTTTGCGAAAAGATGTAGTTTTTTGGGACCCATCCCAATTGGTTGCTCATCAATTTTTTTATTACTTGCATAAATTGGGTGATTTGAAGAGAACAGATAATGCCCTGACAAAATTCTTTGTTCTTTTTAAGAAAAACATGAATGAGAGAGAAATAATTTTGAGTTAAGTTGTTGAGAAATACAAGAAGGATATCATATTCCATGTTTCTTCTGATGAATGCATGGTTGAAGTGGTTGAACCCCAGACTATCTAGATTCAACCCTTAGGATATGAAATTACATAGGATGAAGCTGAAGGTTATGTACAACTTTTATTTAAAATTTTGAAAGATGTCAATGAACCTAGGATTGGTACATATACAGAAAAATCCCTCGAAGTTCATTTGGGGCACAACAAACTTGGAAGGAGAAAAATTGTAGATGAGGCATTTAGAAAATCTGGTTTCACTCCTAAATAGATATTACAAGGAAGAGCTCTGGGAGGAAAAAATTATGGAGAACCATTAGGTATAAGGAGATATGGTAGGATTTCTCCTTCTATGCTAGCTTCTAGCCTGACTATAGTAAAGTAGGAACCTAGTTTTTCTAACAAAGGAAAATGTCTAGTTCCCTCCAAACTTTTAACAAGATCCAGTAAAAGAAAATACATTCTTTCGATAGTGCCTACTAAGTAATGAAGAAAAGAAAAAGCTATAAGGGAAAATAACCTCAGTATTACCAAAGATCGGGAGGAATACCCTACTGCAAAGTTGATAAGAAGGAAGAGGGTAAGCATTTCCTCTAGTGAAGGAACTTCTCAGGAAGCTAGTGTTGGATCTAAAATATTTCACTATACATCATCCTCAAAGGATGTTAAAGAACAAAATGTTAGTGATCATGAGGTGGAAGAAAAGAAGGAAAAAGTTGCAGAAGAGTTTTCTTGAGACAAAGTAGAGAAGAATGCTTCTCTGATAAGACCCGGTGCCCCTCTTAGACTAGAAGCCTTGGTAAATACTTTGTTACATTATGAAAATACACTACAATCCACAACATAAATTTATAATCAAGTAGGTGAAGAGGATAGGAAAACTGTAATGATGGCTATCATTCAGTATGTTATTATTTTGGAAGTAAAATGGGATAATTTTAAATATAATGTACCTAAGAATTTATGGGAAGCTCTAATGAAAAGAAGATTAGAAGCTATTAAAATAGAAGAGAAAATAAGGGCAAGGCATATAAGGAAATTGGATCCTCTCGAACTCTGGGTGATCTTGAAACCTTGAAAAAGGTTTGTTCTACTATGTTCTAAATGAAGCGAGAGTTAATATTTTAATGACTAGAGATATGAGGAAGATTAAAGAAATAAAGAAGGAAACTATAAATAAAATCAAAAGCACAACTAAGAAGTATGGTATGTTTGGTGCATCCAGATCAACACCTAAATCAAGATAAGAAGCATCTACAAAAGTTAAGAAAAACACTCCTTCAGGTACTTGTGATGAAAATGTTCCCTTGGAAAGGAATGATATAGATATCCCTCCAAAATTAGGTGGTGTAGATGTTCTTCTAGAAATCAATGCTATTGATGAACCTCCAAAGATTGAGAAGCAAAGTGACGAAAATTTTGAGGTAGAAATACATTATGTTGTTCCTTTGGTACATATTGTAGAGGAAAAAGATAAAGTTGAAGAATGAAAGAACAAGGATGAAGGTGAGAAAGAAGAAGAAGAAAATGAAGAATAGAAGGTAGAAGAAAAAGAAAAACAAGAAGAGAAGATAGAAGAAGAAAAGGACGTAGAAAAGAAGGCAAAGGAAGATAAATTTGAGGAATAAGAAAGAAATGAGGAATCAGGTGAAATTGAAGAAAGAACTAAATAGGTAGTTTAATCGAAAAGGTCCTCCAAAAAATCCTTTGACGATGATGATGTTTTGAAAGGCTTGTTATCTAAGGAGATCAGATCCCAGCTCATGATTCCTATAGAGCTCTTGCAACTTCCCATGACTCAAGGCTATGCAGATCTAGACAAGATTTCTCTTGTACATAAATTTTTATTAGGTGATGTATTGTACGCATCTAATAGGAGAGAAATCCTAGAAACAAATCAGAAGGGAATTGAGATTATCGATGACACCATTAAGGCTTTACAAAAAGTCACACCTAGTACATCAGTGGACACATCTCTCACTCCAATAGAAAACTTGAAACTTCTATTTGACTCCTTCAAGTAGCATGCCGACAAACTCCATGAGAAAACAAAACAGGAATTTGAAGACAAATCAGCTGAGAAAAGGCTATTGGTTCTTCATGAAAAGTGTGCTTTGGCACACACCAATGTAGAAAAGAGCCTTGAAGTTATTAAGGCTTGTGAATTTGAAGAAAATTATATGTTTTCCTATTGCATAAGGTGGTCAGATGCCACATAGAGCATAAAAGCTCTTATAGACTCCATTGAGTCCCAGTTGACAATAATTTCCAACACATACAATGCATCTAAGGATAGAGACAAGTCAACTTGGAATGCCATTTATGCTCAAAGAGATATTTTTCATGTTATAGAAGTAGAAGGAAGAAATAATCAGAAAATTTGCTCTACTTGGTTATAGTGTAAGGATGGAGTACACTCCATTAGCCAATGCTTTGGCTAATGTTGAGAAATTGGATAAGATCAATCTAACCCTAGATACTCCGCATGAAGCTAACGAGAGCCTGATTGCATTGGAGTCTTTGAATAAAATGTTGATATCTACTAAATAGGGTTGGGAGAATGGTAAAACAACATGGCAAGGCATTCTACAGGTGCTTCAAAGTGCACCCTCCTCCAAGTAAAGTTTTTTTTTCAAATTGATTGGGTTAAAAATCCTGAGGGGGAGTTCATTATTTTTGTTGTACATTATTCCAGACCATGCGTACGTATGTATATTCCTATTTTTGGGTCACCATTTGTCCTTGATGTCAAAGGACAGGAGAGAAAAGAGAAAAGGAGAGAAAAGAGCAGAGTTTTGTATATAGGAAGTTTGTAAATTATTTTGGCACATGTTGCCATCAATGAAAAAGGGGAAGATTGTTGGGAAAATGAAGAACACATCTCTTAATCCAACTTTTTGCTTCCATTGATGTCACCATGATATATGAGTTGCAACTGCAAGTTCAAAGTTAATGTTGATCCGTTATTCTGAACTGGTAATGTCGAAACACCCTTTGGTATTTTGGTCCACATTTTCCCTCTGGTGATTGTTGTTACTCATAGTATTGAGAAATGGTTTTTGATTGATGGAAGCATGCATGGTTAGAACCCCGTGTGTATGATGTTGGCATCATTTTGTTGTTTACATTTTGTCGTTAGGTTTATCTCTAGAAAACCTAGTAGGTAGTTGAAGCTGTAATGAACTAAATTTTGTATGTGTGATCCATTCCGACATAATGTATTGTGTTATACACTTGAATTGTTTTTGAGAAGTTTTTGTATTTGCTTGGAGCTAACCTATTTGGTGCTTGTGGACAAGTCAAATATATATATAGGAAATTTTGGAGATTGAAGGATGTATGTTGAGTACACGAGTGTTTTTGGAGTGAATGTGGATGTGAAAAGACAGAATATTGGTCTTTTGGCATGTGAATTATTTGAGCTTCAAAGGAATTGAATCTGCACTTATGAGGTGTATCTTCATCAGTTCATTCTCTATCTATAAGCCATTTTGTTCCTGTATCTTTTATAGGTAGTGCACCTCTATTTTGGAAATTGAGTCCTAGTAGTGAGCCATCATTTTTAATATCTTATAACCAGTTATATTATATTTTGATTTAACCGTCATTGTGGTTCTTCCCATTCCATGTTTTCCACATAAAAATCTTGGTGTTCATGTGTTGTGTGTTTCCATGTTTTGTTAATTCTTATTCTTATCTTAACTATCATATGCATTAGAATAATTGGATGGTATTTGTTTAGTAAGTTTAAGAAGATACTGATTCACTCCCCTCTCATTATCTTATGTATTCAACAAAGAGGACCCACTCACCACTAAAGGTGAATGGGTTTTAAAACAACTTTCTAGGTCCATGCTTCGGGGGGGATGTAATAACATCAAAAACCCATTTCAAAAATTGCAAGAAAGGGGTGTCTTAAGTGGAGAGGACTCATTAAACAATAAAGGAGAATGGGTCTAGCACCATTTTCCAAGACATCGGATTTTCCAAGTTAAATGCCATGCAATATAATTAATGGGTGTTGGGATAGATTCTTCAAAAATTGTAATTAAGAGGGCTTCAATTTCAATTAAAGTGAAAAATTAGGGTCAATTAGCCACAATTAATTAATGAAACCATAGATTATTGTGAAAGTGTAATACAACCCTTTACTACACCCTAAATAAGACAAATTTAAGTATATTTTATTAAAAAGGGCCTTGATTCAATGTGAATGTGTAAAATACGTTACAACACTAAATCAAGGAATTATTAGGTTAATTTTATACTAATTATTCCCAAATTAAGCATGAAAAAGGATTAGTATTTTCTATGCTATAGACCTCAACAAACTAATTGAATGAATGAATTGAGTTATCTAGTAATGAGGAAAAGCATTCTAAAGCAGTATCTTTCAAGGACCTTGGGAAAATCTTAGCTAAGAGCTTATCTTCAAGGAAAAAATCACTTATGGGACCTGATGGTTGAGGTGTATATGTGTTTGAGGGGCAAGTAAATGGAACACTTATGGGAGGTAAAGTGGTAGGCGATATGACATTAGATGCCACAAAGGTACAATAATTTCTAGTGAAAATACCTAAGGATGGAATGACATTACTAGTAGGCTGCATCATTGTGGTAACTTGAGGGTTGGTGTAAGTGCGAATAGATGCAATGGTTGTAGGAGGAGGAATTCGGGTTCGTCCTTGACTTTGAGAATTTTTCTAAGTTTGAGCACACCTAGTCATTGAGGTAAGATGTTTATCAAAAATTTGAGCTAAGTTATGCACAATCTCTCTTCCTTTTTCACTTTAAATCATTCAATATATGTTATCTATGGTAGGAATATCTATGTTGTAAATGTTTTTAGTACTCACTAGGCTTTGTAGATGTTCCAATTCTTCATGGATTTGGATTAGGTTTTTGTGAGGGACACTAGTAAGCATTGTTTGAAAACTTCTCATACTACTTGAAAGTAAATAGTTGTCAATAGTATGGTCCATACCTAGTGCACTAGTGTCAAAAGTATTAGTGAAAGAGATAGATAATTCAATATACATGATGAGTGTGTTATCAAGTGATGACATAAGTCTCTAACTATGTATCACTATAGTATTAGCAATAGGACACCAAGTCATAAAGCTCATATGAGGGTGAATCAAGGAAGGATAATGAATTTGAGATACATGCAATGAACACAAGATAAATTATATGCTTTAATTCCAATTCTTATGTTTACAAATTCACTTGAAGTCAAACCAATTTTGAAAATATTTCCAATGACAATAATTCTACAAACTAAAAAATTAACCTAAGGTTGCAACCATAAGCACAAATGACAATATTTTAATGTTGTAAAATATAGATTAAGACCTAATCAAGGACTAATATTACCAAGTGGGTGTATGAGTCCAAATTGTGGTTTTTGAAATGTTTAGATAGTGAAAAATAGAGAGCACAAAATACCCAAAAATATGCAAAAAAGACATTTACATCGACTAAATCACCCAGGTGGGAGAATGAGTCCCAATTTAGGGTTTTTAAGCCTAAATTAAAAAAATTTGAGTTTATTTTAATGTGTGTAGGTTGTATGCTCAATTAATTATTTACTATTATAGATTTCCAATGAAATTGAATAATGCAAAATGCAAAAATGCAACCTACATGGACTTTTCACTAATGCAAGATTTAGAAGCCCTAAATGTAGTTCAACTAATGTAAATCTAATGAAAAGTTAATGCAACCTAGATCTAGGACTACAATTTTCTCCAAATTATAAATTCAAGGGTCCAAAGGTCAGGTTCGCCAAAATGAACAAAAGGGAAATAGTGTTCTACCTCTTGGGAGATGGAATTTGACCTATTTTGCACTTTATTCCATTAGGAAACTAGATCCCTCTACCAAGTGACTTGATTAAGGAAGGGCTATTGGGTTTCTATAGTAGTTGGATAGGGGTTCACAATTAAACAATGTTTTAAAAGAAAAAATTGAATGCACAATGAAAATTCACTATATGACCTAGGAATTTGAAAGCATGAAAGAAGATTGATAAACTTAAATCAAACAAAAAAGTTCTTGGTAGAATGATGGATCCAAAACTAGGTCTGCAATTCATAAAATATTATTTTTGAAGTATACTAGGACTAATATGTGAGGTTCAAATATGAGTCCTACTACAAGGTTTCTAGGTAGAATATGAAATATTTCGATGACTAATCATGATCTACTGAAAGATGGCAAAGATGGGTACACTAAGACTAATACACCAATTTGGGCGTATGAGTCCTATTATTAGGGTTTCAATTATACATTTGCAGCCTCTAATGATCTTCAGTAGCTTCCTTCTTATCAAATCTTCAAGTCTAAAAGTCTAATTTATTGTCTGTAGGTGAGTTTCTATGAAGATGAGAACTTCTTGATAACTTTGACAACTTTTGCAGCTTTTCCTTCAAAGGATCTTCAAGCTCCAATTCAACTAGATCTACAAAAACACATCAAGAGATAAAAATGTTGTTTTGTTAGGGAATGAATGTTTTCCTTGACCAAACCTCATTTTGGTAATTAAAACTTGAAATGAAATATTAAAGCACAAAGGAATGATGAATGAACAAATGTAATGTTGCAACTCACCAAACCCTTGAAATGAATCTTGCGAAATTGTGTGAAATGGCTTCAATGGATGTGGATCTTGACTCTTGATTGAATGATTAAAATTTTGTCTTGAATGCTTGATTGAATCATGAAACCTACATCACAAATGTTAGCTCACAAACACACATGATGCAGAAGACTTTGACATGATGCTTGCTTCTCAAATGTAACCCCAAATACTTGATGATTTGGTCTTGAATGATATTGTAAAATCTTGCATGAATACTTGAAGGCTCTTAGATAGCTTAATTAGGAGAAACTTAATAAAATGATGTTGTATTTATACTTGTTTATGCTTAATTTCCTAAAAGTACAACACTACAAGCCAACATTCAGAAATTGAAATTAAGGATAATAAAATATTGCCAAGATTTATAATTAAAATAGGTTGTATGTTAAAGTGGGACTCACACACCGAGTTGGGTGTATAAGTCGTAGAGGACTACACCTTGGACACATATTCAAGAAGTGTTATGTTCAATGTACATTTGAAATCAGGGCCCAAAACCAATGAAGGACCCATATGCCCAAATGGGCATACGAATCCCAGGTCCCTAAATATGGAACAGATAGCCATAAATATTAAAAAATGATTTTATATTTATTATATGTCAAGATTATCCTTAGCAATATGCATTTAACTAGGCTTGTGGATGCAATATAGGACCAATTGAGGCATAAATAAGCCAAATTTTAATAAGGAGGACCCAAACAAGTTTGGAAATGCAAAGGGATACATTTTCTACACTACATGTCAGAAATAAGAATAAAAATATGAACCAATATTTAACATTTATTTAACAATAACAAAAGACCCAAAATAGGTCTAGACTATCATGGCATTGCCCTTGTCTAGTTTATATTGGGCCAATTTTGAATATTTTATTGTCAATATTTTAATATTTGTACATCCAACTTCATTTGTGGGACTTTCATCATTAATTTTGATGGAAATAATTAAATGTGTAAATATAATTCTTTTTCACCATTTGAAACTAGATTGCAATTTAAATATGAATTGAGCATCATAAAAATCAATCAAGGGTAGTCAAGAGCAGAATTAGCATCATGTTAATGAGAAATAGTATTTATGTTTTATGTTTATTTATGTTGTGAGTACTAAAACTTGCACGAAATTTAGTCAAGCATAAAATTATCCTTGTATGAGATGACTACAATGACTTCAACCCATCAAGGAAATAAAATCTAAGAAGTAAGTTGTAACACTTATCATTTGTCACATGTTTTTATCCATTTTCCTCCACCCAACCAAAGCATAAGCACTCCTTACATCATCATAGATATTGTTGAGGTGGAAACACTAGAAGGAGGTGTAAATTATAGGAGATACCCTATACAAAATAAAACTTTCTCCTCTCTCTTGTGTGTAGGTGGTAGATCTGAAAATTATTTGGGAGAAGATTAAGTACCTAATTACAAGATCAAGCATTCAAGCCTCCTACTACAACAAATTAGATAAAATGGAGTTAATCATCAATATACAAAGTTCCAAAGATAATTTTAGGAAGGAAGAACCAACAAACTATGACCATCTAAGACCTATTCATAAATCTCAGAACGTAACATTTTTAGACTACGATAGTCTTGACCTTTTTAGGCCTATATTGTTTCAGTTTTAAGTCAGAAGTTCATGTTTGTATCATTCTTCTAGATCTATGTATATTTTGATATTTTTGTTTTTCTGTATATGGTAAATTATATTTTCACATATAAGGTTTATATAGGATTATTCAAACACACATCAAATCTTTCCTCTTTGCAACTCAAGAGAACCACACCCTAGGAGATTCGCTCTCCATTGTGGTCACTATCCAATCATCTAACCCTAGTTGTTTTTTCTTCAAATTTTGATTCAATGAAAAAGGAGTTGATCCTAGTTATCTAGTAGCTAGTTCTAGGAACTCTTTCCTCTACACTTCATTTTTGGTAACTCAACATATTCTATACTTGAATTTTTTTTATTTATATAGCATAAAGTTTTAAAATTGTTTAAAAACCTAGGTTATAACTTGAATGTATTTCTATTGATTTAATTTTTTTATTTTTAAAAATTAATAATTTGCATCCTTTTTGTTGGGACTATAAGATTTTACAAAATTTTAAGTGCCCATGTTGTAAAATTCACTTTGCACACTAAAAAATGCACTTAAAAAATTTGCCCCAATGACCTACTTCAAAGGTTTATAATTCAGAGCCCATTTTATTTCATGTCAAATACCTTTGTCGGTGTATTCATTTGTCATATGTGAAAATTTATGTTTGATTTCAGCTTCTTGTGATGAGTTTTGATAGGGTTTTGAAGAGAAAAGCTAGAGGGATTTTGGACTATCTTGCTATTTGCATACTCAAAGGCCTATGAAGTGGCCTCCTGTTCAGATTGATATTTCATAGTTGGATGATTGTCATGGAAAATGGATTAGTGCTCTATGTTCCCATTATATTCATCTACTCCTTGGTTCAGTTTTAGATTCACAGGATCAAGTTTGATATTTTTACTAGGTCAAAAGAAAATGCAATTTGTTCTATTTTTACATCTACATTTTTGAAATGTTTCAAGGTTAGATTTGACCCTCAATATCTTGTGAAGAATATGGATCAATGGAAAATCCCTCTTTCACACATACTCAGTGGACCTAAATGATGTAGTTTTTCCAGTGGTAGTTTTCCAACAGAGGATTTGGTATTTTTTTGCGATGGTGACTTGGTAAGCCCTAATTGGGTTTTGATAGGTGAAGTTGCAAAAGAGTCTAATTGAGCTAGTTTGGATGTTAATATCTTACACCCTAGGATAAAATTTCAAGACATTTGTTTAACTGAATTATTGGGTCAAATTTATGCATGCTTGTTAATTTGCATCGCTCCAGGAGGTTATTTGACTAGATTTCTAGGGTGATTCCAGAGGCTACTAGTCTAGTTTTGATCACTGTGCAATTATGCTAGAAAGAAAGTTTTAATGACAACCCACTCTAGTTTTTCTCACTGGAAGCATGTAGAAAAAGCATTAGACCAATTCAGGATAAAAATTTGTTTCAAAACAAAAAGAAAATTAATTGGGCCCACAAGGGGACTCGATTTGTGTCACACAATTTAAGGAAAGAATTCAACCATATGAATGTAATAGGGAGTCGCATATCTTGAATATTGACTCATATCTTGCTACTACTATGAGTACAACATTAGAGACTCTCAAGCCAAATATAAAATCTTGCAAATAGGAGAGATTCCCTTCATTTGGAGGTAGAATCTCTTCATACATTTCTTTTAGAAAATGATATGTTGATAAAAGAATCTACAGATTCTTATGATGACTTTATCAATTGAAATTGAATCCAAAGAAAGATAAAGAATCATTGTCTAAAGAAGTTGATAAAGATGATTTTATTGACTTCCAAGGTGTTGTTCCACTTGAGTTGCCATGGGATTAAGTCACAACACTATTGGGTATGTGCAGGATCATGATGGGCCAAAAAGTGGTGATATCTAAGTGATATGATGGCCCATGTGGCTAATGACTTTTGTTTTACCCAAAATTGATGAAACGAAAAGGGTTTTTAAATAAGATTCTCATATTTCCAAAAATATAAATTATTCTTTACTTTGAATTTAACAAATAATTATTATTCATTTTCTATTTGAATTATAGCTAAAGTCCTTATTGATAGGCTGATTGAAAAACATATATAGATTTCAAACAGTATCAAATTTTTTGAATCCAAAACATATGTCACATTCTATGATTTGCATACTATACAATTAATAAAAAAGAAAATCTAATTTCATGAAGTCTTGACCAAGTTAAGGTGGTCAGACATACGAGTTTTTATATTTTTTAAGAGTTGTAATAAAAAAATCATAAAATTAATTATTTAATTGGTAAAAAATTATCAAAATATGCATCACATTGGGACATGAGTTCTCTAACTATATCTAAAATCTTATTTAAAAATATTATCATTTTATTGTGGTTAGGGTGGTCAAACAGACACCTAATTCTTATTTTTTCCCTAAAATTTAAGTACTACTACATTGAAATTTCAAATTTTTGCCAAAGAGATTTAAAAAATAGAAATAAACATAAAAGTTTAGAAACTACATTCAATTTTCTATAGATTCTATTCTTACATGTTTTTGAAATAATATAGATAACTTATTCAAATTTTTACGTCAAATTTCCTAACTCCTATTTTTTGAATTTCCATCTCCACTTAAGGGCCTATTTTTCCCATGAGGATCCTACACATACCCTATTTAATATTTCTTGGTTGTTTAAATAACTATAAGATACTGAAAATGAAAAATATTTTATCAGGCTAATAGAATTAGGGATTCCTTTTTGTGTGGATGCAATCCTTGAGATGACTCGAGGAATGTCTTGAACAGTGCAAACAATGTTGATGATTTTTTCATGCTCCAAATGGGGCAGCCACTGTGCTAGCTAAAAGGGGTCAATTTGATATTGCAATGTGAGATTTTAAATTGGTGTTTTTAAAAATATTTTGTTTGGAGGTCAATTTTCATAGTTGGTGAAAAATAAATTCAAGAAGCTACAAACATAATGAAAAATGAAGAGAAGGGCCATGAGACAAAGGATGTTGAAAATGGTTTGCAATCTGAGAAGGTATGGTATAACAATGTCCCATGCACCATATTAGCTAAAGTTAAAAAAATCAAAATTGGATGAGAGTTGAGGGGGAGCATATAATTTTCCTTGGTGGTGGTACGCAATTCAAACATTGAGCTCTTCATTATATAGACTTTATTAAGGAGAATATTCCTAATATTGCATGGGGGATGAATATCAAGCAGAAAATCAATGAACGACTCAAAGTTAAAGAAAAATTTTAAAACTACACATTGTGAATCAAGTGCGAAGGATTCTTTTGCAAATATTTCACTTGGAAAATATAATTATCTTCTGGCTTCTAGCAATGAGAGGGTGGATTGTTGGAAGAATGCAGAAGATCAGTCTGTATGTTTTCATTGATGTCACCATGTTGTTTATGGCATCAGATTGGTTTGGTATCCTAAACTGATGTGCAAAACATATTTACATCCTCTAGTCTTTGATCCAGTATTTTGGTCCACATATTCCCTCTAGTAATCTTCGTTGTTTAAGGTTTTAGGAAAATGTTTATGGTTACTAGAAGCATATATGTATGAACTCTTGTATGTTCATATGATTAGATGGTGATTTGGAATCAATTTAATGATTATAATTTGTTATTAGTTTTATTCATGGATGACCTAATAATCAGTTAATAATATAACATGTATTGTGGATATATGTGTGACCTAGTTTTCATCCCTGTCGACATAATATTGCATGCCACATGGTTGAATTAATTTCAAACAAGTTTGGTATGAAATAGATAGTTATCATTTTGTAAATATGTATTGCATCCAATTAGGTCAACCTAATTGATGCGTGTGGATATATCAGATATATATACAAGATGTTTTGTAGATAAATAAAATGTGTGTGGGTGTGAGTAGAAGGGCAATGATTAGTCTATTGTAATGTGAGTGAATACTCTAAACATCAAATTAATTGAATCTACACTTGTGGTCTAACTTCATCAGTTCATATTCTGGTTGTAAGCCATTTTGTTTCTATAATTTATGAAGGTAGTGAGCCTCTCTATTTTGGACAGTGATTCCTTGTAAGTAGTAAAATTTTGTACTTGGAAGTGAGCCTCTTTTGTAACTGGTATTGAAACAACTATATATTGTGAGCTAATACTCACCATGGTTTTTCCCTCATTGGGTTTTCCATGTAAAATTTTGGTGTTCTTGTGTTGTGTGATTTCATGCTTTGTTCTTTCTCTTCTTTATTTTATGCATTAAAGTAAATTATGGTATTTGTTCAATAAGCTTAAGAAGATATCGATTCAGTCCCCCTCTCAGGATCTTGAATATTCAACAATTGGTATCAGAGCATTGGTTCCTCTAAGAAAGCCTAACATCTTGAGGGAGATCCTATAGATTGAAAAAATGGATAAAGAAAAGCTCTACACTTCCCTTGAAGATCTTGACAAGGCTGAAATTGAAAAGATAGATCTAAAAGAAAATCTTGATGAAGAAAATGAATGAATCCAAAAATTGAAAGAGCAATTAAATAAATTCAAATAAATACATAGAGAAGAGAGTTAGCAACTAAAAAAAACAAATGAAGAGAATAACGGACTAAAGATGAAAGTGGATGAAAAGAAGAGAGTTGAGGAGTGTCTAATAATAGTGATACAAAGCAAGTCTAATGTTTAGGCTTGAACAGGAAGTGATGAATCTGAAAGAAGAATGAAAGTTCAAAAAAAACTCTATGAAGATGATTTCAAGACAAGCTCCACCAAGCTTGATGATTTGATATTGGGATAGAGACCTTATAAAGACAAAGGTGGCTTAGGTAATGAAGCTGGTGAAAATGTGAAAAACTCAAATCCAGTATATAATTAGAAGACTCAAGATAAAGGGAAACATAAAATAAATCTAGGAATAAGACCACCTATCAGAAAACCAAATGTTCAAAGGTACTCATTGTTCAATTGTGTTTTTTTTTCATGTAATAGGTTTGGTCATAAGAAAACTGAGTATAGGAGTAGGATGAATAAATTTTTTGGTTCCTTCTTCGAACAAGTTTATACATGTAAGAAGATTGGACATAGAGCTAGTGAATGTAGAGCTCAGATGATGGATGGAGGAAGAATGAATCAATCCTTTGATGGCTATTTCTATACTTGTAATATGTTTAGGCATAATGAAAATCAGTACAAAACAAGAGTTAATGGAAGTGAAGAAAGTCAAAGAAATTTTGTTTGTTACAAATGCAAAAACCTAGGAAATATTTCAAAAGTGTGCAAAAGTAAAAGGGAAAGCATTTTGCTCCAATGAAAGATTTTGAACCTATGAAAAAAATTGATAAAGATGAGGTTAAGCAAGAATTAAGGAAGATATTGAAGAATAAAGAAGAACCAAAGACTATATATGTGTTTGTACCCTCATCCAATGTAGATGATTCCTTCAAGAATTAGATGTAGCATGGTCCTAGGGGAAGCTTTATCATAAAATCACTTGAAACCCCTATAAATATGGCATGTTAGATACTAGCACATGGATATATTTTAAGGAATGTCTAGACAAAGGTGATGCAAAATAAATCAAAAGAAAAAGTGCAAGAATGATCTTTTGCGGAGTGAATTGAGGTTTCTCAATGCAGTGCAAGAAAGTTTTTGTTAGATTTTTACAGTTAATGTGATTTAGGGAAAAATGATGGTGTATAAATCAAATTTTGCAAGTAATTTTAATCACCTAAAGCATTTAAATAATTTTAATAATTATTGGGAACTATCTTGGAGTGATTCTAAAGTGATTTGGAGCATCTCCGAGAGGTTAGAATCAAGAGGTTAGATGAAAGGGAGTTGAGCTAGATGAATTTGATCATCTGAAGATAAAGAAAATGGAATTATGGTTAGAATCAAGTGACTTATAGAACACAAAAACCATTGGTTTGGATTTGTGGGGTGAATTCCCTTGGATTACTGATAGAGAATTCATCTTGTTCCTTTTGAGTAAATTCAAGGATGCAACATTGTGCTGGATAAACCCTATCCCATTAGGAAGGAAGTGATCGAGGCTATCACTAGGTTATATAGCATTGGAGACCTTCCCAGAAAGAAGACCATAAAATATAAGGAAGTAGAGGAGTTGACGAGAGTTGACAAAGATCCTCAAGCATTTTTTATTGATACTATTATCTATCCCTTGGTTAGATATGTTGCGTATGACATTTCCTATAAAATTTATTTTAGAAATCAAGATGAGTTTACTTCAGCCATTTTCTTGTATCTGGTGCATAAAATGATAAAAGAGAATAAGAAGTTTGATCTATGTGGATTAATTTTTGAAAATATTACCAAAAATTTATGAATTTCATTGGTATAAGGATACCCTTTCCATTTTAGGTCCTTACTTACATGTGGTACTCTATTTTCTAGGCTTGTTACTAAGAAAGGAAGGTGTTAAGTGGGAATCCAAGATTCCTATTGCAAGAAAAATATATAGATACTTGGAAGGCTTGGAAGATAAAGTAAGTGTGTGTAAAACCTTATTATTATCTTTGTAGAAAGATATATGCTCTAGTTTGGTTATGTCTAGTCGATTTGAGGAAGGTTCATCCTCCAGAACAAAAGAATTGGAAGTTGTCATTAGTGGTTCTCCTCTAAAATCGAACAAAACAAAATCTATCACTGAAGACATCATTGTCATTCTAGAAGAGAAGGAAAAAGAAGAAGAATCTCTGTTTGGATCTGAATCCTCTAATCTAGATGACATCTAGTCAATGTTAGTTAAAGGAGAGATCAATAAAATTGGTGAGTTATGGAATACAACCTCTCTAGTTGATAGAGTCAAGATTGATGATGATTTAGTTGAGTATCTACTTCAAAAGGGTATTGATGTATCAATTGTTTATGATTCCTTGCCAGAAAATTTAGTTGAAGTAGTTGAAGAAAGAATGTTGGTTGAAGATTTGGAAGCATGCAAGTTGGAAGCCTTGGTTGAAAAGAGATGTACTAAAGCTAAGAAACTGTTATCTGAACTTATCACAGAGATGAATAAATGCATCAAATAAATTCCAGATATCTACAAATATTGTCTTCAATGGCCCACAATGGTAGACAATTTCAGAAGTAGGATTGAAGAAATTGAATTTGAGGTAAATAGTATTAGAAATAACTTTAATATCTTTGAATACAAAGAAGGGAAACAAATACTAAGAGTTGGTGAATTGCAAGTTGAGCCGATCATTGTATAGAGACAAAAAGATGATGTGTTGAAAAGATTTTGGCTCCTTAAAGAGATTTTTGAGGTTCGATTAGACCATATGTTTGGAATAATTATTGATGCAAAAGATTGTGAAAGTCAACGCTCATTTGTAGATTGGTCATCTTATTTTACATTGTTGGCCTTGTTGGAAAGAATATGCACAGGAATGGATTCTACTATATTTGACTGTAAGAAGTTATATCCAATTATCAAAGAAATATACAAGATGGTGTTTGAGGTGAAGAGTGTCATTTTCACTTGAACCCTGAATGTTCAAATTTCTATTATTTTGTTTTTTTTGGAAATAAAAGAAAAGGGAAATGAAAGAGTAAAGGGGAAACTAAACAAGTTTTGAATTGATGATCAATGAAGGAATTTTGAAAGGTTGACTATTTGAAATTTTTGAAGTTTTAAAATTTTGAATGGCTAGAATATTTTGGATGTTCTTGAAAGAATTGGAATTTTTGCATGTCACCATGTTTACATCCCTTTTATTTATTTTTCCCCTTTGTGATTGATGTTAAAGGGGGAGAGATTTGGAATATTTGGAGAAGTTTTAGGAGATATTGGAGGAGAGATTTTGAATAAAAAAATTTTGGCACATTTTGCCATCAATGATAAAGGGGGAGATTGTTGGAATAATGGAGAAGATCAGTCTGCATGTTGTCATTGATGTTACCATGTTGTTTATGGTATCAGATCTGTTCGATACCTTGAATTGAAGTGCAAAATAGGTTTACATCCTCTAGTGTTTGATCTGGTATTTTCGTCTACATATTCCCTCTAATAATCTTCATTGTTTAAGGTTTTGGGAAAAGGTTTATGGTTAGTAGAAGTGTATATGTATGTACTCTTGTATGTTCATATGATTGGATGGTGAGTTGGCATCATTTTAATGATTGTAATTTGTTATTAGGTTTATCCATTGCTAATATGTGGTTGTCATTGATATTAATACTATTAGAATTAATGTCTTTAAGACTGTATATGTCGAGGATATCGAGAAAATTGTAATAAAAGATGTTCTAGGTTGTCTGTGAAGCAGTAAAGATCAATATGATGGAAAGTTTATCATGTTGATGATGAGATGTTGTGGATTAAAGGGTTTTTTTTCAAGTGTATCCAGTTTATCCATGGAAAGTTTTACAGGTGCGCATGAAGATTGAGTAAGTTATGAGTTTGTGTGTTCTGATAGTTATTTTGTTACTTTAGTTGGTGTTCCTAGAAGAAGATAATGTGATTCTAGTAATTTGAGTTGTTGTGTATGCTACTATGGTTTTTTTGGATGTTTCTAGACCATGCTCTATCTATGTTGCACATTCACATTGATTATTGTGCTCACGATAGATTATTTTCTCTTGTGTGTTTAAATTTTCAGGTTCATGGATGATAGGGTGTTTGTTGTGTGTTGGGGATCTTCGAGGAATAATTTTTGAAGGTGTTTTGTGTTCAAGGATATTATTTTGGGTCTTCACGATGTTGTATATAGTGTTGGTAGATTCACATTAATAATATTTATTGCTTTGGGCTAATAGTTTGTATTTATTTTATTATTTTGTTGAAATTGACATGTAATGATGCAATTTATTGTTGCAGATATATATAAGTGATTGTTTCTTCATTTGAATGAGAGCGAGCAAGTGTGAGTGCATGAATAATCTTGTAAATCTTTCGAAGGTAGAGCAAAAGAGTGAAGAAGAGTGAAGAAGAGTTAAGAAGTGTTCATGTTCTTAACTGGAACTATAATCAAACATTAGTAGATGTTATTTTCTCAGTTCAAGATCTTTTAGATGAATTTAATCTAAATATTACTCTAAGATAGTGATTCTTCCCTTGGGCAGTAAGCCTTTTTGTAATTGAGCAATGAGCTCTAGGAAGTGTTCCTGAATGCATGTGCATTACCCATTTTTCCATACTTTTAACAGAGTATAAACTTATGGATTAACCTCCACCTTGGTTTTCCCCATAATAGGGTTTCCATTCAGAAAACTTGGTGTTATGTGTGTTTCTGATGTGTTGTTGATTTATGCTTTCATGGTTATTAATCAAATATGAGAATAACGGTTAACAAATTTAATAAGTTTGAAATTATGTGAAAACTAATTCACCCCCCTATCAGTTGTCCAGCCTTGTGTTTCCAACAATTGGTATCAGAGCAAGTTCCTTGGAATAAGTTTAAAAGCTTGAGGTGATATGGGTTGGCAACATATAAGAAGGATAGTTTGAGATTTGATGGAACAAATTATTCTCTATGGAAGACTCGAATGGAGTTTCATTTGAGATGCATTGGTGAATCCTACTGGAAGCATTGTTGAGTGCTTTGACTGAATCTGAGATGATGAATTTTATGGATCTGAAGACTACTTATGAGATCTGGAAAAAGTTGGAAAATTTGTATGAAGATGATGCTAATGTGAAGATTGCTAAGCTACAAAGTTTGAAAGGGAAATATGAATTGTTGA
This sequence comes from Sequoiadendron giganteum, assembly GCA_007115665.2. NCBI lineage: Eukaryota > Viridiplantae > Streptophyta > Pinopsida > Cupressales > Cupressaceae > Sequoiadendron > Sequoiadendron giganteum. The sequence goes on from CM021102.1 coordinate 219,807,154, forward strand.
GAAAGGGTGATGATGAGAATATTACTACTTTCATGCAAATAGTGAATGAATTTGTGTGTGGAATTACATGTGCTGGTGGATAGTTGGATGAATTAGAGATTGTTGCTAAAGTGCTTAGATCCTTGCCTGATGCATAAAAAATCAAAGCTACAGCTATTGATGAGCTCTGGACCGTGACAAATGTAACCATATATATGTTGATTGGTAAAATTACTACTTTTGAGTTGATTGAATTCGGTGATGCCCTTCCTAAGATAGAATCTGCGTTCAAAGCTACTACCACCAGAAGAGATAAGAAAAGATATGATCCAGGTGAAATTTCTTCTAGAAAGGTATTTAAGTATGAGGAAGAAATGAGATAGATTGAAGAAGAGAGAGAACTGAATGAGATTGAAGCACTTATTGTCAAAAGAGAAGCCAGAGGACAACGTATGTATAAAATAAAGTTTCCTATTAAATGTTTTCCTTGCAATAAGATAGGTCATTTTGCATCAAGCTATCGAGAAAGAGTTCCTAAGTCAAAACCTAACAATCCTAAATTTCAAATGAAGTGCTATTATGTTGTTGATGAAGGTGTGATAGATGATGAATTTTATATAGGGAATGTAAGTGAAGATGAGTTTTTGTTTATTGCTATCAAGGAAATTAATCACATGTCTAATGAATCTACTAGTTGTACAAATGTGGAGAAATCCATAGCTTCTCGAGTTGAAGAGAAGGATGAATGGGTAATTGAAAGTGGATGCTCTCATCACATGATAGGTGATAAAATAGAATTTGTGAGCCTAGAAAAGTATGATGGTGGCATTGTATTATTTAGTGATAACAATGGTGGTATAATCTATGGTAGAGGATGTATTTATTTTGATGGTAAGAATAATACTGATGATTTTCTTTACATGGAAGGATTGAAGCATAATATTTTTATGTCAGATAGATGGTCGATAAGGGATACAATCTTCAATTCAAGGATGGAAAGTGTAGAATATTGGGAAGTTCTAGAAATGTGATTGCTTTAGGTACAAAAACAAAAGGTAACATCTTTAACCTGAATGTTGCTAGTAAAATTTGTGTGATTGCTCAAGTTGATGAAATTTGGTTGCAACATAGGAGAATGTGTCATGTAAACTTTGAAAATATTATCAAGATAAGTTCTACTGATGTAGTGAGAGATATTCCTAAGTTGGTAAAACCCTCTAATTCCATATGGAAGGAATGTCAATTAGGAAAGAAAACTAGTTATTTCATTTCAAAGAAAACATCATTGTTCAAATGAATTGTTTCAGTTTGTGCATGCTGCCTTGTGTGGTCCTGCTAGAATCAGAAGTTTACAAGGTTACAAGTATTTCATGTTTCTTATTGATGATTATTCTGGGATGATGTGGGTTACTTTCTTAAGGGAGAAATCTGAAGCTCTAGAGAAGTTCAATATTTTTAAGGTTATGGTTGAGATAGAGATAGGTCTAAAGATTAAGTGTCTAAGATCAGATAGAGGTGGTGAATTCACTTCCCATGAGCTTAATTATTCTTCTAGAGTGCATGGGATAAAGAGACAATGGGCTGCACCATGGACCCCTCAATAAAATGGAGTTGTGGAAAAGAAGAACAAGACCGTTCAAGATGCTACTAGGACTATGATGCTGGAAGGAAATGTTTCTCATATCTATTGGAGAGAATTTTTGAGTATTATTGATTATATCCTCATCCAGGTACAAATCAGAGGTGATGCTGGTAAGACCCATTTTGAGCTATGGTTTGGCCATAAGCCTAGTGCTATATATTTCAAAATCTTTGGGAGTAAATTCTATATCAGAAGAGATGAAGATATAGGAAATTTTGATGCTAGGAGTGATGAAGGAATATTTATTGGTTAGTCTACTTAGATTAATGCCTATCGGTGCTATGATAAGAGATTAATGAAAATGGTTGGAAGCACAAATGTGAAGGTTGATGAAGACATTGCTAAACCATCCAGAACTTGTGGATATGATTCTGATGATCAAAATTGATAGTATAAATAAAGGTCATACTTTAAATCAAGTTCAGATTGTTTCAGTGAATCAAGAAGATCAAGAGGAAGGAGAAACTAGTGAAAGTATAGAAGAGAGATCACATGAGCCTGAAGCTCAAGAACATCCTAAGGCTCCAAGGTATGTGAGATTAAATCATTCATCAAATCAGCTTATAGGTGATAAGAAAAAAGGTGTCCAAACTAGGAGAAGAATTGCAAAATAATACTTTTTGATGTCAAAGACTGAGCCAAGTAATGTAAATGAAGCATGCAAATATGAACATTGGATTGAAGCAATGAAAGAAGAACTACAAAAAATCGAGAAGAATAATACATGGATACTTATTCCTAGACCTAAGGACAAAAATGTAATTGGAAATAAATGGGTCTTTTGGAATAAACTGAATGAGCAAGGTGAAGTTATTAGAAACAAAGCAAGACTGGTCTATAAAGGATTTTCTTAGACATGGAAGGAATTGATTTTGAAGAGACTTTTTCCCTTGTTGCTAGAATTGAAGCTGTGAGACTATTTCTTGTTTATGCTTCTTACCAAAAATACAAGATTTATCAGATGGATGTCAAGTCAACATTTCGAAATGGTAAATTGGAAGAAGAGGTGTACATTGAGCAACCTGATGGATTTCAATTGACTGATCAGGGAGACATGGTTTGTGGGTTGGAGAACGAATTGTATGGACTCAAGAAAGCCCCTAGAGTTTGGTATGTCAGATTGGACAAGTATTTGCTGAAGCTTGGATTTAACAAAGGTACTACTGATATTAATCTGTATTTCATGATTGATGATGATAAACATTTGATTGTGGAAGTCTTTCTTGATGATATCATTTTTGGAGGAGATGATGGTTTGTGCATGAAGTTTTCTGATGAGATGCAAAATGAGTTTGAGATGTCAATGATTGGAGAGATGAAATTATTTTTGGGATTGCAAATTACTTAGAGAAAGGGATATTTATATCTCAGTCCAAGTATGTGAAAGAATTGCTAAAGAAATTTCGTATGGAAGATTCAAATCTAGTCAGTACATCCATGGTGACCAAATGTAAGTTGACAAAAAATGATGACTACCTGAAGGAAAATCAGACTAGATACAGATCAATGATTAGTGGATTGCTTTATTTGACTCAAACTAGACCTAACATCATGATTGTTGTATGTATTGTTGTAAGATTTCAAGCAAATCCTAAGGAATCTCATGTGACTATTGTGAAGAGAATTTTCAAATACTTGAAGGGAACAATTGATTTTAGCCCGTGGTATCCTAAAGATGATGATCTTACTTTGAGTACCTTTACTGATGCTAATTGGGAAAGAGATGTGAGTGATAGGAAAATTAGTAGTGGTGCCACATTTTTCTTGGGAAAGAAGTTGATTTCATTGTAAAGTAAAGAGCAAAATGCCATTTATTTTTGTACTACAGAGGCATAATACATTGTTGTTGCTAATAATTGTACTCAAGTATTGTCGATGAAGTAAAAGTTGAAAGATATCAGAGTTATGTATGATGATTCTATTGTCATATTTTATGATAATTCAAGTGCAATTAACATTTCTAAGAATCCGGTGCTGCATTCAAAGACCAAGCATATATCTATCAAGTTTCACTTTTTTGAGAGAGAAGGTGAGTGAAAAGGAAGCCAGAGTGGAGTATGTGCCTACTAAGAAATATATTGCAAAGATCTTTACCAATCCATTGCCTAAGGATAATTTTGATTATCTTAGAGGGAAGTTCGAGGTGCTTACACCTCCTAATCAGAACTAAGATGCATTGTCTTGCATCAGTCTATGCATTTCATAGTCATATATTGATTCAGATTGATGTTGTGTTGGCTGATACTTAGGGGGAGTAGTCAGATAATTTAGATATGTGATTCAGAGCTTGTGTGTATCTTTTCCATAGATGTCAAAGGGGAGAAGAGAAATGTTAAAAAATGGGAATTATCTAAGGAGAAAAGAGTTAAAACCTAAGGGGGAGTAAGTGCTAAAGTTAGTTGTGTTCATGGTGCTTTCCACATCATGTGTTGCCATCAATTACAAAGGGTGAGATTGTTGGATTTTGTTGTTGATTTGCTGATATGTGGGTATCATTGATGTCAACACTATTATCATTAATGTCTTTAAGACTATACATGTCAAGGATATTGAGAAAAATTTAATAATATATGTTGCAAGTTTTTTGTGCAGCACTGAAGATTAGTATGATGGAAAGTTTAGCATGTTGATGATGAGAAGTTGTAGATTAAAGGGTTTTTTTCAGGTGTATCTAGTTTATCCACTGAATTTTTTAGAGGTGCACATGAAGATTTGAGAAAGTTATGATTTTTTGTGTTCTAATAGTTATTTTGTTACTATAGTTGGTGTTCTTGGAAGAAGATAATGTGATTCTAGAAATTTAAGTTATTACATATGCTACTATGGTGTTTGTGGATGTTTCCAAATTGTTCTCTATCTGTGTTGCACATTTGAATTGATTGTTGTGTTCATGATCGATGATTTTCTCTGTCGTGTTCATGGCTAACAGGGTGTTTGTAGCATGTTGTGGATCTTCGAGGAATAATTTTTGAAGGTGTTTTGTGTTTGAGGATATTATTTTGGGTCTTCACTATGTTGTGGATGACCTTGGTAAATTCACATTAATAATATTTATTGTTTTTGGCCAACAGTTTGTATTTATTTTATTATTTTGTTGAAGCCGAAATGTAATGATGTAATTCCTTGTTGTAGATATATATAAGAGATTGTTTCTTCATTTGACTGAGAGTGAGCAAGTGTGAGTTCACTGAGTTCATGAATAATATTCTAAATCTTTCGAAGGTAGATTAGGAGAGTGAAGAAGAGTGAAGAAGTGTTCATATGCTTAACCGAAACTATAATCAGGCATTAGCAGATGCTATTTTATTAGTTCAAGATCTTTCAAATGGATTTAATCTGAATATTATTGTAAGATAGTGAGTCTTCCCTTGGGAAGTGAGCTCTAGGAAGTGTTCCTAAATGCATGTGCATTCCCCATTTTTCCATACTTTTAACAGAGTATAAACTTGTGGATTAACCTCCACCATGGTTTTTCCCCTAGCAAGTTTTCCACACAAAAATATTGGTGTTATGTGTGTTTTTGATGTGTTATTGATTTATGCTTTCATGGTTATTAATCATATCTGAGAATAAGGGTTAACAAATTTAATAAGTTTGAAATTATCTGATAATTGAATAACCCCTCACTTAGTTGTCTACCCTTGTGTTGCCAACATTAACATGTATTGCAGATATATGTTTGACCTAGCTTTCATCCCAACTGACATAATATTGCATGTCACATCGCTGAATTAATTTTCATGAACCTTTGTATGAAGCCGATAGTTATCTTTTTATAAATATGTATTGCATCCAATTAGGCTGACCTAATTGATGTGTTGATATACTAGATATATATATATATATATATATATATATATATAATATTTTGTAGATGAATAAAAGGTGTGCGGGTGTGAGTGTGTGTTGATATGTGAAGTGTGTGAGTAGAAGGGTGAATATTAGTCTTCTATCATATGAATGAATACTCTGAGCATCAAAGAAACTAAATTTGCACTTGTGGTGTAACTCCATCAGTTCATATTCTAGTTGTAAGCCATTTTATTTCTATATTTTATGAAGGAAGTGAGCCTCCCTATTTTGGATAGTGAGTCATTGTAAGTAGTGAGCTTCTCGTACTTGGTAGTGAGCCTCTTTTGTAATCATTATTGAAACAACTATGTATTGTGAGCTAATCCTCACTATGGTTTTTCCCTCATTGGGTTTTCCATGTAAAATTTTGGTGTTCTTGTGTTGTGTGATTTCATGCTTTGTTCTTGCTCTTCTCTATTTTATGCATTAAAGTAAATGATGGTATTTTTTCAATAAGTTTAAGAAGATGTTGATTCACCCCCCTCAGTATCTTGAATATTCAATGATCCATAAAATGAAGAAACAATATTTATGAGGCTTGAGAGCTATATTAAGAAATGGTGATAGAGAGATGGGGAAATGTTTAAAATGTAAGGGAAGCTCATGACTAAAGTAAATATATTTCAAATTGTTTGAGGAACTTCTATTCTACTGCCAAAGCAGTAGTGAGCTTGTAAGGGAACATTATTGAGCATAACATAGAGATGCTTAAAGTGTTTGTGGAAATTACAACACTACACCCAAATTATTTTTGGCTTGAACAGATCATGATCTCAAACAATGGAAAGATTTGTAAAAGGGGAATTATTAAGACAACATATTTGTCACTCTTATATTATCTATGCACACTCTGAAAATAGGATTGCAATGTGGCGTTCTTCAACTTTAATACTTTAGGAGCAAAAAATGTGATGATGATAGGGTTCAATGAGTAGTGCGATAATTGATGAATGCCCCTCACATATTCATGGTTTCAATGGAAGATAGAGTTTCATGTTGACTACTATAAAAATTTTCTTTACATTGCCAAGTTCCGTGGAGAAGCTGTTGGACATAAAGATTGAAGATTTCAACTTGAGGAAGCATCAACATTGAGACATTATATGAACCATGCCTATCATGGTTTTCTTTGTTTTTCCTGTCTCACATTGCCAATGGGGTGATGTTGTTTTGTTTCCCATCACCTATGTTGAATTCGATGACTCTTTTCCTTAGCACATGGGCGATATGTGATGACATGTTGTCATTATCGCATATCATTGATTTTTTAGTCTTTTCTCTCTTTGTATCCGTGAAGTGCAATGAGAATAGTCAGATAAGTGATAGTGGTGGGTTCGTGGTAAATATAAAAGGGGGTAATGTTTAAATTTTTAACCATTAATTTTGACGATTGAAATATGCCAATGGAGATTGCATGGGTAAAAGGTGAGATGCGGCCCAATCAAAATTAAAGCCTTCATTAGGTTGAAGTAAAATTTTTAATGTTGGGTAATGTTTGTGTAAAGTGAAGCAAATTCATTCCATATAACATATCGCCCATTGTTGTTTTATACCTCCATTTTATTTTTGCAGCAACAATGCTCAATGTGTGTGTAATGCATGGTGGGGCCCATTATCAATGCCAAATGTTATCATTTGATATTTTTTGATTTTTACAATGAGGAATTAGTTTCAAAGTAAGTGCACGAGAGTAAATCTTTTACAATCTGAGTGATAAAATTTGAACCTTTATAAATTAAAATCAAGATTTTGTTGCTGAAAAATAATAAAGTGGAATTAGTTTCAAATGTAGCAAGATGAAAAGAATTAAAATCTCGACATAAAGTAAAAATTTAATTATTGGGTGAAAAAACAAAGAGATTAAAAGCCTCCATGACAAAATGATTTTTTTCAGCTATGGTAAAAATTGAAGATTTGTATGGTTGTGAGGTAAATGTAAAAAATGCATAGGTGAGAGGAGTTTTCTATAGCCAAACGAGGATGTATGAAGGGGAATTTCATAAGAAGAAAAAAAGATATTTTAAACTACAGGGCACAATGAGGAATGATGGCTCTTCATGGTGATGAATATTTTTTTGTTGTAGGGAAAGTGAGTGCAAGAGGCATGAATCAAAGTGTAGATTGAAGAGTTTTCAAGTTTTGCAGGCAGTTAGTGATCAATTGGGAGGAATGTGCCAAATGTCTATTGAGGATCTCCACTTAGGATTTATGTGTTATCCTTAAGTATAATTTTTTGCTTCCTTCGGGAGGGGTTGCTTAGAGTTGAGTCTCACAAGAATACCATTCGATAATAGGTTCTGAAATGTATAGTGTTGGTTTTAGGTTTCTAAAGTTTTCTAAGTCATGTAATGGAGAATTTATTCATGACATTGTTATATTTGCATGTGAAAGATCATATATTCTAAGTTAGTTGTCTCCATTGTACACATTTCCTAAATTATGAATATAAGAAATCAAGGGTTTATGTTATTTATGTTTTCTTTTTTTTCTTGAATGTCTATTTTGTGTTGTTACTTTCATTCAAAGAATGAATTAAATTATATTAACATAAACAAAGGTTTGTGCAATTGTATTCTTGGATTAGTAAAGTATGATTGGTTTGGTTTCTAGTATCAATTGTATAATGCATCAAATGATGGGAATAGCTATGATAGAGTGAATTTTGTAATGATTTTTAAACTTCATGGTTTAGGTGACTCCACCCTAGGATTAGGAACTGATCTTTAATGTTATAGTTTCCTAAGATTGTTTATCAGAAGCTACATTTTAAAGTAAAATTCACTTATCAATCTTGTTGTGGGTGTGTTGAACTTAATACATTACATTTCTCTTGTTTAACCCAAACATTTCCATGAAGGTCAGCCAAACCTTTAGGGTATTGGGTTTGTTAAGCATATAAATGAGAATTATATATTTAATTTATGTTTGATACTTTGGCACATAAGTATCTACAAACACACTGTTGGGATCACCCTCTTGGGTTTCATAAAGCCTGAAGTGTAGGGGAGAAGGGTTTTAAATTCAATATCTCATTCATTGGATAAATATATCCTTCAATATAACCATTAGGCCTCATAGACCATTAGGATTTAGGTGGATAACATATTTTATTACCAATAGATTAGTGAATCTATTGGGGAGATATTGGAAATTTGGGTGTAGACTGTCTTATCAAAGATTCATTAGAATATTGAATTATTATTTGTAACTAGAGATTGAAAATTGTGAAAACTTATTTTACCATCCAACTCACCAATAGATTGGAAAATCTATTGCGGAGAACTTTGAATATATAGTTATAGACTTTCATATCATTGAGTCAAGAATTTGGTGAATCTAAACATTTGGTTCAGATATTGAGAAGTTTTCAGATCTAGAAGTTGTTTTTTTGTAGCTGATTTAAAGCAATTTATATGTGACTCTGCTGTTGGAGGAGACCCAAAATGAAATTCATCTACGAAATGCTTCATATTGTTTGAATTTTATTCCTCTATGAACAGAGGTGGTGACTCTATCAAAGGAACCTAATGAAGATGTGAAAAAAGTTTTATATTAACAAATATTTACAATCAAGAAGAAGAATTTGCAGAAACTACAACATATCCAGGTATTTTTCATTTTTAGTTTTCAAGAAGGATAAATTTGTGTGTGAAAACCATATCTAAAATTTGAAATTTTTTGGCTCCCTATTGAGTTAAACTAAGCACTAAGAAATGGAATAGTAGTGATTATTATACATACTTTTGAGTTATAATTTATAGCCTCTATAATGTATTGATGAAGTATTCTCATTCTTGAAATATTCCCACTAGAGAAATCTTAGATGAAGATGTACTTTAGTTATGCATTGTAATATTCTAGGGTCATAGTGAAAGAAAAAAATACGATAGTCATCAACTATAGAGTTGATGTTTGAAGTTTGTAAAGGGGTGTAAGAAAATTTATCATCAACCTATGCATCCCTATGTGGACCCAAATGTAACAATACATAGTGTGCAACCATTTTCATGTAATAAGAGAAGTCTTAGCATTGAAAGATATAGAGCCATAAATTTCAATGGAATTAATGGTTTCCCAAATGTTATTCCATCAGACATCATAGATAAAATATAAAAAATTCAATGGTGATAAGCCTAAATCAGCTAATAAGAATCTGCAAGAATTAAATAATTTAATGGATAACTATGAGGTAGATCATGAGGGTGTTTTCATGAGGCTATTTGTTTAGTATTTGAAAGGAGATGCAAGAGATTGGTTCTCTTATTAACCAACATTCTCTATCTATTCTTGGGAGGAGTTCAAAGCAGTGTTCATGGAGAAATTTGGTTAAAAAGTCAATGCTAGTTCTATGATCAATAAGTTTATGAGCATTGAGAAAGAAGCGCATGAGTTGGTCCCAACATTTCACTAGAGATTTTCTAAAACATTGAGGGAAATTCCTAAGGTATTTAGACCCAATAATGCAATAGATTTAGTTGTTTATTTGGGAGAATTTGATGAGGAGATGAGCTATTTGCTAAGAGATAAGGATCTTATAGCCTTGCATCATGCATATGATATGGCCATGAACATTGAAAATAACCAGAAATATGGGGTTCACAAAGGTTATTTGTCTACAAGTGTTTTCTGCCCTGACACACAAAATGTTGATGAAAGGTGCTAGTCAAAAATTAAAAATGAATGTAAGAGCGCTTACACCCCTATTGTTTTAGTTTATACATCATTCCATAATTTTGATCACATAGAGCCCTAAACAAATAATCAAGAAGCTTCATGCATTTGTGATCCTATGGTCTCTATTCAAGCCCTCTTTTACATAAGGATGCATAGAGGAGAACCATCACATGATATCTATGCAAGATTTATGGATACTCTGTCTATAATTTTTGAGTGTCACAGACCTAAAAAATTCAGTATGCATTGATTTATTTTATGAATCTTATGAACTAGGTTTGAGTGCTCTACTAAAGGATTTGAAGCCTATTAGGCTTTCCCAAGTGTGTGAATACATTGTTACTTTTGAAAGGAATAGAGATGATCATCAAAAATATATTATGTTTTAAATCTATAATGATAATGTTTTTGTTGCTCCATATGAGTCTAGTGAGATATCACTTTAAGAAGAAGGGAGTAGAGAAAAGGTTGAAAATGCATACCTTATTGAAGCAAATGAAATATGTAATAACTACATTGGTTATGTAGATAATGATTATAGTCATCATATTTCAAGTGCATGGTCTAGAGAACAAAAGGAGGTATGTGAAGTTAAATCCCTTGTTGCAACTCTACTAATCAAGGAATAGAAATGACCCCAAGTATTCAACATGGTGAATCAACCCAAGTGATTGGTGCTAGGAAATTTTGGACATCTCAAAAAAGAAGCCAAGAACATTAGTGCCTTTGATAACTTTAATTTCAATTAGATTTCCTCAAAAACACATACAACTATGTCACAAAGTGGAATCAAACACAGTTCATTTCCCACATTAATCCTTTTGAGAGAAGCTTATGTGAATTTAGTTTCAACAAAAAACATTAACACATTCTAACCAAGAAACATGAAACATGAAATATGAGACAAAACACACAAATTTACGTGGGGAAAACCCTTTTGGGTAAAAAACCCCACACTACAAAAGCCCATATTGCCATTGTATTATTTATGCAACAAAATAGTTACAAATACAACTCGAGCACTAGGCCTTTACAAATATTACATCTTGTTTCATTCTGGAGACAAACTAGACAACATAACCCCTCATATGATCTTCTCACTGTTACAATACTATCATACAACATAGAGTGTAGATACTATCTCTCATGGACCTCTGATCAACCTCTCGAGTGTTTACAAACCTCACTCTGTTACAACACTCTCACAACATACATAGCAGATTCACATTGAGAGAGGTTTCACATTCGATCAACACGAAGAGGGAGGAGTCACCTCCTTTAGAACAAAATTATTTTCCTCTCCTTCCTCTCCTCTCAGTCTCATCAATCATTACAAAGAGTTCCATTATTTTCTCACTCTCAAATGTTCTGTTGATTTTCCAATGGCCACATAGTCCAACTACCAATGGTTTACATTCTACTTCTCCCATTGGTTCAAATAAATCCACAAAGGATAGTCATTTGGTAAAAAATATTCAATATTTATTGGTGTATCAGTGAGACAGAGCCCATGTCTCACTGATGCCAAAAGGCCATTCAACAATCCCACAGTTCTCCGAACATTGCCAAGAGTCTTACCGAACATGTTCATCAATGAGACCAATGCTATCAACAAAAGACCAAAAGGTTCTATTGAGCCCCGAGGTCACACTGATGCTCTGCCAACTTAGAACCTCCATCAATGAGAGTCCCACTAGTGGAGTCCATCAGGCTAACAATATACCTCAGAGGAGGTCCTCGAACATTCCTTTGATAGTTTTCATTCCACCAATGAAGTTTCCTGTAGGTGATCTCATATGTAAGACCTCACACTGATCACTCACCATTGGGCTGACCAACACATTCAGAACAAACATCAAAATCTCGGCCGATGACCCATTTTACATAGATGTCGTTCATCAATAGGACTTTTGTTGATCCACTCCCATTGATCTGACTTCTTTTTCTAGTGTGATATTTCCATTCTTCACTGAGGACCAAGGTTAGGCCAATAGAGAACCATCAGCTAGACTCTCCTTGATCACAAACCAACCGGTCTAACTTCATTTGTTAGACAAGAGAGGAATAACTTTCATCGACCATTCAAGTTAGGTCAATCAATGCCATCTGCAAGACAAACCAATGGTCACACCGATATGGTAATGAACTAGCTTCACATGGAGAACTCAGATCAACCAGATAGCTCAATAGGCACACGAATCTCATAGATAGTTCAAGACCACTTAAGAAAATTGTCTAAACATCTCAGTGGTCAAATCGACAATGCTCTCTCAAAGTTTTAGGCAAGTGGGATTGAGGCACATAATTCCAACAAACTCCCACTTAATGAAGATCACACTGGCACCTCCAGAGCACTTAGGAACTACTAAGATCATGCTAGCACCACTAGTTCGGACCTTGTTCAACAACATTTAGGACACCTAATCAAGAAGTTTCCACATATAATAGTCTACAAGACAATATACACAAAATAAAGTATCCAACTACAACTAATTGTCTAACAATGTAACCAATTATAGTCATCCATGAAACCACAAAGATCTAAACATGCTCTCATGCTCCATCAAGAATTCTGCAACAACATCTAAGATGTCCACCATTTAGGCAACAATCCCTTCCATCCTCCAACATGCCACCTATGGAAGAAAGGTACAAGCCATGGTGAATATGCACCATTCCAATGAACACAAAAAAAAGATCCCAGTGATATCAAAAACAAGAAGCTTCCATCACTCCAAAAAACAAGATAAATACATCAACTAGAACAACAATCAAATTGACTACTCTTGTCCAAATGATAAACCAACGTGACTGGAAATGGCATCCACAACAAGTTCTAGTTCATCCAATCATCCATACCTCAAAGGTATCTTACATTAGTAAACTTATTCGTAGGCATAACCAACCCATGTACTTAGAACTATAAGGTCCATGTGTATACAAGGAAATGAAGAACAAACATTTTCAAGAACTCACACTGTATGAGTTATGCCAAATTATGAAACACTTTTAAAGAGAACAAGTCTACCAATCTACAACACAATGAAAGTGTAACCATGTCATACCAAGGACCCAATTCCACACTAATATGCAAAACTTGCAAACAAGCTACTGCAAGAAAAAACATCTCTTCTAATCATTTTGTACAACTCTTCCATGTACTCCACATTAAACAAAGGAAACAATGTTATGTGAAACCAGACATTCAGGAAGATCAGTAAGACCAAAGAGAATATGCAAAACATAACATGTATCATGTCCTTCTACAAAACACCTCCAAGTATCAGTTGTGTCAAGTAGTATCTTCTTTACACCCCCAACAAAATAAACCTTAACAAAATTCAACTGATTAAATAACATGAAAGTAAGATTCATAAAGAAGATCAAACTACTCTATTTTTTATTTCAAGAAATAAGCCCACTTCCATCCCCTATGACATCATAAATGAAAAATTTACACCAAGGAGATAACCAAGTTGTCCATCTCTCATAATGAATCCTCTAGAACCATTTGACCATAGCTCAAGATCCCTTAATGAAATAAATACATAACACACCTGAGAGAAACAATGAGCACTACCTCTCAAGTTATAAAATGTTAGGTAAGACCATGAGTGGGAAAGAGAAATTTCCTCCAAGATATCCAAGAAAAAGACTCATCCATGAACTATATCCTAATAGGTCCTTATTAAACTCATGTTCAAACAAGGTGTAGGCTTCTTGGACTTTCTGCTAGAAAAATAAAAAAAGAGTAACCATTCAATACACTTCTCTTATCTCGAGAGAAATACAACTTCACCTTATTCTCCATGTATCCATGAGCACCTACAAACAATCACCTCATGCCAAACTCCAAATGCAACACAACATCATGAAGTATTAGGCAAATGATCAATGCACCCAAAACACAAAGAATATACCAAGATCAATGTCAAAGATCCAGCTACAAAAACAATAACTTAACATGACATCATGATATTACCATCCCCTCTTAGGAAATACCATGCTCCAAGTGAAAAAACCACGATCTCAAGAGCAATGCATAGTGTCGAAACCCTAATGCAGAAGCAAGAGTATACCATGACATGAAACAAACAAGCTCTGAACCAACATCACTTGTCAAGCACCATCAACACCTCAACCCAAAGAACACACAAGGCCTCCATGGTTTCAAAAATGCTAACCATCTTCAAATAGTGGCCCTGCAAATGCGAAAGAACCCTTCTACAACGACTGGATCAAAGAGTTGCTCCTAGTAACATCTACAAACTAAAGAAGACAAATTATTAATAGTCACTGATAAAGCTCCCACTAAATAGTGATACTGAGCTTTCCAAGCATCATGACCAACCATCTCGAAAACTAAAAAAAAGAACTTCTAGGTCCACAAACATATAGATTTACTGCTAATTATTCCAAATGAAACCAAGACCTCATAAGTAAGGAGATTCACCATGCTACATGACTCCATAATTCACTTAACATGCATCCTCTTACCTCAAAACAACCACATCAATGCACAAGTGACCATAAACAAGGCAAGCTTACAAGTATTCATAGACACTGAATCAAATCACATGGATATAGATAGTCCACTTCTAGGTTGTCCCACTACAAACATATGGGTAAAGATAATCCACAACATTGCACAACCTGTAGATCCAATTAATGAAATAAGAAGACTCACAATCACATCAATGTCTTGCACAATATCAGGTCTCACAAGAGAAAAAACATGTAGATACTATGACTCAAACACCAAATCAAGTATAGATCTTATTTTCCAATTATTTCCACACCGGCCACCAAAGTCTAGGAATCCAACAAGGATTACCATAGAGCGATGAGTGACTAATCACATACCAAACATTTCTATGCAGAGAAAGAATAACACCTTCTCTCACCATGCACAAGGCATTCAAGTATAGTTACAACTATCTCATCTAGTAGCACCCTAGGGAAGTAAGGGTCTAGAAAATAGCACTTTAATAGATCCCAAAAACAACAAGTTTTCTTGACAATGTAAAACCTGCAGAACCATAAAAACATGCAAGTACAAAACATCCTTAAAAAGGGACAACAATTTAGGAACCCCAGGCCCATTTCAAGCCAACTCCAAAACCATCAATATGCACATACATCTGAGAAAGAGATAGGCTATTTTAGAAGCTTTCAAATCATCTAATTATTAACTTCATAGCCTTTATGCATTTGAGGTTAACAAAAAATAATGCCTTCCAACACCAGGAAACACCACCCAGCATTAGCACTCTCTTCCATGGCTGAGAAATAACTCACTCCTCTCCATATTACTAGGGAGCCTCTCACACAAACACCCAATATGAATGATTTACTGCTACACAACCATGAAGAAAATAAATCCATCTCATACATCAATGTTATACTTCTGCCAACTAGGGACACAGATCACAACAATTCAATATGACCAAATCCATTGTCTCAATTTTCACTATCCTTCAAGATACATGTTGTCTATGAATACCACAAGACTTCCACTCAATAAGGGATCAAAACATCAGCCGATTCCTCAATATTTCTTCAAGCCTGAAAAACTAAGAAATCTAAACATGAGGAATACCTAGAACCAACAACCTGTTGGGTCTAAAAAATATAGGTTTTAACCAGAAGAGTTTGCCAAGCTCTTACAACACTTCTGGCCAATGTACAAGGCCAATTGATGCAATTGTACCTTCTTCTCTTCAAGCTCTGCTAGACCTAGGTGGGTGAACCTAATGAATGATGCAGATTTGAAATGAACTTCTTGATGCAATAATCTACCCATAATGGCAAGGGTGGTGGATAGACAAATATACTACAACTACTCCTACTCCTACTACACAAATGAAAGATTTTGAAAATATTATTTGTATGAAATCTTATCTCTGGGTTGAGGCAGATCAATGCCTTCTATCCACATGGGTAATGGAGTCAAAATAGAAAATGATATATGTTCTCTCTTATTGGCTTAACTCTAGTTGTTATGCACATTAAAATGAAGTCTTACTGACTGGCATATAACTTCATTTATTTATGTCTTGCATAAATTGTGCTCGGATGTTTCTTAATCTGGTTCTACTTCAACAATCCAAATGAAATCCTTAAATCACTATGATTTATTAGAAGACTTTTAACTCTGACTTGCAAACACCAACTAATTAAATCACATAGAATGGGAGAACACTTTGATAAATCAGAAATATACTCGATACAGTGATTTAAAAGACAAAAAAATCTCAAGTTGGAGACAACAAAAGATAAAGAATTTAGATTATTTTAACATAACAACTGAACACCAAAATAAATTTACCAATTTAAAACATATTCTCCATTACACTATTTCAAGAAACATCTTTGTATTTTTTACATTCCCCAGTCCCTTCTCGGGAAAAATCTAACTACTACCCTCTCAACCCCTACTACTGATTTTCAAATCATTTATACATCACATGCCAGGGTCGTGACCCTTCGTATTACTATTAAATTCATTTACATTTTCATGTTCATGGCCATTTGTATTCGATTTCAAAATAAAATATTTAATTAATGCCTCATCGGCAAATTAAATATTTTATACTATAGTCGTGCTTATGATTTTCTCTTATATCCCTTTCTCACTTTTACTTTTATTTCCTGTGGCTTTTATTGCTTTACCGCATTACCACGGGCTTGACTTTTCCACCCACAGTTGCACGGTGACTGGCCTTTATTGCTTCCTCGCCATCTATTCCTATCCACCGCAGTCACTGTGGTTTATGCTCTGGCCGGCTATGGTATGGCGGTAACCGTCACTACTGCCCGCTAATGGTTTACCGCACTACCGTGGTCATTGTTTTAGTGGCTACGGTATCACAGTAACTGCTACCCATTCACCACTTCATTACCTCACCACTCACCATGACGGTTATCTCCATGTCTACTACGCTATCGCGGTCACTGCCTTGACTTCGAGTGGTACCACGGTAGTTTCTCTGCAAACCACTAGCTACTACCGTCGACTGCTTGCCACTGCTCATTGCCCATCCACCGCAATCACTGTGGTCTAGTTGGAGAGAGTCCATGGTACTACGATGGCTTCCCCTCCACTGTCTACCAACCGCTACCATTATCACCATGGTTTGTTGTTTGACCACGTGCGGTAGTGCAGTAAACACTTTCTACCTACTCCATTGCCGCCACCGCCATACTGTAAGCCCATTGTGGGAGGCCGTGATATAGCAGTATATGATGTAAAAGGAAATATTATAGCATGAGTATAACGTATATGTTGATTTTATGAATGACGGTAAAATGTATTATAGAAGCACGAGTGATAAAATGAATTTTATATGGAAATGATAGGAAAATGTGAGGGTGAAATGGGGAAACCCTTAGTTTTTCCTATGGATTTTTTAGGTTCTAATAGTGGCTCTTATTGGGGATGAGTGGTTGTCCAATCACTGCAAGAATCTAGAATTATTCTAGGAGAGCAGACCAAGTGAAGGAAATGATAAATGAAGGCAATGACAAATGGAGGGAATGAATAGAGCATGATATGAAAAATGGAGCATGGAGAATGGCAAAACCCTAGACTACTGTGCATAGAAAATATTCTTTTAAAGACGCATTGCTAAGAATTGTCCATGCACTAGCAATCCTTAATCCTCTATACCTGCTCTGGTTCAAAAAATCAAACCACAAGGAATGGCCCCAGGCCACCCCAAAAAGAAAAACCTGCACTTTCCTCTGTCATAAAGTTTGTTCTGATTAGAGCTCATCAGGTTTCTTTTGAAACTATCAATTCCACCTACCTTGCAACATGTACTACCATTGAAAACCTTCAGGAAATCATTGTATTCAACCTGATTCATATTCATTTTACCATTCTTCATTTCATCATTCTCATTGTCATATAAAAAATACTCATCAATTTCTGCATACAAAGTGTACCCAAACTCAACAAAACATTCATTGGCATGCTCAATGTCATATGTTGTTGAATGTGCCTACAACTGTACTGGGACCATAATGAAACTACACTGGGACCAGAATGCAACTGTATTGGAACTAGAAAATCTAAATAATCCTTATGGCAATCTAGAAATTCAATCTCATCAGCATTCTTCAAAATAATAAAATCAAAATTACTTTCCATTTATTTTCTATCACCAGTTGGAATTGGCACACACCTTTGATCCATACAGTCATCCTCATACATACTTGAATCAACAAATGTTGGGCATTGATCATCAATTACATGTAAACCAATATCTTCCTTTTGCAGGAAAAAAACATTCAAGTCACATACCTCTTCTTGGACACAAATAGATTCATGATCAGCTTCAAAAATTTCATTACTGTGAGAGATACACATGGAACCATTTGAATCACTACACATAGTATCTTCACTGTCAAAGCATATATAGGTTGGGGCCAAAGTCTTGGAACCATTTTCATGTGCATACTTCTGGTATTCCAGAGTTAACAAATCTAAAACTTGCTCACTACTAAGTGAACAAGTCTCTGCTTCCATATCTTCTACCATATCTCCAACCTCTTCTTGATCTTCATAATAGTTGCAACAATCATCCTATTGAAGATCAATATCCACTATTTCATCTTCACAATTTGACTCGTAATCTGTTATGCAAGAGGAACTCTCCATATCTTCAATGTTAGACAACATGATATCTTCTTCTATTGTAGCTTCTGAAACATTACTGGTAGTATCCACATCCCTTGTCCCAATAATGAAGTCAATAAATTTATTTACTACATCAAAGGCATGTTGTTTTACTGACTCCGACCAATAAATTGATTCAGGCTCTAATGCTCTCAAAAATTGTGCAACAAATAGGGGTCTTGTGGGCCTAAAATGAGGAGGTAATTGCATACAGACATCTACAATTCTGTTGTATAAAAAACTCATAGATTCTCCCTTATATCTCCTTATATCAAAAGAAACATCCACAACATTTT
This sequence comes from Sequoiadendron giganteum, assembly GCA_007115665.2. Lineage (NCBI taxonomy): Eukaryota > Viridiplantae > Streptophyta > Pinopsida > Cupressales > Cupressaceae > Sequoiadendron > Sequoiadendron giganteum. Next base: position 219,826,277 of record CM021102.1, read on the forward strand.
TGCCTCTCTCTTCAATTTGAATATACTCATCAAAAGTACTTTGCTATGAATAGAGTACATTACCTTTGTTTCTAGAGTTCTCGGTTGTATCATGTGGTTTTTGTGGTGTCCAAGATCTCTTGGCACTTGTGTCTTCATCCTCACTGTATGATGGCCTATTTGGTGATGTATTTTGAGCACCTTTGACTTCCAATTGCAACAATTGCTAGTTTGATTGTAGCATCTGTTGTTCTAACTATAACCTTTGTTGTCTCAATTCCTTCAGCTCTCTTACTGACTGTTGTCTTCTATCTTCTTCTGCCATCTTGACAAAATGTGACTATTCCACAATATCCATGCATTATTTATCAAATATAAAATAGAGTCGCCACCTACTTTTCCTAAAGTAGGAAAATGAAATGGATTGATTTTGGTTTTCCCCAGCGGAATCTCCAAAAATGTAAAACTTTGCTGACTCTATAAATGGAAAGGCTGAAAACTTCCTGAGTAATTCCCCAATAGAGTCACCAAACTGTTGGGTCTCAAAAATGTAGGTTTTAACCAAAAGAGTTTTCCAAGCTCTTACAACACTTTTGGCCAATGTACAAGGCCAATTGATGCAATTGTACCTTTTGCTCTTCAGGCTTTGCTAGACCTAAGTGGGTGAACCTAATGAATGATTTAGATTTGAAATGAACTTCCTGATGCAATAATCTACCCACAATGGCAAGGGTGGTGGATAAACAAATATACTACAAGTACTCCTACTCCTACTGCACAAATGAAAGATTTTGAAAATATTAATTGTATGAAATCTTATCTCTGGGTTGAGGAAGATCAATGCCTTCTATCCACATGGGCAATGGAGTCAAAATAGAAAATAATATGTGTTCTCTCTTATTTTCTTAACTCTAGTTGTTATGCACATTAAAATGAAGTCTTACTGACTGGCATATAACTTCATTTATTTATGTCTTGCATAAAATGTGTTGGGATATTTCTTAATCTGGTTCTACTTCAACAATCCAAATGAAATCCTTAAATCACTATGATTTATTAGAAGACTTTTAACTCTGAATTGCAGACACCAACTAATTAAATCACATAAAATGGGAGAAAACTTTGATAAATCAGAAATATACTTGATACACTGATTTAAATGACCGAAAGATCTCAAGTTGGAGACAACCAAAGATAAAGAATTTAGATTATTTTAACATAACAACTGAACACCAAAAGAAATTTACCAATTTAAAATTTATTCTCCATTACACTATTTCAAGAAAGATCTATGTATTTTTTACATTCCCCAGTCCCTTCTCGGGAAAAATCTGACTACTACCGTCTCAACCCCTACTACTGATTTTCAAATCATTTATACATCACATGCCAAGGGTCGTGACCCTTCGTATTAAAGTTACATTCGTTTACATTTTCATGTTCATGGCCATTTGTATTCAATTTCAAAATGAAATATTTAATGAATGCCGCAATGGAAAATTAAATATTTTATACTATAGTCGTGCTTTTGATTTTCTCTTATATCCCTTTCCCGCTTTTACTTTTATTTCCTATGGCTTTTATTGCTTTACCGCATTACCATAGGCTTGAGTTTTCCACCCGCGGTTGCACGGTGACTAGCCTTTATTGCTTCCTCACCATCTATTCCTATCCACTGCAATCACCATGGTTTATGCTCTGTCCGGTTACGGTATGGCGGTAACCATTACTGCTGCCCACTAATGGTTTACTGCACTACCGCAGTCATTATTTTAGCAGCTACAGTATCACGGTAACCACTACCCATCCACCACTTTGCTACCTTGCCACTCACCATGATGGTTATCTCTGTGTCTACCATGGTCACTGGCTTGACTACCAGTGGTACTGTAGTAGCCACTCTGCAAACTGCTAGCTGCTACCGTCGACTGCTCACCACTAATCATTGCTCATCCACCGCAATCACCACGGTCTAGTCGGAGACCGTTCGTGGTACCGTGGTGGCTTCCCCTCCACTGTCTGCCAACCACTACCCCTATCACCATGGTATGTGGTTTGACCATGCGTGGTAGCGTGGTAAACACTTTCTGCCTACTCCATAGCTACCATCACCATACTGCGAGCCCATTGTGGGAGGCCATGATATAGCGGTATATGATGTAAAAGGAAATATTATAGCACGGGTATAAGGTATATATTGATTTTATGAAGGACGGTAAAATGTATTAAAGAAGCACGAGTGATAAAATGAATTTTATATGGAAATGATAGGAAAATGTTAGGGTGAAATGGGGAAACCCTTCGTTTTTCCTATGGATTTTTTAGGTTCTAACACAACCAAAAGAAGGCTATGATATGACTTGCTGGGAAATTTTGGCCATCTCATAAAAGAATCCAAGAATAGTAGTGCCTTCGATAACTTTAATTTCAGTTATATTTCCTCAAAAACATGTACAACTATGTCACAAAGTGGAATCATGTTGGAAACAAGCTACACTGAGAGGGAGGGGTGAATCAGTGTTGTGCAAAAATTAAATTTATAAACCTTTATCTTCAAAGAATTAACAACATTCAACAATAATGCATCAACATGAAGCAAAAGAACATAACACCATAACACAAGGATTTATATTTGGAAACCCTATTAGGGGAAAAACCATGGTGGATGGCCAATTGACAAGTTAATTTGAGTATACTCAAATGAAGATGACAATAAGGGGAATGCACTTGCATTGTGGCACACTACCTAGAGCTCACTACTCAAAGGGGAAGGTTCATTGTCTTACAAAATACAATCAGATTAAAACCATCTGAGAGTTTGAACTAAGAAAGATATCATCTAAATATGCCTGATTACAGTTCTAGTTAGGCATAATATACAATCTTTTGTCTTGTAGACTAATTTTGCACTTCTACTTTGTTCTACTCACACTCGCACAACAAATTCTCTACGCACAAGTGAAACTATGCTTAATCACTCTTCTACTCTTCTCTAATCCACAATCACATCAATACGCAACTCATACATACATCAAAATGATACAAATGATCTCATATATATTCACAACATAGAATTCAATTACACTTTGTTAGCTTCAGTAAAACACAAAAATAGATACCACCGTCAGCTAGATCCTTGATTAAATCTTTATGCACATCCTCCAAAGTTAGTTAAGACATAGAGGGGACCCAAACAAACATAGTCGAGCATGAAAAAAATTAACTAATTGCTCCTTATACATCCACGACATAATAGATTATTGAAGTCGGCTCTAATACAAGAAAGACTGAGAATAAGCCAACCAGACCTTCTAACTTCGACACGAATTGATACGAGCCACTGCACTTCAGTAGAAATAGAGATAATATACCAATAATCATTTCTTGATATGTGCAACACAAAACAATAACATGAAATCTTCATATAGATCGATGAACACTGTGCTACCGGATACTCTATTCATCTTTATTAATCTTTAATCTGTATGGCATTGTGATCGAATGATAGTGTGCATATTTGATCGTTGATTTGAGTTGCCATCAATGGAAACATAAAGTGATATTGCAATGTGTCTTGCCAAAAAATCAGACAGTTCATTTCCCACATTAATCCTTCTGAGAGAAACTTATGCAAATTCAGTTTCAACATCAAACATTAATAGATTCTTACCAAGAAACATGAAACATGAAACATGAGATAAGACACACAAATTTACGTGGGGATAACCCTTTCAAGTAAAAAACCCCACACTCCAAAATCCCAGATCAACATTGTATTATTCATGCAATAGAATACTTACAAATATAACTCAGGCACTAATATTTTACAAAGATTACATCTTGTTTCATTCTGGAGACAAACTAGACAACATTTAACCCGTCATGTGATCTTCACACTATTACAATATTGTCATACAGCATATAGTGTAGATACTATCTCTCATAGACCTCTGATCAACCTCTCAAGTGTTTACAAAATTCACTTTATTAATACACTCTCTCCTAGCATACAAAGGAGATTCACATTGAGAGAGGTTTCACATTTGATCCACATAGAGAGGGAGGATTCACCTCCTTCAGAACAACATTCTCATCCTCTCCTTCCTCTCCTCTTAGTCTCATCGATCATTACAAAGAGCTCCTTTCTCACTATCAAATGATCTATTGATATTCCAAAGGCCACACAGTCCAACTTCCAATGGTTTATACTCTGCTTCTCTCATTGGTTCAAAGCAATCCATGTAGGAGATTCATTTGATCAAAAAATATTCAATTTGTATTCGCATATCAGTGAGATAGATTCTGTGTCTCACCAATGCCAAAAGACCATTCGTCGACAATCCCATAGTTCTCCCAGCATCGTCAAGAGTCTTATCAAACATGTTCATCGGCAAGACCAATGATATTGGCAACAGTCAAGAAGGTTCTACCAAGCCTCGATGTCACACCAATGCTCTTCCAACTTAGAACCTTTGTTGGTGAGAGTCCCACCGATGGAGTCCATTGGGATAACATTCTGCCTTAGAGGAGGTCCTCCAATGTTCCTTTGATAGTTCACATTGCACCAATGAAGTTCCATGTAGGTGATATCATCAGTAAGACTCACACTGATCACTCACCATTAGGCTAACCAACACAGCCAAAACAAACATCAAAAGCTCAGCCAATGACCCATGTTCCATCGATCCACTCCCATCAGTCTAACTTCTTCAGTTGGCCCAATATTTCCATGCTTCACCAAGGACCAAGGTTAGGCCAATGGAGAACCATCAACTAGACTCTCGTTGATCACAAACCCATTAGTCTAACTTCATCTTTCATACAAGAGAGGAAGAACTTCTGCCTACCATTCAAGTTAGGCTGATCACTGCCATGAGCAAGACAAACCAAATGTCACACTGATGTGGTCATGAAGTAGTTTCACATGGAGAACTCAAATAGTCTAGAAAACTCAATGGTCACACCGATCTCTTAGATAGTTTAGGATCACTTAAGTAGATTGTCCAGACATCTCAGTGGTCACACCGACATTTCTCTCTCAAATTTTTAGACCAGATGGATTGAGGCACACAATTCCAACAATTGGTGATGTTGAAGGAGTGTGTTTAATTACCCAATCTAAAGAGCATGAGCCTAAATACATGTTTGGTATCCTCCTAGGTTTCGATTCTTTTGAGGATTCCAATACCTATAGTCCTATGGAAGATATAAGACTATGCAATCAATTGGAAGAGCCTGAACATAGATTCAATTTTTATGAGTCCTCTTGCTATAATAACTATGATGAAATTGAGTAAAGTCATTCCTATGCTAATTATGATTATCGTGAAGTAGAGATCGAATCCTTCACTACAAATAAGAAATATGTTGATAATGATGGGAACACATGTTTACTTGAGAAGGAACAAATTTCTTCTTGTGAAGAGTTTTCAGTATGTGATTCAATGATGTTAACTATTGATGATGTGAATGAAGTTGAAAATATATTTGTACACACTTCTAGTGATTGTAATGATTTTGAATACAATGATGAGATAAAATATTTACACCTTCATACTAAGGACTAAGAAGATTTTATGATGAGTGAATGTATGAAAAAACCCTTATTTGATGAGCCTCCATCTTCATCAATTGATAGAAATGGTGATACTTATTAGTGTGTAGATAGTCCACTCTTTGTTGAGAACTCTGATGATACATATAACATAGGGTTATAATGTGGTCATTAGCAAACAAAGAAACAAATTGATGAGCTCCTTGAGGGAATTTCCTATGAATATTTTACATTTTATATAGATGTTCTAGGTAAGGTTGAGTATAATGATGCCAACTATTTGGAAGAGTATGAACACTTTCAATTTCTAGTTCATTTAGGATGTATTTTGATGGAGCATGACAATAAGATGTAAAGAAAGGAATTCTATTTTCAATATGAATATGTTTCATGTGATGAATATAACACATATGTGCCTTGTGATGATGAAAATTTTAAATTTATTCATGTTATACAATGCAAAATCACTAAAACTATATTAGAAATGGTATAATTAGACAAGTTGTGAGAAATGTTAGTGACAATTATTGTAATCAAGAATATTTCAGAGGTGATCACATATTTATGCTTGTTGTAGAGGGCTATACTTGTTGTAGTGGTAGGGTTGATATTTGAAAGAGGCAAACATGGGTTCTTTTCATTTGGTAGCCTTGGGCCATCAAATAAGGTTTTAAAAATTCAAATCAAAAGGCTCTATTGCCCAATCATCTTGGCACTCAGTCTTCTCTCCCTAGAGATCTAGAATATTTCCATGCCTACAAGAGGCATGCATCCCCAGTCGAAGCCACTATTGGGACTATAAAATTTTACAATATTTTAAGTGTCCATGTTGTAAAATTCACTTTGCACACTCATAAATACACCTGAAAAATATGACCCAATGACCTACTTTGGAGGGTCATAATTCAGAGCCCATTTGCATTCATTCCAAATACCTTGGTGGGTGTATTCATTTGTCATATGGGTAAGTGCACCAATCTATGACACAATTTAGGTGCCAAATTGAAAAAATAATTAAAAAAACCCTAAAATAAAGCCTTTGGTGCATGCCAAATGACTAAAAACCCATTTGGTGCACGCCAAATGGCTAAAAAGACAATTGGCATGTGCCAAATGTCTTTTTAGACATAAAAATAAAAATTCGGGTTTGGAACCCTCATTTTGTCTTCAACTCGCAGCTTGAGGAGGAAGATTTCTGGTCTGCAACTCATGCTCACCAAATCTCTTCCATTGTTTGCATCCTTAGCTTTTCATTTTCCATGAGGATGCCGCCAACATGTCGGAGAGGTCAAAGATTGCAAAGAGGTGTGTATTTTTATTCTATTTAATTTGAATTTGATTTGGAATGCAACTTTAAATATATTTTTATAATAAAAATTTGTTCTAATTCTCAGGGAATGAGTCTCCACCTCAAAACATTGAGAATTCACAATCACCCCCCATCAAGAACCTCCTATACAAGAACAACCCAAAAACCCTCCATCAATTCATAGGCATCCTCAAGGAACACAAGAAAATATTCAAAATCAAATTGAAAATAATAAAAGAGACATTCAATAATTAATTGCAAGATTTACCGAGCATGTTGAAACCCACCCTTATAGGAGAGGGATTGCTAAATCATTGAAGTCAATTTTAACTCATGTAGGAGAAATGAGCGAGAAAATGAATTTTTGGTCAACTAAGAGAGATGAGATGAGGCAATTTTATGCTAATGGTTTGTCATATGCAGATGTGAAAAAACTAAAAATTAGCAAAGCCGAGTTGTGTGTCCTATTTAAAGACCCAAAAACCAATGAACCTTTGTCCCATGCATGCAGGAGGTTCCCCATCCATTGGTACCACCATGATTTAATTAAAAACAAATTTTGGGAGTGGTGGTGGATGATATTTGACCAACCTCCATGCAATAACCATGAGGTGCCGTAATACTTTTTGAGGAAACTCTATTGTGAGTTTGTCCTCAATAAAATGCCAAACTATTTTGACATCTTATACTTTTAGGGTAGAGGCGTGGGCTCCACACACGATAGATCTGTTGCATGACGTAATCCACAATTGGCACCGAGATCCTTGGGAAGACCCATGGTGGAGTATGTTGTTGTTCCTTCAATTGTTAAGGACAGTGTAGAGGTGGACACGATGAAGTCGATTGGCTCACTCACCCAGACCATTTTATAGTGTGTGAGCCTAGTTTGGAGGAGACGTGTAGGCCCTGAGCTCCACCCCACCATTGTGGCACTTGTGGTGATGTTTGCACATATGATTATTAGGGTGCTCATGATGTAGCTACACAACCTATGTCAGTTGCAAAGGTGATGGCTTTCACAGATGATATTCTAAATGATACTTTGCATTGACACTTAAGTAAAATTGTTTATTAAAATATATTTTGAAATTTAAGAATAACTAAATTAGTAGAATTTTGATATGATGAAATTTTAGGGTTGCACTATTCATGAGGGATGCTCTATTCCTACAGACTCTTATACATTCTCGATGATGAGTCCACATGTATGAAACTAGTATTAAAGATATTATTATTGCATTTGAACATGCTTCGTATTTCAAATAGTTTCTTGGTGCACCTTCTTCCTCCAAACCTCATGATTCATATCCTCAAACAACATACACTCAGGTAGCCTTTAGTCATTAATGGTTTTATAAATCTATGCTAGCTAGTTTTCGTAATTTTGCGTATATACAAATCTAAAAAGTTGATGAGAAACACAAAAATTGCATTCAAGTATTCCTTGATCATGTCACATTATGTTCTCCTATATCAACATGATACTTGAGATGTTGTTTCATTTGTAGTTGTTGACAAGAGATAGCCCTGGTGATGTTGGTGGCACAATGGACCATGGAGTTGCTACAACAATACCTAGTTCTGATCCATTGAGAGAGGTATGGAATAGATTAGTCAATTTTACATTATATTTTCTCTTTTATGGTCTATTATAAAAAATATTCATGATAATTTTATGTAGTTAAATTTCTATCTTCATGGTTGCTACAGGTGGTTGTCACTCTAGATCGTGGACATGGTGATGTTTTAAATGTGCATGATGACTATATGTATGTGGTAAGTGATTATATTTTGTTATATGCCATTCCATAATTCAATTTCTATGTTTTAACATCTTTACTTTTAATTTTATCAGTTGAAGGTCCAGAGTGAAGAGAGGAGGAGTAGCAAGCATGTTCGAAAGACAAGACAAGCAATAGTCACTCCATCTAGCCGAATTTCAAAGGTAGCATGGGATCTATTTCCTTCCTCTAGAGGGAAATGACTATGTATTAGAGTTGTTTGTTGTATGCCTATGTGGCATTTTGGAACATATGTTTTATACTATTGATATATATATGTGATATTTTATGTCCAAATGGCTCCTTTGTACTAAGCCTATATGGTTTTTTTGGATATATTTATATACTTTTATCAATATATATCATTGTATAGCGTTTCAAATTTTTGATTAAAGAAACTCTTATTTTACTACTGCCATTCTTGAATGATGTTATCATGCGTATCATGTAAGTTGTATGCTTGAATGTTGTAGGCATGGATTTTGTTTACATCTAATGCTTAATTAATTATTGTTGAATGCTCAATAAGCCCCATCTAAAGCGTATTGTATAAATAAGCTCCATTCGTGGTGGTTTGTATCCTTTGGAATGCTTCAATTACTTGTGCTTTACCGATTCAGAGGAAAGGAGGCTCAAACCCAATCAGTCTGACAACCTGCCTTCAAGTGGCTCCTAACAAGATTAATACAACCTATTTTGAGCAATCTACACAACATTAAATCCCCATCAAACCAAATTCTTCATTCAACACCTTACCCAACAATCCACCCTTGTAGCACTCTGATGTAGAGCTAAGGTGGATCTAAGACTCAAAACAATGGAAATGTCAATTCTCAATCAAGAACTCTTCTTCATAATGATTCAACCTAATAGGCATCAACCCACCCTCAAGGGTCTCAACTCCTCAACCTTGCAAATGAACAACAAGACTCCACCAAGGCCCTACAAAGACCATCAAAATTCATACAATGACAATTGAATCAATTGAGAGCAATCCCTAAGTCAGATTCATCAAGGTTTCCAAAACTCACATTTGTGACAGGTTATTCTTGTAGTACTCAAAACTCAGTTTTAGCCAAATTTCTCCCAACCTTTCCAAAACACTAGACAATTACAAGATGTATTGAGATACCCTTTTCAGGGCTACACAACATACCAAATAATTAGTGGTAACTCTTTTGGACCGACATAGACTTTCAACACACCTACTTCAATTTTGACTTCACAATTAGCCCTTTTTTCTAAAGGGACCACCCTTCCAACTTTAGGTATCTACCCAAACGCCTTGGAAAGTCTTAGGTCATGGTTCCAAACCTCAAATTTTGTCATTAGTTTGTGTCTAAAAATCCTCTAACTCGGTGTCCCAAGAAACCCTCCTAAACCTTCACAAAATGAAGGGTTTTAAAGAAACATACAACTCCAGACCTCTCTCAACACTTCCAAAGCCCCAAACACCTCAAAATACTTCTGAAAAGACTCATCAGACCCTCACATAATCCTTATAGGAATTAATTCTTAAAAACCTCTCTTTGGTTCCTGTCTTCTAATGTTGGAAAACCCTTGTTCAATCTTTGAACAATCACAAAAATGCCACATAATTATGACTCCTTATTCCAAAATGAGTTGAAACACTTATTATAACATGTTTTCAATCAATCCACCAAGATACAGTAGCAAACAACAAGTGGATTGATTGTTACATCACAAATTTTCGCTCAAACCCTTGATTTAGCAACACTGGGACAGTCACTGTTTGTGTTGGTTCTCTCTACAAACAAATAGTTAAGACACAAAATAAAAAATAAATGAATTAGGAAACATATATAAACATCCTCTAAAATTATTAGACCATGAAGAACCTATATGTGCCCTTACAACACTAAAAAATATCAAGAAAATAGTATTTTTCTAGAAAATTGGTCAAAACTGTGGTGTTTATTGAGTAAAATTGTTACAAAAATTCTTCCACTCTCTCATTCAAGCCTTGGTAAGGATTTTTAAATCATTTTCCAAAAAAAATCTTCTCCCCAATTCCCATAACCAACCTTGGGATTAGTTGGTCCCTTAATTACATTTGTTTGTGTTAAAGTTGCTTTGTTAGCATTTTACAACTTATATGATTTCTAATTGACTTCTAAGACATAAAACACCCTTTATTTGCATTATGCTTGATCTCTCAAAGTTTATTAGACAAAATAAAACTAAAGAAACTAACATTTCCCTATTGATTTATTGAAATAAAAAAAAATTGATGATGTGGTGTAGGTGCTCCTGCACCAAACTCAAAACCCAGTCCAAGCCTAATTTCTCCCGACCTTTCTAAAATACTTGACCATTTAAAGGTGGATTAAGATACCCTTTTCAGGGTTACACAACATATGCCAAAACCAATAGTAACTCTTTTTTACCAACATGAACTTTCAATACACCTCCCTCGCTCTAGGCTTCATAATTAGGCCTAATTTCCAAAGGAACCCCCTCAAAAACTCACCCCAAAACCAAGGAAAATAGAAAAAATCTTAGGGATGCTCACCAAACTCAAGATTCTCCCATTTTAAGAGCCCCAAGAACTTGTTATATTCCTCTACTCACAAACTGTCCTCAACCTTCACAAAAACAAGGATTTTAAAGAAACTCATAACTCCAGACCTCCCCCAATCTTTCGAAATATCCAAAAACTCCACAATACCTCTGCCCTAAATTAAAAGACACTCACAATCCCATTCCTTTTAGTATTTCTCAGATTCACTACTTGAGTTCCTTACTTTCATGGTGGAAACACCCCTGAACAACATTAGAACTTCACACCCTACTGAGTTTATTCATTCTCTCAGCCTCCAAAGTATTCATACACAAAAATAATCATGGTATAGGCCAATCCACTGACCAATAGGGTCAGAATAGTAGGTGGATTGGCTAATGTGTCATTGTGTTGCCCTCAAAACCCCTAACATAGAAAACAGAGTAGTAACCAAGTTTTCTGATCCCACACACACCAACGGTGGATTTAAACCTTTAGAACAAATGAAAAGAGAGTAAACACATATGAAATTAGGTATCCAAAGCCAAAAGTCATCATAGACTTGTATGGGCCTGTGCAAGGAAAAGAAAATTTAGGAAAACAAAGAAAACCAGTGATCAACATTTTCAATGTATATTTTCTTATTAGAAACCGAACAAAATCAACCCTCAACTGGGAGTATTATAGCAATATATCTTGATGCCACCTTCCAACTACCCCTTGAGTCAATCAACCAACATAACCACCCTTTGTTAGACTTCTAAGATGGCAATTTGCCAATTTTTCTCTTAATTACCATTCATTCACAACGTGATTTTGCAAATACCACCTAACTAACCTATTAAGCCTTTTAAATACAATTACAAGGTATTTCCATATCATATAAAGATATAGAGAGAAAATACAATAAATATTTTAACTAATGAATAGTAAAAAATGGATTTTTATAGTTTATATTCATGTCTTTGATTACATTGCATTGCACATCTTTCAAAGTCAAATCATTACTTCACTTTGCATAACTAATAAGTAGATGCTGATGGATGCTGAAAATTTAATTACAATATAGTTTGAACAAAGTCAACTTAAGCAGTTATGCAATTTCTTCCCATTGTATAACTAATAACTAGGAGCAGCTGCCAATTGCATTTTCTTATCATGGCATTCTATGAGACCAAATTTCTTTGAGATATTTTTTCAAATAGTTCCCTGCCTTGTCTATGTTACCACATGTTTCAAACTTGTCTACCAAAGCATCTTCTCAAACAGTTCACTGCCTTGTTGCTATGGCTAAAAGCCTAAAACAAGTGATTTTGAACGAGCTATGGATGCTTGAAAAAAATATATCAAAAGCATAATAGTAAGCAATAGCATAGACAAGGCAATGAATTGTTTGAAAAAATGCATCAAAAAAATTGTTTGAAATGATACATTTAGTTGTGCTTTCACTCTTCTTTAACATTATATATCTGCTCCTTTTTATAACAAGAGATAAAAACTATCTTTTTTGAAATCGAAAGGAATTTCCATAGCATAGAGATATAGAGAGAAAATAAAATAAAGATTTTAACTAATGAAATGTAGAAAATAGATTTTTGTAGTTTATATAAATGCATTGCACATCTTTCAAACTCAAAAAATCACTTCACATTGCATAATGAATAACTAGATGCTGATAGATGACAAAATTTCAATTACAATATAGCTTTTTACAAAGTCAATCTAAGCAGTTATGCAATTACTTCACATTGCATAACTAAAAACTAGGAGCAATTGTTGATGACGTAGGATTTTGTAGGTAGCAGCAATTTTATGGGAAACTTAGCTATTGTGAGACATAGTGTGCTAGCTAAGTGACCTCCGAGGTTTTATCGAAGATGGCTCTTCATTTAGTGGGGGAGATAAAGGGTTAGAAGGACAGAAAAACATGAAATCTAAACTATAGGTGATGCACCAAAATCATAGACAAATTTACCATAGTACAGTGCAGGATGCAAAGGCCCAAACCACCAAAATGTTGTTTATTAAGTAAATTTTCTCAAATGCACTTTAAAACATAACAAACACCCTCAAATTGCATAGAATAATCTGACATAACTTTAGCCAACATAGAGGAGCCAAAAAAATATGATCTGTATTTATTTAGCTATGAAAGATCATAAAAGCTGAAGAATAGGCATTCATACATTATAGGAAAATAATAGCACAGACTAATAGTCTTACTAAATAAATGAAAAACAAAAAGGCCGAATTGATTGGCACAGTCTATAATATTCAAGTTTAATAAAAATATTACAGAGGCTTTTCCTAGTGCATGGGAGCTTTTAGCAACTTAACCTAATAAAAGAGAAAAAAGGTTGAATAAATAGGCTAGTCCACCGCCTGAATAACCATAGAGAATGAAATCCGTGAGCAAACATCAACGCCCTAGATCACCTCAAGCTACCACTAAAAACATTGATTGCCCAGGAGCGCGCTAGATATTTTCGTCTCTAATTCTAGTTGGAAGAAGAGCTGCACCAACTAATGCATGATCCCTTCAATCTTCTCAATGGTCAGAGACTAATCTAAAGATTAGGAAAAAAGAAAGGTCCTGCTTCTTCTCCTCGATCTTTGCAACAATGTGTTCAACACCTGCTACCACTTGATCTATAATGAAGGGCGATGGGAGGCCTCTCTAAGTTAAGTGGGGAAAATTTTCTCGCATGCCATTGGTAACTTGGTTCAACTTGGACCTGCATTCTTCCACCTATTGGACACCTTCATGCATAGTAGTGAGGATGCTTATGCCCATGGCTGCCATTGTTCGGTCCTCAATACCTACACCACTTAGAGCCTCATCAGAAGCTGTATATAATTTTCCTAACAAAATCCTTGCCTTTAGGACCTTATGAGAAGCCACCTCCTATATTTGTTGGATTGTTTCACTTACTGTTCCGCATAGGCTGGCCACTTGCACCATAAATTTTAGGGTGGGCTGCAGAGTAAGGCATAATGCCTTGACTTTATCCTAGTATGATGCATATAACTCCTTGGCAATCTCCAATGAGCTCATCTGTGACACAAGAGGTTGGGTCTTCAAGATATCCAACTCCACTTCTCTGCTACTCAAGTCCGCCTTTAGCTCAGATAAGCTTTTGTCCAATAGGGACACTTGTTCCCTTAGAGCAAAAATCTCCTTTTCCTTTTCCTCTAGGGCCAATTCGGCTCGCTTTTTCTTCTGAATCTCCAACTCTATGGTGGCATTCATTTCATTTATTTCATCACTTGTTCTTTGTCGAAGCTCCTTCATACCTTCACTCAGTTGTACGGACTCAGCGCAAAGCTTTTCTTCGTTCGCTCAACTCTGCTCAACCTCATGTTGGAGGGTTGGGACAATTTATGTGCTCATAACTTGCAGCTCCTTGATTTGGCTTTCAAAAGCACTCCTCTCCTTTTCCAAGTGACTTAAATCATTTTCTTGGGCTTTATACTTGTTCACCCAGTTATCAACCTTTCCCTTTAGGTCTAATATTTGCTCCTCCCTTTTCCTTGCCCAATGATTGAGCTTGAGGTAATCAGTGGTTACTATCTCTTGAGTCTCCTCCATCAGCTCGACCTTATCCCATGGACGAGCCTGCTGCAAGTCTAGCCCAATGGCATTGATAAAGTAATCACTTGGTAGCATTTCTCCTACCAGTTTAATCACATTGGGAGTGATATTTGTAAACATATACGAATTCTGGCTCTCATTGAACATAGTTTGCAAGAGAGGCTCTGCTTGCCTGCCCACATCCTTTTGTCTCCTCTTTTGAATTCTTCTAGCTCGGGCGCTCTTATTTGCCACCACCTGCAAGAAATATTCTTGGGAAGGGATACACAGTCCACCAACAAAAGGAAACTCTCAAGGGACTGCTAGCAGGAAAGATAGCATACTCAGCGCATTAGTGGTTTTGCTAGGCCTTGTAATTAATGGCCAGGGAGAATGGTGGAATGAATTGGTCACTCAGAGAGGATGATAATGTGGTATAAGGAAAGGTTGGGGAAGTGCCAATTGAAGGGCTAGGCCTCAGGGATAGAATTGTTGGCTCATGAGCCCAGCATTGATGCCAAATTGTGCTCTAGGTAAGGGATGAAAAGCAGAGAATGAAATTGGGAACCAGGAGGGGAAAGACTCGACTACCTGGGATATCCAATGATAGAGAAATCTGGTGCAGATAAAAAAAATGGGGCAAATGAAGAAGAGACTACATAAATAGTAGAAAGAGAAGAGGGAAGAAATGATACTTAAGGCTCGTGAGGAGCTATAGATGATACAACCTCTTCCTCCAGCTGTTGCTCTTCCTCTCCACCAGATTCTCTTGTTCGTGGCTACTTTTCATTTGGAGAGTCCTCAAGGTCTACAATGACCTTCCTTCTCCTACTGGTAGTCCTTGGCCACTTCCTGGTTGATTTAGAGGAGCTGGGTGGCTCTGATGTTTGTGTGTTTGATGAATCCTCCTACTGTGTAGGCTATTTACCAACATCTTCTTCATGCATTGGATCCTCCTCAGCGACAGGGGGATTCTGAGTTACCTCTTCTCTAGGCTCTATGGTAGTCCTCTCCCTCCTATATTATTGCTTTGACGTTGAAGGGTTCAGAGACCTTTCTGCATTTGGATGTGCATTCTCCCTGATGTCGTCAAATGTTTCATCGAGAGCCACCTCTTCATGAAGCTTGTTGGCTGTCTTAATCTCCTTCCTGTATATCTAGAAGTCTCAAATTTTTTGAGGCTTCCATTTGAGCTTATGCAATTGGTTGCATAGGGACTGGTTGATCTTCTAGTTTGGGTTGGGCTTCCCTACTATGTAATAAAAGTTCAGCCATGGCAGTTGCTTGTCCTTAGTAGGAAAATATTCAAGGCCTACATATAACCTTAAATTCCCCTCTTCAACATTTCTTCGAGGGTCACAGAATAACCGAGGCTGATGTGGGATTCTTATGCCAACATCTGATAAATTATTTTTGGGGTTGTATTTCCAGGTGTCATTTATCACCACCAACCCAAGATGACGCAACTTTGAGTACAAAATCTCTGAAGTATCAATCTTCGTAGTCCTTTTCTTAACCAGTGATACCAAACCAAACATGACCGACAGTATCAGATAGGAGGTTAAATTTTTTCCTCCCCAGTACTCATTATCAATATTACATCGCTGCCTCATTGCTTCCAGGGCCAACACTCTCTGAAAGAAAGTGTGGGAGTCAAAAGGGATCATGGGTGAAACCTCGCATGCAGAGCATAGTGAAATCTATGCCAAAGAACCAATCGCAGGGTGGCACGAGTGTTCCCAACCAGGATTTCTATCTTGGAAATAGGGGCGCGAAAATGTTGATCCCAACTCCATCCAATTCCCGCAAATTTGGGGCTAAGAATGAATCTAAAAACGTATAGTAATCAAATATTTTTGACATGACAGGAGTCCATGTCGAAACTGGCTTCCTCATGCCAGTCTCATAAAAAATAGTCAGAGACATAAATGTCATGAAATAGTCTGGATTCTAAAGCAATATTAAGTAGGCCAGGAAAGAGGGATACCTAAACCTAGAACTGACTTGGAAGTCTTGCGGCTGTTGCTGCATCCCATCACTAATAACTTTCACAAAGTCTAGAAGCAGAGCCACATTGTTCTTTCTCAACATAAGGCTGAGACACATCTAAAACTCAAAGACTTGCTTGTCTATATCCAGACCACACACCAGTGCCAACATAGAATAGATAGAAAAAGACCTAGATCTTAAAGCACCCAGATTAAACAAAAATTTGGGTGGTGTTGAGACATTTTTCAGCTGAGCAATTTCAGTGTCGTAAAATCGCGGCGCCATTCTAAGAATTCCCCACTTATCATGCATCCTTTTTATGTCAAAAATTTCAACATTTTGGGTCAAGGGGAGTGGGATGCATAACATATCCTGAATAGCTTCGGGGCTAATGACTACCCTGAAATGAGTGCCACTTATCACTCTGGTCTCCGGGTTGAAGCCTGCCACACATGCTACCATAATTTATGGGCAATGATGTACCAAGGGAATCATATAATGGGGAAGCCCACAGTCCCATAGATGTTTGTAGAAGGGGCCCATTAATTTATTCATTCTCTCACAAGTAGCTTCCCTAAGGCTCTTGGGGTTCTGGGATAACTTAGGATCAAAGTCATTATCCCAATCCTCTGATACTAAAGCCTAGTTTCTAGGAGGAACCGCGCTAGGTTTTCTCTGGTCCACTTGACTAGTGAAGGGCCAGCATGAATTTGTTGGGATGCCTGGGGTAGCATAAGACTCCCGACTATAGATATCTACATAGGGAACCTTTAATCTTTGCTCATCTATACTCACTCGGGCCAGGGCCTGTGTTGAACTTTTTGCAATCTCATCCATTTCTCTGTATTTGCAAGAAGCTTTCACTGACCTTTGTAAATGACCTAGCTTCTGAAAAACTCTTTCTCTCTTACGAATGACTTAGCCATTTTATCCTCTGATAACTTTCACAAAAAATGTGCTTTGCATACTCAACCTGCTTTTTGATTTTCATGAAAAATGGCTAAGTGAGTGTACATGCCAGCCTTTCACATTTAGTTGCTATATGTGTCACCGGCTTTTCATCCATGCAAAGAGATCACCAATCTGCCAAATTGCTCTCCATATTTAAGAGACATGAATTCATCTGAGGCGGCGCCTGATTTTTCTTGGACAAAGGACCAAGAAAACCTTGCCATATCTTTTGCAAGCTCTTTTTCATTTATTGATTTTCCTAATTATACTTGGGCGCATCACCCAACAGCTTGCTTAAAATATTTTCCTTGATTCAGATGGGAGGACAAATCCTTATGCTGACACTTGGCCAATCTTTATTGAATTTGACAACTTAAACAAAGCAAGTTGCAACTATACCTGATTATTCCCATCATTTCACACACCGTAGCACTAAAAATTGAGGCTTGGCAACACCCTTTGCCTCTATTGTAATTACGGATTGCCTCATTAGGTGAACCCTGGCCAATCTATAAATAGGGCCATTAGCAGCATTACAAATCACAATTATTTCTAGCATTCTTAGCTTAGTCAGATTTAGTTATTTTAGCAATTTTCATTTTCTAGCTATAGTAGCAAGCAACATGGAGATGCCAATTAGGCTAGTTTGTAAAAAGACTCAAGCTATTTTCCTAGGAAAAATTAGGTGTAGGCGCTTGAAGTGCATGAAAGGCGTGAGAAACATGTTATATGTGAAAGCGATTAAATGGGTTCTTGGAAAGGATTATGTGGAATATGAGGAACAATACTAGGTCAACACCAGCATTTGCTCTCACTTTGTCACCTCATTGTTGGATATCAGTGTCTCCAAATGCAAGATCCTTAAGCTAATAGAGCGAGTTTTCCCTTGCTGTTACCTTAGAGGACTGGAGCAAATAGTGCATGCTGTAGAATTTTATTGTGGGGTCCCCTTAGTTTGCAACCTACATTTGCTACAACTGCATGGAGGACCTGTGCCAACTAGGCCCTTCTTGTTCAGTTTTGAGTTGGAGACTCATGAGGAGCATCACGCCAAGGTCTGTGCCAGCTGCTTTTTCCTCATGTGGGTACATTACATTGAACCATTCTGAAACCTCTAGTGGTATGAGGACTTCGAAATAATGGTGTTCCATGATCTCACACTATCGGTTGCTACCATTGTTGGTTCATCTCATGCTTGATAATCTAAGAATCAAGATAGTCCCCAATTTTGCTTTTTCCCTTTTTCCAGCCTTCGCTCCATAGCAGACATATGTATATATTTTGATACAAGGCCACTGGCCCCTATCTTATGTAATGTAAATGTTCTGGCCATAATATATAATACTTATGTTTTTTCACAAATCTTGGCTCATTTATAGTGTTTTTCTATTTCTTGCACTATTGTTGTTATTTCAAAAAGCACTAAGAAAATCCAAAACTTAAAACAAGGAAAAATAATTACATATTTACAATTTACAAAGCCATCACATAGGCATAACTAATTAAATTTCTTAAGATGTATTCCATTAACTAGAATACTTAAGGCATTACCTTCCATGTCTTCCGATTCGAAAGAGTTGAACTATTTACACTGGACGATTTTGAAAGGCCCTTCTAAGAGACTTGAATTTTCCATGCTGGTCAAGCTTTGCTCCATGCTCGTTGAACTTGAGCACCAAGTCCCCACATTGTAGCTCTTGATCTAATGCCTTTTTATCGAACCACTTCTTTACCACTTGTTGGTGGTTCTTCCTTGCCTCAAGGGTGTGCTCTCTCTTCTCTTGAACCTCAAGTAGCTTAGAAAACCGTACCTCCATTGTTCCATTTTGTTCAATCTCTAAAGATTTAAGCAACTACAAGGTAGGGATTTCTGTGGTGATAGGCAACAATGCCTCCTTCATGTACACCATCTCATAAGTAGATGTCTTTAGTATCTACTTGGGCATGATTCGGTCTGCCCACAGTGCTGTCCAGAGGTTATTATGCCACTCCCTCTAGTGTTTCGAGCCTATCCTCTTAATTAACCTGATGAGGTTTTTATTTGTAGACTCCACCAGGCCATTCCCCTGGGGATAATAGTTGGAAGAGGTTCTTAGGAAAACTCCACAGTTTAATGAAAATTGTCTCATCTTCGAGCCAAGGAAATATTTGGAATTATCGAAGATGATTATTTTTGGCGGGCCTAATCTAGCTACCAAATCCTCCAGGAAGTTAACAATCTCTACTTCCATTGCAATCTTCAATGGCGCTACTTTTTCCCATTTGATGAAGTAGTTTGTTGCTGTCAATATCCACCTGTGTCTAGTTGAGGAGAAAGGGTTAATCATTCCGATGAAGTCTAGGTCCCATTGAGTAAAATTTTCTTCTACTACTGTGGGTCTTAATGGCATAGCAACATTCTTTCTCTTTCCGACATAAAACTGACATTAATTGCAAGACTTTATTAATGAAAATGCATCATTGAAAAGTGTTGGCCAAAAATAACTAGCACATATAATTTTAATTGTTGTAGTCCATGCAGAAAAATGTCCTCCAGCTAGGCCATTGTGGTATTGATCCAATATTCTCTTGGCCTGTTCTTCATTTTCACACCTTAGCAAGACGCCATTAAAATTTCTTTTGAACAGGACACCCTCGAAAAGAACATAATTTCTATTTTGTAAATGATAGAAACACCTCTTAAAAGAAGGGAGATTGACCGGATACCTTCCCATTTGCATGAAGTTCATTATATCCTCCAACAAGTTGCCCTAAGAGCTTTCTTCGTTCAGTAACACAGGTTCTCGAGCTTCAAACTCTGTCACTGGTTCAATGTTTTTAGTGAGGTACTCACATAGTCCCTTTCCTTTAACAGTCTTGATAGGTCTGACTTCAATATCATACTCTAGGATCTTGGTGATCCAATTAGCTCTTTTCTCTGTGATTTCTCCTTCCATGATATACTCCCGCACACTAGGATGTGGTACACAAACAATCACCTTATTATATGATATCAAGTGTTGGAACTTCTTAAGCCCTTTCACAATGGCAAAGGCCTTCTTTTCTAAAAAAATGTACTTTACCTCATACTCTTTTAAGGTTCGTGAGTAGAAAGCAATAGGAGATTCCCTTTTGTCTTCATCATCCTTTTGCATAAGCATAGTGGCAATACTGTTGCCACCACCAAAAACATACATAATAAAATCTTTTGATAGGTTCGGGTTGACTAATATAGGGGTAGAAGAAATAGCCTCCTTTACAAGCTCAAAATATTTTTTGGCCTCCGCCGTCCATTTGAAAGTCTAGTATTTTTTAAGCATCAAGGTAATAGGCTGAACGATTCCTACAAAATCTGCAATGAATTGGCTAATGAAGTTGACCTTACCTAGAAATGATTGCACTCCCTTCTTGTTTATGGGTAACGAAAGTTCTTGGATTGCATCAACTCTTTCAGGATTAATGGAATTGCCCTCCTTTGAGACAACATACCCTAATAGCTTCCCTTGGGGAACTCTGAACACAAATTTCTTTAGGTTTAAAGAAATCCTGAATTCCTGGCACTTCTGGAAGACAAGCTCTAAATGATTGAAGTGTTCATCTGTAGATTTTGAAAATACTGTCAAATCATCCAGATAGATAAGTATAATTTTGTGGATTAAAACCTTAAAGGAAATATCAATGGCTCTCTGAAAGGTGGCTCTGACATTCAAGAGTCCAAAAGGAATCTTAGCATATGCATATGTTCCCCACTTTGTGGTGAACGTTCTTTTGTGTTGGTCTTCTTCTTTTACCCAAATCTGGTTGTAGCCCGAAAATCCATCCAACATTCAAAACATTTCGGAACCAACCACGGTTTGTAGAATTACCTCCATTGAAGGCAAGGGGTAATGTTCCTTTAAGGATGCTCTATTTAAGTCTCGAAAGTCTACACATAGTCGTATGTCTCCATTTTTCTTCTGGATTGGTACCAGGTGTGACACCCGAGTGTTGTGTTTGATCAGAAACACTAATTTATTCAATTCTTGTGACATTTGAGATTCTATCTTTGGGTTCATAGGCCTCTATCTTTGATGAACCGACTTGACACCTTTCGATAGCTCAATTGTATGCTCAATAATCCTAGGATTGTATCCCTTAAGATCATCATATGACCAGGCTACTACACTTGGATATTCTTCATAGAAGTGCCTTAGTCTATTTTTATTCTTCTGAGAAACTTCCTTCCCGACCTTGAGCTTTCTGTCCTCTCTGATATATAAATCGGTGTAGTCACCCTTATCAGCTACGAGCTTCCTTTTGTCTCTTGTCGCATCATTGGAATCAAATAGGCTCTCCAGAGTGACTAAGCTTCTCGAAAGCTTGTTGGATTTCAGCTGGATAACTTGATCCCCATACGCTTCGGTGATCTTTGGTTGCAGCTGATCGACAAATTCTCCAGATGACTAGAGAAATCATGAAATATGAGAATCACTATCGAACACTTGCCAATCTTGATTATTGTTTGGAACAACAGGTCTTACAATTACTCTCACCACATGCTTATTTTTCAATAACTCAGAGGTCAGCTCAAACTGAGCTCTGATAGTCACCATTCGGTCGACTTCAGAGTTCTTCTCTCTTTATATAGCCTGAATATTAAATTCCTCAAAGTTGTCAATAAGATCCTGGACTCTATGTCGGTAGGATCGCATACGAACATTTTTTGCAGTAGAAATTCCTCAGATTTGGTTGACCACCAACTCTGAATCTCCAAACACACTTATCTACTTTGCACCCATTTTTTCTACAAGGCTCAAACCATGGACAAGACCTTCATACTCTGCTTTGTTGTTTGAGTATGTGAACTGGAAGTGGTAAGACCTCAAGGTCTTATCCTCAGATACAGATGTCAAACATATACCTGCTCCAGCTTCAGCTCTGCATCTCGCTCCATCAAAGTGCAAAGTCCATAACTCCGAGGGTGTTTCACCTCTGGACTCCTTAGTAACTCTAGGCATAGACTACCCTTCCTCATGTATGACATAAGTTTCGAGTCCAGTTGTGTGATAATTCCCAAAAGGGTTTGTATCAATAAACTCATTCAACAAATTTTCTTCATCCTCCGTCCAGGAGCTAGTAGCCTCTTCTTCTTCCAGAAATTCCACATTGAACCTCTCTTTGTGGGTAATTGAAGTATGTGCTGCTTCAAAGTTGAGCAAAGCCTCATTAGCAAAATGCTCAGAATGCAAAGTTTTCGATAGTAGTTTCATCTTGGATCCATGTTTGCTCCTCAAGATTAGGTGTGACCAATCCAGTGCTAGATATCCTCCGACATTTGTTGTGAACTCTCGGGACAAACAAATCCCAAACAGAGGAGGAATATCAATGAGTACGGTATCCTGATTTACAGTGAAACTGGGGCAGGAAAACAATGTCATAGGCAATCCCTTGATTATCCTAACGGTATCAACTTTATTTCCATCTATCTGCATGACTCCCTTGTTAAGAGGCTCATATTTTAAACCCAAAGCATCAACTACTTACTTAGGCATGATAGTGGTGCTAGCATGAGAGATGATTGATCATACAATTATGTAACAACTTGTTGCCAATGATAAGTGTTAGAAAGAAAGGCTTGGGTTTAGGCTTACTCTTTTTTTCGGCTTCTTTCTTTTCCTCTGGTTGATTTGCTAGCACTTTATCTAGTTTTGGCCTGGATATCTTTTCTTCATTGGACTGACTAGGCACCTTCACATCTTCCTCTCTCAACAATGCCTTTTGTAATAGCACCTTCTGCTCCAGAATAGCCAGGATATCCCACAAAGAAGCATTGGCAAAGGACTTATTTAGTTGTTCCACCACATTGAATTGCGCTCATGACTGATGAGTCATGGTTGCTGGTACATCTGGTTGTTTGGCAATATTCGGGATAGTCATACGAGCCTTTGCCTTCAGAGGAGGCAGATTTTGAGAATTGGGAGGAACAACGTTAGTCTGTTGTGGAACTGACGACAGGCCTATCGGTCGACTAGGCGTCAGTTGAGATGAAGCATTAGTTGGCAGAGATTTGAATTCTCTGGTGAGTCTCCACTTTGAATGGGTCTTGTAATCATACTATACTAGTGGCATTAGAGTTATAGGAAAGTCATTTGGAAATGTTGACTCCTCTCCTTCCATCCATGAAAAGAGCGCTTGTTCTGGAACTATATCTAACTCTTGCTGAATGGACATCCCTTGCATTTTAGCAGCGAGGACTGCATTGTCCATCTACTGAGAGGCATATGATTGGTTTCTAGGATCAGGTGCACCGCCTTGGCTATGTTGGTCCACGATATTTTGTTTGCATCAACAGGGTCACCAAAACAACCTAGTTATTCGACTGAGCCTAAGTATTTCCGCGTGATCTATCTTTCCATTGATTTTGTTGGTATGGAGCTTTTCCACCTTAATAATTTTGCTATGTTGGCTTCTAGTAGCTATATTACTTTCACTTCATGGTAGTCAATTCATTAGTCATGGCCTGCATTTGTTCTCTCATCTCGTTCATCTTAGTAGCCAAGGGATTAGGCACTGGAGCCACAACCGGAGCTGCGCTTGAGGTTGTTCTGAGATATACGTACATAGATTGGGGAGGAGATGTAGGCACGCTGGTCGAAGGAGCTTCGACTTCTGTGACGTTCCACTCAGGAAACAATGGCATGATGGATGTCGGTGCCAACTTTCCAGCAGCAATTAGGTTATTTTCCATAGCGACAGCCAAGGCATAAGCATCAGGAAGATTTTCTCCACCAAGAGCTTGTAACATCATGGAAACATCAGGATTGATGGACTTCAAGTAGAACATGAATGCCAAATCTAGGGGCAGCCGACTACCAATAGACACTCTCTGCCAGGTCGAATGGAACCATGCATTGAAATCAGGCAAAGCTTCGTGAGGAGCTCGCTTTATGCTTGCGAGTTGATGATACAATGAATACTTATTTTCACCGTTCGAAAAATGCTCATAAAATGGGGTTTCGAGCTAGTCCCAAGTACTAATAGTATTAGCCTCAAGGGTCCTATACCAATTCAACTCCTTTCCTCAGAAGGAGGTGGTAAGCAATCTGAGAGCTACATTTTTATTTGATAAACCATGTACTAGACATACATCTGCCACATCTTGCAGGTGTTCTATCGGTGTCTGCGACTCATCCCCATAATACTTAGGGATAGCTTTTAGAGCAGAAGAAGGGATTGGGGCCCATACTGGAGGAGGCATAGGTGCTATTAAAGGACTTCCAACATCCTAGGATACATAATTTCTAGCGGCCATAGGTGAAGGAGAAGCAGGCGACTGTGGAGAAGGAGGTGAAGGACTACCTTGCCGACCTCTCGGGTGCATAGAAACTAAGGGTGGTACGAGTTGTCCAGGGAATCTTGTAGTGTGCAACCTAGTTATATGCTGATGGCTCATATACACTTATAAGATCAAACAAACATGCTAGTTCACATCCCATCGGGCGTGCTAGAAAAAAAACTATTGACGTAGGATTTTGTAGGTAGTAGCAGTCTTATCAGAAACTTAGCTATTGTGGGACATAGTGTGCTAGCTAAGTGACCTCCGAGATTTTATCGAAGCCGACTTTTCATTTTGTGGGGGAGGTAAAGGGTTAAAAGGACAAGAAAACAAGAGATCTAAACTATAGGCGATGTGCCAAAATCATAGACAAATTTACCAGAGCATAGTGCAGGATGGAAAGGCCTTAACCACCAAAATGTTATTTATTAAGTAAACTTTCTCAAAATCACTTTAAAACATAACAAACACCCTCAAATTGTATAGCATAATCTGACATAACTTTAGCCAACACAGAGGAGTCAAAAAAACATGATCTGTATTTATTTAGCTATGAAAGATCGCAAAAGCTGAAGAATAGGCATTCATACATTATAGGAAAAAAACAACATAGACTAACATTCTTACTAAATAAATGAAAAATAGAAAGACCGAATTGATTGGCACAGTCTGCAATATTCAAGTTTAATAAAAATTATTACAGAGGCTTTTCCTAGTGCTCGGGAGATTTTATCAACTTAACAACCTAATCAAAGAGAAAAAGGGTTGCATAAATAGGCTAGTCCATCGCCTAATGAACCATAGAGAAAGAAAGCCATGAGAAAACATCAACGTTCTAGAAAACCTCGAGCTGCCACTGAAAACAATGATCACCCAGGAGCACGCTAGTAATGCCGTTGTAGGGAACAGAAAACCATGCAGCAACAAAAATGAACAAGTGACACCAAAGAATAAAATGTAGAGGAAAGTGAGCACAAATGGTGCAGCAACAATTCCTAGATAACTGGGGCACAAAGAACTTCCATGCATCAAGCAGACGGGGCCTGGCAAAAATACTAAGGGATGCCCAACAAAAAGCTCTGAGAGGGAGCCACGTGGGCGATGCCAAGCGATTGAAACTGTATGGTGGGCCTAGTTTAGAGTGGCCAGAGAAATTCACGTGTCACGCAGACAAAGCCCAACAAAGGAAAAGCGATATGGAAAAGAAAATATCTACGAGAGGAAGCCACATGGCACACACTGAAGGTTGTGAGCGATTTAAGGTAAGGCACAACCGCAAAGATAAAAATAAAAAACCATTAAGGAAAGCGGTTTTTTGTGAAACAACTGCCAATTGCTTTAGCTTGTCATGGCATTCCATGAGACCACATTTCTTTGACGCATTTTTTCAAATAGTTCATTACCTTATCTATGCTACGACATTTTTCATATATGTCTACCAAAGCAATTTGTCAAATACTTCATTGCCTTCTTGCTATGGCTAAAATCCTAAAAAATATGCTTTCAAACAAGCTATAGATGCTTGTAAAAAATCTATCAAAGAATAATAGTAAGCAATAGCATAGACAAGCCATTGAACTTTCTAGAAAAATGCCTCAAATAAAAGTGGTCTCATGGTGATGGAATTCCATGACAAGCCATAGACAAGGCAGTGAATTGTTTGAAAATATGCCTCAAATAAATGTGGTCTCATGGTGATAGAATGCCATGATCAATGCCTATGGTGATGGACTGTCATGGCATTCCATCACCATGAGAACACATTTCTTTGAGGCATCTTTTCAAATAGTTCGTTGCCTTGTCTATGGTATGACATTTTTGATACATATCTACCAAAGCATTTCATCAAATAGTTGACTGCCTTGATGCTATGGCTAAAAGCCTAAAATAGGTGCTTTCAAACAAGCTATGGATTCTTGGAAAAAACCTATCAAAGCATAATAGTAAGCAATAGCATAGACAAGGCAGTGAACTACTTGAAAAAATGCCTTGAAGAAATGGGGTCTCATGGTGATGGAATGCCATGACGAATGCTTATGGTATGGATTGTCATGGTAGTCCATCACCATGAGAGGGCATTTCTTTGAGGCATTTTTTCAAATAGTTCATTGCCTTACTGCTATAGCTAAAAGCCTAAAATAGGTGCTTTCGAACAGGCTATGGATGCTTGGAAAAAATTCTATCAAAGCAACCTATGGTCTCATTGTATTTTTTCACATGAAAATCAACATGATTTTATTCACATTTTTTTGCAGGTTTTAAAAGCATTTTTTGCTGATTTTTTAGTTTTTTTCCGATCAGACGAGAAGTTTCTAAGCATCATGGTGTCCGAGTAATAGCATGTTGAGGTTCACAACCATTTTTCACTTTGGACCCTTAAGGAATCAATCCCGTTGAATGTAGCTTAGAGCAATTCCATGTATTTCGGTGTGAAAGAAGACCATACCTAGCGTAAACATACTTGTTTGGATGCATTGAACAGTTCGTTTGGTCACACGAGCTGCAGAACGAAAGCTACACCACTTTGCAACTTTCAACTACTTGCATTTGACAAATTTTTCCTCGAGTGATAATTTTCCACCATAGGAAAATCCACCGAGATAGCAAAAATTGAGCAAGGTTATTGTAGAGTGGCCAACTATGATCCCATAGGATCAGATGAGAAGTTTCTCAGCATCACGGTGTCCGAGTAATAGCATGCTGAAGTTCGTAGCCATTTTACACTTTGCACCCTTAAGGGATTGATCTGGTTGAACGTAGCTCAGAGTGATTGTGTGTGATTAGGTGCAAAATAAGACCATTCCTAGCATAAACGTACCCACTCGGATGCATTGGAAAAATTTGTTTGGTCACAGGAGCTGCAGAACGAAAGTTGCACCACTTTGCAACTTTCAACTACTTACATTTGACAATTTTTTCCCTGAGTGTAAATTTGTCACCATAGGAAAATTCCTCCAAGACAGTAAAAACAAAGCGAGATTATTATAGAGGGGCCCAATTTGATCCCATAGGATCAGGCAAAAATTTTCTAAGCATCACGTTGTCCGAGTAATAGCATGTTGAAGTTCACAGCCATTTTGCACTTTGGACCCTTAAGGAAGCAATCTGGTTGAACGTAGCTCAGAGCGATTCTGCCTATTTGGGTGCAAAAGAGGACCATTTCTAGTGTAAAATTACCCACCTAGATGCTTTGGAATAGTTCATTTGGTCACACAAGCTGCAGAACGAAAGTTGCACCACTTTACAACTTTCAACTACTTGCATTTGACAACTTTTTCCCTTAGTGAAAATTCACCACCACAAAAAAATGCCTCCGAGATAGAAAAAATTGAGTGAGGTTATTGTAGAGGAGCCCAATGTAATCCCATAGGATTAGACAAGAAGTTTCTAAGCATCACGGTGTCTGAGTAATAACATGTTGAAGTTCGGAGCCATTTTGCACTTTGGACCCTTAAGGGATCGATCCGGTTGAACGTAGCTCCTAGCGATTCCGCATGCTTGGGTGTGAAAAAAGGACCAGGCCTGATGTAAACATACCCACCCAGATGTGTTTGAATAGTTTGTTTCGTCACATGAGCTACAAAACGAAAGTTGCACCATTTTGCAACTTTCAACTACTTGCATTTGACAACTTTTTTCCAGAGTGAAAATTTGCCAGCACAGGAAAATGCCTCCGAGATAGAAAAAACTGAGAGAGGTTATTGTAGATGGGTCAAACATGATCTTGAAGGATTAGACAATAAGTTTCTAAGAATCATGCTGTCTGAGTAATAGCATGCTGAATTTCACAGCCATTTTGCACTTTGGACCCTTAAGGGGTCGATCCGGTTGAACGTAGCTCGGAGCAATTCCACATGTTTGGGTGTGAAAGAGGACCATACCTAGTGTAAATGTACCCACCTTGATGTGTTGGAATAGTTCATTTGATCACACGAGCTGTAGAATGAAAGTTGCACCACTTTGCAACTTTCAACTACTTGCATTTGATAACTTTTTCCCCGAGTGAAAATTCACCACAATAGGAAAATTCCTTCGAGATAGAAAAAACTGAGTGAGGTTACTGTAGATGGGCCCAACATGATCCCATAGGATTAGATGAGAATTTTCTAAGGGTCACGGTGTCCGAGTAATAGCATGTTGAAGTTTGCAGCCATTTTGCACTTTGGACCCTTAAGGGATCGATCGGGTTGAGCGTAGCTCAAAACGATTCCACATGTTTGGGTGCAAAAGAGGACCATGCTTAGCATAAACGTACCCACCTAGATGTGTTTGGATATTTTTTTCGGTTACACAAGCTGAAGAATGAAAGTTGCACCACTTTGCAACTTTCAACTACTTGCATTTGACAACTTTTTTCTCGAGTAAAAATTCACCACCACAAGAAAATGCCTCTAGGATATCAAAAACCGAGTGAAGTTATTGTAGAGGGGCCCAACCTGATCTCATAGAATCAAATGAGAAGTTTATAAGAATCATGGTATCCGAGTAATAGCATGCTGAATTTCGTAGCCATTTTGCACTTTGGACCCTTAAGGGATCAATCCGGTTGAACTAGCTCAGAGCAATTCCGCGTGTTTGGGTGTGAAAAAGGACCATGCCTACCATAAATGTACCTGCCCAGATGCATTGGACCAGTTCGTTTGGTCACACAAACTGCAGAACGAAAGTTGCACCACTTTGCAATTTTCAACTACTTGCATTTGACAACTTTTTCCCTGAGTGAAAATTTGCCACCACAGGAAAATGCCTCCGTGATAGCGAAAACTAAGAAAGGTTATTATAGAAGGGCCCAATGTGATATCGTAGGATTAGACAAGAATTTTTTAAGCATCACAATTTCCAAGTAATAGCATGTTGAATTTTGTAGCCATTTTGCACTTTGGACCCTTAAGGGATCGATCCGGTTGAACGTAACTCAGAACGATTCAGTGTGTTTGGGTGTGAAAGAGGACTATTCGTAGCATAAATGTACCCAACCAGATGCTTTGGAATAGTTTTTTTGGTCACATGAGCTATAGAAAGAAAGTTGCACCACTTTGCAACTTTCAAGTACTTGCACTTGACAACTTTTTCCCCAAGTGAAAATTTGCCACCACAGGAAAATGCCTCCAATATAGTGAAAACTGAGTGAGGTTATTGTAGAGTAGCCAAACATGATCTCATAGGTTCAAAAAAAGATTTTTTAATCACCACGGTTTATGTGTAATACCCTATCAAATATTATTTCCCTTTTGCAATTTGCACCCTTAAGGGATCGAGTCGATTGAACCATAGTAGTTGTTTTGTTGAATTTCATACCCTAAGGTATGTTAGAGATGACCTAGGTTGCATCGATTTCTATGAGGTATACACTGGCCATGCCTTGTCAATCACTTGGAAACCATGTGAATCCACCATGTTCTTAATGACTTGGAAACCCTTACCACATTGATCTATTGGTAGGGTTGCTTTATCTTTCTCATATTGGTACAACAATTTGGAGATGTCTTCCTCTATAACCTCTTTGTTTAGCTCTCCCCACTTGGAGAAAACCATGGGTTCAAATTTGATGATAGAAGAGGCTTTTTTCTATGTGTTATGGTTTTCCATATGTATTAGGAGAAGATGGGAGTTGTCCTACATAAAAATACCCTTTAAGACAATAGTCTCTACAACCCTTGTCTTGTCTCGTATTTGGACCTTGATATTTGGAAAGGATTTATGTGAGGTGGATGATGAGGCTAAAGTGGATGGATCAATATAAGATGATGAATGTGAGGCAATATCATTTTTAGGCACTTGGAGTATTTTTTGATATTTTTCTTCAAAGTTATGATAATAATGGAAAGGCAAAGGGTGAAGGGCACACAATCAACTGAGAGGGGGGATGAATTGGTAGATCCAAACAATTACAATTGTTAGTCTATGTTCAATCCTTCAGGGTCAAAACAACCTTTTCTTTTAAATTTTTTAAGAGGTTAGTCTCTAATGCCTTGAATGAGTCAAATTCACATGCATGAGTAGGTTGTTTTGTTATGATTGAATTTAATAAAGATTGAGTTGAGACATTAGGGTTTTGTTACCTTTTAGGTCTCTTCTACCATTTTTTTGAGCTTTCATGGCTGTCAGATGTGCTACAATCTTTCAATTTGAAGACTACAAAGAAGTTAATGTCAGTTCTCACACTTCTACATTTAATTTCCATCATCAAAAGGGGTATTGGAATGTTCACACTCATTGCTTTCTAGTTTAAATGCCTTAGAAATATTGTTGTAGGGCAGTTTCACATGGAAATGCATATATGATGAGTAAAGGAAGATACAAAGAAAAAAGGATACCATACAAAGCAAATCAATAACAAAGATAAATGATTACTGACTCTAGAAAACTTGGGCCTATGTTGGTGGTTAAGAGTAACCAACACGACTCAAAATTGGTGGTGCACTTATCGCCAGCGACTCCCAACTAGTATAGAAATTTTAATACTTGAGGAAAACTCGATATTATTGGAGCTCCTACGGACAAGCATTTGATTCCCCAGTACCCTTGTGGTGCGTTAAAACCTAGAGAGCCTAACCTCTATAGACTGGGATGATATTGCCTCTTGTGTGGCCTTCATGAATGGATGCCTATACTAAAAATTTAATTGTTGTAGTCTACCAAAATCCTATCTATTTGCTGGTGCAACAGGTTCGGACCTGTGAAGCCGTCTTACATATTTACGGTTCATGTGTGGAGATGAGATGTATGCCATGGGAGTTTCATGGGTCTAATAGCTTGGCTGCCCCATATAAGTGAGTGTCATGGAGGGGAGCTAGTGGGGTCAAGATACTAGTCATCCGCCTTGAATATGCGTAGTTGGATTTATCCAAGTAAGAACTCAACAAGTATTGTCCAAAAATCCTAGGTTGTAAATGTTCTTTGGTTTTAATAGCTCTATCACCACAAACTGAAAGCACATTGAATTCTATGATTTTTTTTTGCTGTATTCGTCAAAACACTTGATCATCAAATGGATTTAGTCGAAAAAAAACACAATCTTTAGGAAAACTACAACTATCAAAGTGAGTCACAACTATCATTTTTAACACCGCATCTGTCTTAGCGAATCACAACTGTTAGGGTAAATACCACATGTGTCTGTCAACAAAGTCCACTTGTACACAATTTAGATATTACGAGCTGCAACTGCCAATTTTTGACTCGCATGTGTATATGCAAGCTGCATCTGTCAAACTAAAAACCACTTGTGTTTGTCAACAATTTTAGGTTCATAGAGTCTTTATTCTAAGTCACAACTGTTACTATGAGTTGCATCTATCAAAAACATAAACTGCATCTATCACAAGTAAAAATTACCAGTCGACATTCAAAACCTCCTTTTAGTCAAATCACCGCACGTGCATCATAAACCGCATCTTTCAAACATAGAACCACATCTGATAGGTGAACCGCATTTGACTATCAACAAAAACTGAGAAAACTACAAACCGAGTCGTAAAACATAACTACCATTTTTTTTCGCTTTTGTTTCTTAAGATCAACCTTGGATAGAAACTAAAAAACTTTTCTCAAAAACCTTGCATTATTAGGTGTCATATATGTCCTAGTCATAATCATCTTAAGTTGCACACATATAGATATTTCCTAGGAAATTGCATATCACAAAATAGATAACTTTCCTTGTCGTTGGATATGTTCATGATCTGATTTGTCACAATCATTGAACCTAGTCCCTTTGGTCCTATTACTGAATCTTTTCAGCTCAACAGTCTAGCTTGGGAAATTCATCTTGTCAATTGTCTTTGTCCGACAATCAGGTTCCTTGGTCAAATTCAAATCCTTGCATGCATTTATTCCATAGGTGGTAGGTTATACCCATTTTAGAATCATTTACCATCATAATCTACTCAATATTTTTCATATTGTCCATCCTACCATATGTCAT
Source organism: Sequoiadendron giganteum (assembly GCA_007115665.2). Lineage (NCBI taxonomy): Eukaryota > Viridiplantae > Streptophyta > Pinopsida > Cupressales > Cupressaceae > Sequoiadendron > Sequoiadendron giganteum. The sequence goes on from CM021102.1 coordinate 219,859,153, forward strand.
CTTAGTATACGTCTTTTTAGAAATCATTCTAGTAACATCCTTTATCGTCAAAAAATCCAAAAACATAGAAATAGGACATATTAGTTTTTAGACATAGTCTGCATTACCCCATTTTGAGCAACTTTTCATGGTTGAAACAAGGTCTCAAAATAAATGAAAAGCAATGTCGAACCCCAATGAATTTGTCAATCCTTTTGCAAATCAACCATCAAGGAAAGAAAGACCACACAAACCTTTGCTTGAAAAACACGTCACTGGAGACACACATGGACAAATTTATATTGAAGACATAGACGCCTCCATGCAAGATCCTGAATTTGCATCCTTTATGGATGAGTGTTTGGAAAATGATCCCCAGCGATATCTAGCAAATTTTCTAGTATAAGGTGCCACACTACCACTAGAATTTGATATTCATACTTTGAAAACATCGTCTACTCAACCAACACAAACTATGATGTCAAGTGTTTCTATTCCCTAAATCACCACAGCAATACCAACTAGCATACAAACTCAAACATCATCAATTGTGAACCCAACCCCTTTCAATATAACACAAGGTTTACAATTTACTATGAAAGCAACTTCATCAAACCCCTTTGGCACCAACACGACTGGTAAGAGATCCAAAGTTGGCATGAATGTTCCTATACCAAATCAGAACATTCAAACAGGAAATATTCCCAGTCCAAACCAAAACATTCAGACATGAAATATTCCCAATCCAAATCAGAATATTCAAACAGGACATATTCCCAATCCAAATCAGAACATTCAGACAGGAAATATCCCCAATCCAAATCATAACATTCTAACGGGATATATTCCCTCGCCAAATCACAACCCATCACAGAACATGGCATTTCAGAATATCTACATTAATCCAAACAACATGAAAAACATGTCCTTGACACAGGTAGATGTCCTCCAAAACCAAATGCAAGTGCTTCAACAACAGATGGACAACATGTCTATGTTAGGAAAATGAACTATCTCAGTGCAAGATCTATGTCCATGTCCATTTGACAAAGCACTTTATATGACACCCTTCCCCCATGGATAAATTATACCAAATTTGCCTAACTATAATGGGAGAAAGAATCCTTTAGAACACATTAGGGAATTCTCAACAACATGCATTGACATATCATATGACCCCAGATACTTGATGAGACTATTTCCGCAAACCCTTATCGGGATAGCACTGGAATGGTTTTCTAAATTACCATATGGCATATGATCCTGGGGTGAATTAGCTATGAAGTTTGTCACACACTTTTCATTTAACATAGAAAATGGAGTAACAATAGCAACCTTGTGCCACACAACACAAGAATATGGTGAAACGTTCACCACTTTCTTCCAAAGATGGATAAGTCTAGCTAGCAGATGTCTAGTTGAAATACCAGAAAAATAGAAGGTCCTGATATTCCTTGAAAAAATCAATCCAAAACTAAGAGGTGGCTTAAGGGTACATTGTTGTACTTCATTCCTAGAATTGGTACAAAAGGGAATCATCCTTGAAAAACGACTTATTGACAAAGGAGAAATAAAAGTACCAGGCAGGAACCCCGTTGTCCAACATCAAAACACACCAAATCATAGAAACAAATTCTAGTCTAGAAATGAAAATGTTACAAATGACGACATTGTTGATGCTAAAACCATACATATGGGACTAGTTATCACACTTAGAGGTTACAAACCCCAATCAAGACATGACAAATAGTCTAGATCAAACAACCAATTATGTCCAAAATTCACAACAACAACGACCACAAAGGAGATTTCCTACACGTGAATTTACCCCTCTAGGACAACCAATCAAGATAGTTTTCAAAGAGATGATTAAACATAATCTCATTAAACCTTTGGAACTGCGAGAGTATGATACTGGACAATTTAAACCTTCATGGTGGGACGACAATGCCTATTGTGACTATCATAAAAAAAAAGGACACAACCTACAACAATGTTGACAACTAAAGAATATTATACAAGACTTTGTTTAAAACAGAACCATAGAGGTCAATGGGAAAAATAATATCAAGAACAATGATCATAAGGTCTTCATAGACCCATTAGATGACCACACGAAAGGAAAGGCCTCCAGTTCAGGAACCAAGAATAATCCATCAGCCAATTATACCAATACCAAATATGACTATGGTAAAGGAACGATCATAAATCACCTTCGAGCTGCAAAGGAAAGCATCAATACCATCATCATTAAGAAGCATCTAGAATGTGCTATAAACACACACAAAACTAAGATAACTATTCCAGGTCCTTCTTCTGCACCACCTACATAGCCTTTCAAGTTTAAATACAACCTCCTTGATCAATTGAGTAAAACCCCCACATAGATATCCATTTTGGAACTATTGACTTTATCATCTGAGCATTGAGCCATTCTGGACAAAGCTTTATAGAACACGACTGTTCCTATAGACTTAGATGTCAATCATTTTGAAGAAATGGTGGGATATTTAACCAACTCGCATCATGCCACATTTTCCCAACAAGATTACTCAACCAAAATTTTTGATCATAATGACCCATTACATCTTGAAGTCCTAGTCCTTTAAACCAAAGTCAGATGAGTCTTGGTAGACGGAGGAGCAGGTTTGAACCTGTGTACCCTAAAATTTGATAAGGCATTAGAATTCTCAGAAGAATGCATATAAACCTCTAAGAGTATAGTCATCAAGGCTTATGATGATGAAGAAAGATCATCCAAAGGAGTTGTCACACTCCCTATCAGAATTGGCCCAACAATTATGAACACTAGCTTCCAAGTTTTGGATCTCACCCTTCTATATAACCTATTATTAGGTAGACTTTGGATACATGCAATGAAAGTCATACCTTCAACATATCACCAATGTCTTAAATTCTCGTATAATGGCACCGATATCATGATTGATGGTGATCTAGATCCTTTTCAGTATTGTAAAAGCCTAAGGGAAATTCCACAATGACAGGTACCAGTTAACCAAGAAGCTTTGTCATCCACTTTATCCCTATATGTTGACCCATCACATCTTAATAAGTCCATTTCATTTGAACCACCATCATCCACTCCTAAGGTTGAGATCCAAGAAGGGGGTTGTGGAGAATATTACATGAAGGCATCATACTATGTCAGTCAACTAGTTCCACCTAAGGCATATGGTCTACCCATGCCGGATAGAAGAGAGTTTGTAGTCACATTTCATGTTCCCCCTACAATGACATTAACCAAATGGGGAGAGTTAAGTGAATAAATTATGAATCAAGGCGATATTACCTCCTGGTTGTATCAAGAAGAAAATGAATACCCCTCATCATGTATTCAAATAGCTAAGGATCAATATGGAAAAGGCTTTAAGATAATGCAAAACAAAGGCTATGATGGGATAGTGTGTTAGGACTACATCAAAATAGAAGGACACAACTGATTATTGTCTCACCATGGCCGAAATACCTAGGGCTAGGGTTTCAACCACTTAGAATTGGGCTTCCTAGTACTTCGTCACCATTTCAAGAGGAAGTGAGTGCTTGTGCAGACATCAAGATATCTCCCAAACCATTTGCCCCAGTTTATGATGAATCTCCTGACTCAAGCGATTGTGAATGGGATTCCCTTTCCTCTACCAGTATCATGAACATAGATGCTCTATTTGGAGAATTGGACCTAAAGATAAAACCTGTACCAAAGCCATCTAGTCCTCGTCATAGGAAGCACTTGTCGAAAGAAGAATAGCACAAACACTATTATTGGGAAACCCTTGAAAATGCATCTTGGGCACGTGAAAAACCATCTTCTGATGACTCAACCCTTACAATAGTCCCACATCAGAGTTTACCTACCCGTAGGAAAAAGAACAAGAAGGAGTTAGTCCAAAACTTATGTGACCATGTCAACCATTCTATATTTACCTTGTCATCTTCCACCTTTGATAACTCCGATGATGACATGCCTCTCATATATCCCAAACTTATTGACTAGGATCAAAAAGGCACACCCATCATAGACACATTCGAGAATAACGAAGCAATAGCCCAGTTCATGGGACTTCGAGAAGGCATACCAAGAGGGGATCATAAAGTTGGTTTTACCATAGAATTGGATGAAAAAGAATATTTTGAGGAGTCTATTTATACCTCTAGTCGCAAAAATGAAAATAAAAAGAAAAATGATGAAAATGAGAAAAATAACAGGTCCCTAGGTGAAAACCGAAAGGCACCTTTGGATGAAGAAACAGTCAAAATAAAGGACGTATCCAAGGGCGAAAACCTCTCTGAGGCACCCAAGGATAGAGGTATAAATATTCTCCCCATTGAATAGAAAAATTCACCAATGCTAGTAGAAGAGTCTATTGACGTCAACATAATACAAAAGAAAACCCTCAACACATATACTTTGCAGCATCATTGACAGAGGTAGAACAACCTGAGTTTAAGGACTTCTTCACAAAGAGACAGATAAACTTTGCATGGTCATACGTTGAGATGCTTGGGATGGATCTAGACCTAATATTGCACCATCTACCATTACAGCCAGGTATTAAGCCAGTCAAACAGAAGTTAAGGAAACTGCATCCACAAATTGCTCTACTGGTCAAGCAGAACTTAAGAAACTCTTTGATGTTGGATTTATAAGAACTATAGACTATGTAGACTAGATTTCAAATCTTGTAATAGTGACTAAACCAACTAGGGGAATCCACATTTGCACAGACTTTAGAGACATCAACAATGCATGTCCTAAGGATGACTTCCCTTTATCGAACATAGACATGATAGTAGATCTTAGAGCAGGATACGAGATGCTATCCCTCATGGATGGTTTCTCTGGATATGACCAAATAAAAATTGCAGCTGAAGACCAACACAAGACAACTTTCATCTGTCCATGGGTCACATATTGTTGGAATTTTATGCCTTTTGGGCTTAAGAATGCAGGAGATACCTATACATGGGAAAATACTACTATTTTCCATGACTTTATACATACTCTCATGGAAGATTATGTAGATGACATTATAGCTAAATCAGAAACAAGGGCAGATCATTTGAAGGTTCTAGAAAAGATATTCTACAGGCTAGAGAATTACAACTTCAAGCTAAATCCAAAGAAATGTGTCTTTGGAGTGAAATCAGGGAAACTTCTAGGGTATATCATTTCTAGAAGAGGCATTGAAGTAGATCTAGAGAAGGTAAGAGCTATCATAGAAATGCCTCCTCCAGTCAGCATTGGTCAACTAAGAACACTATAGGGAAGATTACAGTTCATCAGGCATTTCATTGTACAACTGGCAGACAAAATACACCTATTTCAATATTTACTCAAGAAAGAAGTACCATTTGTGTGGACACCTAAATGTCAGGAATATTTTCAACAAATCAAGGATTATTTGCTCACTCCACCAATCTTAATGCCACCAACAAATGGAAAATCATTGATACTATACATTTTAGCAACTCAGTCAGCATTAGGAGCTCTTCTTACACAAAATGATGATCAAGGTCATGAAAGAGTAGTCTACTAAATCAGTCGTACCTTAGTCGGATATGAATTAAATTATAGAAACATAGAACGTGCCTATCTTACGGTAGTCTTCACTACTCAAAAAATTTGGCACTATATGCTCAATCGCCAAAAATTTTGGTTGCAAAGATTGACCCCCCTCAAATATCTCCTAAGTAAGGAAGCATTAACAGGCTGATTAGCTAAATGGGTTATGATACTTAGCGGGTATGACATCCAATATGTGGAAAGGAAGGATATAAAAGGACAGGTGAATGCAGATTAGTTAGCAGATGCACCCATGAAGGTAGACCATCCTTTAGTGGAGGATTTTCTTGATGAATTTATCTTCAACATTGACACTAGAACGGAATGGAAATTATACTTTGATGGGTCACATACAAATCATGGTTCAGGCGCAGGTATCCTATTCATTACACCTAAAGGAGATACCATTCCTAAATCATTCAAGATTTCTTTCCCTTACACCAATAACATAGCAGAGTATGAAGCCTTAGTGATAGGATTAAAAATGGCAGCTCAGTGGAATATAAAGAGTCTACATGTTTTTGGCGATTCTCAACTTGTAGTCCGGTAAGTAAATGATGATTATGAGACTAAGGATGAGAAACTTGCCCCCTACAAGTGCATGGCTGACACTTTCAAGTAGTAATTTGATGACATTACCTTTCAACAAATACCACATATTCAGAACAGGTCTACAGATGCTATGGCAACTGTGGGATCCTTATTGGATATTCCGAGCAACGTGCCTAAGTTCATGTTTCTGGTTGAACAACTATTGGTCCTCACCTATGATGTCCCCGATTGTGATTGTGTGTACAATTTTATGTCCTACTTCCCCTTCGTACAAAGACATATTCAACTATCTAACTGACCAAACTTTACCTCTAGACCTATCAAATAACCAATGTCGAACCTTCATCTGTAAGTGAGCTAAGTACACTATCATCAGAGATACCCTATATAGACATACCTTAGATAATGCCCTAATGAGATGTCTTTATGCTAAAGAAGCATAGAAAACCATGTGAGTGGCATACGAGGGTATATGTGAATCCCATTCAAGTGGTCCTACTTTAGTCCATAAGATTATGAGACTAGGTTATTATTGGCCTACAATAGAAAAATACTCATATATCTTTGTAAAAAATGTAGATAGTGTTAGATACACGAAGATTTGATAAGAGCACCAACACAGGAGCTTCATTCGATTACATCACCATGGCCCTTTTCCCAATGGGGACTTGACCTCATAGGTAAGATACACCCTCCATCATCCAACGGCCATAAATTCATCATAACCACCACTGAATACTTCACCAAATGGATCAAAGCTATTCCCATGACCTACATCACCGACACGCAAATATCCAAGTTTATCTTAAACTATATTATTTTTCGGTATGGTGTACCCCAATCCATAATCATAGACAATGGCTGCCCATTCAAAAACCAAGAATAATGCCATCTATGTGTAGAGTTCCATATCAAACATAATTTTTCCACCCCATATTACCCACAAGGTAATGGCCAAGCCGAGCCATGTAATAAAACCATTGTTAGAATCCTAAAGAAGACTGTCAATGAGGCTAGTCATGACTGACACCTACAACTAAATCCTACCTCATGGGCTTACCGTACAAGCATTCGTACTCCCACTAGCGCTACTCCATACTCCCTACTATTCGGATCCGAAGCTATCTTACCTATTGAGGTTGAAATTCCTTCCCTGAGGGTATCCTTGAAAGGTCACATTGATGATGAAGAATACCGTGTATCCAGATTACAAGAGCTAGAATTATTGGATGAACGAAGTAAGAAAGCACTAGACCATTTGCAAGCATATCAGAATCATCTTTGTCAAAGCTATAATAGGAAAGTTCTAAATAGACACTTTGACATTGGTGACCTGGTTTTAATGGAGAATCCCAAGAATCAAGCTGAATGAGAAAAGCCAGGAAAGTTTGAACCTAACTGGTTAGGGCCTTATATTGTGACATAAGCTTTTGGATCAGGAGTGTACCAACTCTCTACCCCTAAAGGAGAGCCACTTTTGTCACCAATCAACAGCCTACATCTAAAGAGGTTCTATGCATAGCTTCTAAGAGTCTGTGTCTTAATCTAGAAAATACAAAAAAAATGGTTACCTTGATGAAAACTTGGCAAACAGGCATCTTTGTAACACCAAAAAAATTAGAAAATCAACAAAATAGTAAAGAGAAATAATCCATCCAATAGTGAAAACTACTTCGGTGGCACTATGGATAAGTACCATGGTGAAAACATGGAAAACAGGTGCCATGTGTAGTCAAACTTGCTCTTCCATCTACCATCATTCCAATCGGACTTTTTCACCATCACTCATAATAAATGGTTGTCTTATCCATTACTTGGAACGATTGACATCGAAGTCCATTCTATCATATTCCCCACTCCATCTCATATGTCTTATTCCCAACTGGGGGAAAATCCTTATTCTGTGCCATGAAGACCTTGTACATAGCATTACACCATTGGAAAATTTCCTGAAAAAATCCAAAAAAAAATAGAAAACTTCAGAAACACAAAAAAAATCAAAATATGTTAGAAAATCCCAAAAATAGAGCCAAAGTCAGTCATGTTAAGTTAGTAATAGACATAGTCGAACTAAGTTGCCTCTACGACTGGGACGTAGGCAAGGCCATCAGTCGATGTGCCCTTGAGGCATTAGGTCTGTCTGTCTAGGTTTTTCATGTATCACACACAGTAAAATCATGACTCTTTGTACATTCAAAGTCATTGGTCATGTCGAACTACGAGGTCTTTGCATGTACAACGTAGGCAAGGCTAATCAATTGATGAGCTCTCGAGACCACACTAGGTCAGTCCAATAGGGTTCATTCACATTCACTATCACACATGTTGCATATCATCAACTTAAGTCCATATCTTTAGTCAGTTATGTTAGTTAAAGTTTGGCCGAACTACGAGGTCTCTGTGTGTACAATGTAGGCAAGGCTAATCAATCGATGAGCCCCCGAGGCTGCATTAGGTCAGTACTTTAGGGTATCATCTCAAGTCATACATTGTCAATGCACACAAACAATTTTAATCAGTCAAGGAATCAAAACAAGTCATGCATCAAACAAGGCAACATATCAAAACAGTCATCAAGTCAATATCAAACACATTGTCAAACTGATCAACTTATGTCTTAGCAAGATATGTCTTTCTTGTCAATAGACGTCATCAAATTGTCATAGCCTCATGTAGCTTGTCGCAGCAACATCATCAAGCTCCAACATCTTATACAACATGTGTCTTCTCTGAAACCAGGCTTTGTCATGCCTTACACAGATAGTCACCAAGTCGAAACCAAACTCAATGTCTTATTGCGGTATGTGTCATCTCTGGCATTATGCTATGTCAAACATCAAACAATCAAACAATCCCACAAGATCAAGTTTTGGTGAATAATTTTATTTGGATTTATGACTTTATATCTTATTTTGTCTTATCTTTTTATCGATTTTTGAATTAAGTCCTGTTACTAGCTTTCTCAAGGATGTCCCTTGAAGGATTTAGAGAAGCGAGGATGTCTCGGGACTCTTTTTATTTGTCTGCTATCTATCAACTATCTTTTTAAATTTGGTTTTTGAGTCATGTTACTAGTTTTCTCAAGGATGTCCTATCAAGGATTTAGAGGAGCAATGATGTCTCATGACCCATCTTTTATTTGTTTGTTGTCTGTGGTTTGTCTCGACAAAACGATTGGGGCAATCTTGTGCTTAGTATGAGTTAAGACACTCCTTGTTTATGAATGTCTATTTTTCATAGATGGATGAATTTGTACATTATGTTCTATATCATATCATGGTGTGTACTATCCATTTGTGTCATGTCCCACCCAATGATGATAAAAAAGCAAGCATAACATATCTAAAAAAATATCGAAGATCATATGTTTTTCAATCAATCAACCTTCATTATTTCTTACTAACATTTTGAATTCATCTGTGCTAAAATTTCTCTTCTTCAACATAATGATATTTTCCTGTGACACAACAAAAACATTAGATAATCTTTGTGTGCATACATTCTATAAACATTTCATATAGTTACATTGCATTTCATATGAATAGGAGCATTAACATCTTCTTTACATATTTATGCAATCATTGCATAATGGAAACATTACATACATTTCACCATCACATATAAATAACATCATATAGAGAATTACATCCAACATCATATAGAATCATCATGACATCATAGACTACATAAACTCATCAGATGTAGAAACATTCATTCATAACACATATACATACATTAGATAGAAACAATGCATGACCATAACATAGAACTGCATATCATATAGAAGCCTCCAAAATCATATATATATCACTCAAAATAGCATGTCAGAGTACAATTTCAGAATGTATCCATAAATAAAAATGAGCTCACAGCCTATCTCTAACCAAAATACAATGTCTGCATATATAACAGTATCAACGTGTCCCACTACCACTACTGTCACATGGTGAAGGTGGTGGAAAATGCCTCAGAGGTACTCTCTGTGAGGTAGAAGGCCTATCATAAAGACCTATCCTCGGTAGTCCTACCACACCCTCTGTACTCTGTGTCCTGGTCTGACTCCTACCCTGTGATCTCTGGCTGCAAATCTCTAAAAAGCTAGGAGCTCGTCTCTCTGCTGGCACCACTAACTCATATTGATCCTTGTAATATGATGCTCTCTCAACTAATCTAACTAGCTCACAAGAAAAATCATCAGATGAGATGCCACTGCAAAGGTTTCTGACCTCTGTGAACTGCTGCTCTATCTCCTATCTCTGGGCTACTACCTAGTCCCTCTCCATAAGAGCACTATCTCTCTCCATAAAAGCAACCTCTCTCTATCCGCATGGCATCAAGCTTTGCTGTGACCTATCTCAACCTCTCCTCCAAAGCCTCCCTATCACTATCTCTAAGAGCCTCCTCATCCCATCTCCCCTCAACAATCCAATCTCAGAGCTCTCTTTCCTCCTCCTCAATATCATCCTCCCCATAGCCTGCCAGACTACCAAGAGGATCAATATCAATATCAACCTCCTCATCCTCTGCAAGGTCCTCTCCACCAATATCTACCTCTGCATGCTCCTCTGCTACTGCCTCCTCAGCAACATGCTCATATCCAACCTATGCCTCTACTCCACCTCCAAGGTCCATCATCAGTACATCCTCTGCCTCCTTCTCTTGAATAGGTGATAGTCCACCTACTCATCCACCTCTTCGACCTCTCCATCCTCACCTACCACCACCACCCTTGCCATTATCACCACCACCCCTAGCATCACCTCTCCCTCTACGTCATCCTCTCAGCCCTGTGCCTTATCTCTCAACTAGTGCTGACTGATCCAGATATGTGTAAGGAATCAAAAGATGGTCTGCCCACCATGCGTCATATGCAGCTTTAGTCCCTGGATCTTCTATTCTATTTCTCCATCCCCACTATAATGGTTGTAAATCTTGTATCTCTGCCTTTGCAGTAGCTACTAGAATCATAGGCCCCTAGTGTGGAACCGCTCTGGAAGAATGAGCAAACTCTACTCTACCTCTAGGCTCATCCTGAACCTCCTCAAACTATCTCAATAATCAGTTTGGCAAGTGTCTCTCAATAATATGAACGCTCGAAACAGTCCTCCCAATCAGGTACTATGTCTTCCTACAGAAATTAAAATGCTCATCCTCATCAAACCATCTCTCACAATCCATGTATGGCCTCCAAGTAAACTGATCCAATATTACAAGTGCATGTCTCTAGTAACTTGTATCTCCAACATGACTCTAAGTTATGTTTCCCATATACCATAAAACATATGGAGATCTGGCTTATTGCTCTGCAGTCACAAGTGGATGAAATACCGCAATGTGCTCCCATGCCCAAACCATGAGCAATGTGGTACCATAGCTCATAGACTGTGCGTCTCTATATACTATGTTAAGTAGATGGAAGTATAGCATGCCTAGCAGACATGGACCCCAGGCATACACAATCTCCCTCTCTAGCATCCCCACCAACATCTCTCCCCACATGAAAGGAAAACCATGACCTCGCCAATCCGGAAGTACTATACCCCTATCAATGTACATAGGATACAGTCTATCGTATCGTATCTGTCAGCCAACACCTGCCATCTGATCTCGTAGTGCTCTATCCCTAGACTCCTAATATCATCATACTCATAAAATATAGCAAGCTCGCTAAAACTGTGCTAGGTATCATACATAACCTGCTCTCCTCTGATAGGTAGTCTCAGTATCCTATATACATCCTCCAAGGTCACAATCACCTCCCCAGTCGGAAAATGAAACTATGACATCTTTGAATGTCATTGCTCACACAACGCAGTCAACATGTGTCTGTTTGCCCGAATCCTGGGCATAGTACGCACATACTATAGTCTGAGTATCCATAGTAAATGAGTCTCAACACTAGCCAACCAAGATCTCAACTCAAGAGTATTGGGACGTGTCTCCCGTGTATATATCGGATCTAAAACAACTTGCATTTAAACCAACATGTCAAAGTTTTCAAGTTTTTCTTCGATTTTTTTTTTGAAAAATTGACTAGCCAAATGCTGCTCACTAGAACATATGTGGTGCATTCATACAAATGTGTTGCATTACAAGCATTTGCATTTCATATGTCATATGCATTGAACAAACTCCAACCATTTCCAACCAAATGCAAATGTGTTTCAAGAAAAAAAATGTGGTGCATTATCCTACATGCGTCTATCCTAAATGCATATGCGACTCACAACTACAAATGCGGTTCATTTTAATTCATATGCATTGAATGCATGCCCTAGCCAAAATTAGCCTAGGCGTCTTTTCATAAATGTTTCATTCCGTAGACACATGCGTTGCACACGAACGCATATGCGTCGAACGCGAAAGACCGTATTTGTGAATTAAACTTTACATGCCTAAAACTACGTGCAAAACAAAATTTCAAAGGTTCATTTTAGGGTACATACCGATGGTCCTGCGTTAGCTAGTCACCGGTAAGTCCAGATTTGATAACCGCGATGCACAGTGTAGGGAACTGGAGACATTTTTGTCCTAAGCTCAGAGCAACTTTCTGAATTCTTCAACTCTTCCAAGTGAAAATGAATTGGTTTTCAACCTAATTCCTTACCACATTGATCTATTGGTAGGGTTTCTTTCTCTTTCTCATATTGGTACAACAATTTGGAGATGTCTTCCTCTATAACCTCTTTGTTTAGCTCTCCCCACTTGGAGAAAACCATGTGTTCAAATTTGATGATAGAAGAGGCTTTTTTCTATGTGTTATGGTTTTCCATATGTCTTAGGAGAAGATGGGAGTTGTCCTACATAAAAATACCCTTTAAGACCATAGTCTCTACAACCCTTGTCTTTTCTCGTATTTGGACCTTGATATTTGGAAAGGATTTATGTGAGGTGGATGATGAGGCTAAAGTGGATGGATCAATATAAGATGATGAATGTGAGGCAATATCATTGTTAGGCACTTGGAGTATTTTTTGATATTTTCCTTCAAAGTTATGATAATAATGGAAAGGCAAAGGGTGAAGGGTACACAATCAACTAAGAGGGGGGATGAATTGGTAGATCCAAACAATTACAATTGTTAGTCTATGTTCAATCCTTTAGGGTCAAAACAACCTTTTCTTTTAAAATTTGTAAGAGGTTAGTCTCGAATGCCTTGAATGAGTCAAATTCACATGCATGAGTAGGTTGTTTTGTTATGATTAAATTTAATAAAGACTGAGTTGAGACGTTAGGGTTTTGTTACCTTTTAGTTCTCGTCTACCAGTTTTTTGAGCTTTCATGGCAGTCAGATGTGCTACAAGATTTCAAATGGAAGACTACAAAGAAGTTAATGTCAGTTCTCACACTTCTACATTTAATTTCCATCATCAAAAGGGGTATTGCAATGTCCACACTCATTGCTTTCTAGTTTAAATGGCTTAGAAATATTGTTGTAGGGCAGTTTCACATGGAAATGCATATATGTTGAGTAAAGGAAGATACAAAGATAAAAGGATACCATACAAATAAAATCAATAACAAAGATAAAAGGATACCATATAGTTTTTAGAGTTGATAAAATTTAAAATTCCTTGTTTGCTTTCACTGATTGGGGAATGTCAGGTAAGAAATTTGAGGCTTTCAACTTTGAGAATTTTAGGTCACTATGAAGAATTTTGTGTCCCAAAACTTGAGATTGCAAAAATACAAGACAAGTGAAGGAATATTGAAGGAGTTAAAAATAGTGATGAGGTTTTTGACGCTTATATAAATACTATCTAATAAGCTCATTCAAGCATTTATTCTCAATAAAGGCTGGAGAAAGAGTGCTAAGGTTGGTGTAAACATAGAGCTAGTATAGACACCAAAAATTGGTCTAGGCCTATGAGTACCACTTTCGACATAATTTTCTATTATCCATGGTCATGATTAAATAATGTTTATTATTTAATTACCCTTTCTAATACATATTTCTTCTATTAATTAAATACCCCTTTTTAATTAATTTATTAATTCATAATGACCCTTTTATTCAACTTGATTAATTAAATAAATCATATTTATTTAATTATTTCGCTAACTAATTAATTCTTCTTCTTAATTAAATAATTTATTATTTAATTACCCCCTTTATCATATTTCAACTATAATTAAATATTTATTATTTAATTATTCATTTAATCCTTTTCAATAGTAAATTAAATAAATTATCTTCATTTATTTAATTAAATCTCTTTTTTTCAAATGTTGAATTAAAGTAACATTTAATTCATTTATTAATTCTTTATGTCACATTCTTCTATTGTTCAGTTATCTAAATCATTCACTCACCTTCTGACTCAAGATCTATTTTAAATCTACCAGTTATCTCCGGGTTCGATATCTGATCATTTCTGCGAGAGGACTCTCTGTCACAACTAGTCAGTTAACTAGTTCTAACTCATATGCATGAATGCATTTATTAATTAAATATCTTTAATTAATTATTTAATTCATGTATGCATTCAAATATTTATTCTTCGAGTTCTAACTTTGTCTTTGACATTCAAAGTCTATTTCTTCTGTTTTCGAAGATTCTTAACTGAAGATTAAATTGTTTATTTAATCTGGAACTCGTGTTCTTTCTATTTTTGAACAATTTTGACACAAGATTAAGTTATCATTCTAATTTAGTCTTTTATCTTGCAGTCTTTTCTAACTCATGTTCTATCTCACACAAAACTCACATCGCATGACATTCATCAATCTCATCCGTCGATCTTTCTTTGAATTTGAGCTGATTGTTCGACAACCCAAAATCTATAAAATCACCTGTCATTATACTTATTCCTCCTCCTGAAATCAATACACTTTTGAGAAAAAACTTATTTGTGATATTTTTCTTAGACATTCAACAAGGTTATGCTTGCATAAATACTGAAAATCTAAGGGCAAGAACACTGAAACAACAAAATGGAGAAGGGCAATCGAGATAATTCGAAGGAGTGGATGCATATTTGGTGAGATATTTTCAATTATATGTTTTGATTTATTCATGTTCATTTACTTGTTCTTTGTTGTTTTGATTTAGATTATTTGTTAGATTAGACTTGATCATTTTAATTTGTGCAGCTATAGCATTAATCTTTCCATAAAATCTACTTTACAGCTAGAACTTGCGCGAAAGGTTGCTGCAAATGACTTAGCAGAGGTAGGTTTAGTTTATGGGGAGCTTAAAAATCAACCATTATTCTAGATAAAAGACATCATTATTTAGTTCAGTAGTTCTCATCAGATTTAGTTGTCCCAAATGAACAAAATACTACTAAGGGAGTATGCTTTGATAATTTGAACAATAGTGACAATTATGTCAAAAAGAGAATATAAGGGAAAGGACAATGTCTAATAGGTAGCGATCAAAAGGGACTATGCCAATAAACTCAAAGGAGTAGATTTGATATTGAAAAGGAATGAAGTGATGGCATATTACAGTTAATTGGAAAAATATAGCAGCAACATATCAAATCATCAAGAGATAACACAAATTGAAGAAACCCTAGATGTTCAAATAGAGGTACCATTCAGGATTTCAAGGAAGATCATAGATAATAGTTGGTTAGGGTATTTGAAATTCCATCAAAAGGTTTTGTGAATTTGGTTAGACAAACTTTAGATGAATATAAAATTTTATTTTGTGGCTTTTGGGCTAGATAATCTAGTATTTCTTGCTAGTCTTCTGCACTTTCAAGGAATAAAACTAGAGCCAAGGATTAATAAACCATGGTCATCATTTAGCAAGGAGGTTGCAGTAGTAAATGATGTAGTTTCTATAAGTGGTAATGAAGATGATGCCCTTTTTCGATATCCTTTCTTTAAGTGCGGTCACTTCCTTATTATTAGGGTATTGAAAAGATCCAATTTAGGAGGGCGGGAAATGCAAATTTTCCCTTGAAAATTGATGGTTTTGAATTGTTTTTCAATGAAATGTTGATGAAGTTGTGTTTGTAAGCATTTAAAATGTCAAGGTAGACCCTATGAAAGATGTTTGGACCATTTACCCCTTAACCCCTAATCCCTCAACCCATATAC
The DNA here is from genome assembly GCA_007115665.2 of Sequoiadendron giganteum. Classification (NCBI taxonomy): domain Eukaryota; kingdom Viridiplantae; phylum Streptophyta; class Pinopsida; order Cupressales; family Cupressaceae; genus Sequoiadendron; species Sequoiadendron giganteum. The sequence continues at coordinate 219,875,315 of CM021102.1, forward strand.
CCTCTTAATCCCTCAACCCTCAACCCTTAAACCCTAATCCATCAACCCCCATACCCTCTTAATCCCTCAACCCTCAACCCTCAACCCTTAAACCCCCATACCCTCTTAATCCCTCAACCCCTCAACCCTCAACCCTTAAACCCTAATCCCTCAATCCCCATACCCTCTTAATCCCTCAACCCCTCAACCCTCAAACCTCAACCCTTAAACCCTAATCCCTCAACCTCCATTCCCTCTTAATCCCTCAACCATTAACCCTTAACCCCTAATCCCTTAGCCCCTATACCCTCTTAATCCCTCAACCCTCAACCCTCAACCCTTAAACCCTAATCCATCAACCCCCATACCCTCTTAATCCATCAACCCTCAATCCCCATACCCTCTTAATCCCTCAACCCCTCAACTCTCAACCCTCAACCCTCAAACCCTAATCCCTCAACCCCCATACCCTCTTAATCCCTCAACCCTCAACTGGTGCAGGAGCACCTAGGAAACACTAGGCATTAGGAAGTCTAGGATGAATTTTTGTTTTAATGTTTTTCCAAGAAGGTCATGTTGACCATTGAGTTAGAGTTAGAGGTTTAATAACATGTCTTGAACAGGAGTGATCAGGAGTGATCAGTAGGTTAAGGAGTGAAAAGGTTTCATGAGGCTAGAAACTCACTTTTCCTAGTTCTCTAGGAATTGGCAAAAGTGGCAAAATGGTACACTTTGCACCTTTTCCATAAGATACCTATAATGTCTAACCAAGGGGAGGAATAACTACCTTTGTTAACCTATAAAGAGGGTGCCTTGACCTGAGCACAAGGTTGGATACATTCAAGTTGGAGTAGAAGTTTTAAAATCAAGGGAAAAAGTGATTATTAGTGTGAATTTCCTATTTTTGCTTTGTTTTAGTGTGTTAATGGATTGATCATGGCACTGTGAGTAGTGTAGGATGTAGGGTAGTTATCTTTCAAGCATCGTGTGGAATAGTAAGTAGTGATTTTCTTTGGTTCAAGAATTCTTTTGGTAGTTAGTTCATTTCTTGTAACTATTGTTCTGACTGGCAAACTCTGAAGAATGGAAAACTAGTCCACATTCCCACTGTACATGGTGTACGGGATTTTGGGGATTGGGGATAGACTCCATGTTTGTAAATATGGTAGATTTAGGAGTGGTTAGGAGTGTAGGAAGCATGAGAAAAGTCTTCTCCTAGGTGAGCTTGACAGTGCCCAGCTAGGAAAGACAGGAAGAGAAAGGCACTTAACTGGCAGGGGTGACCATCTCCTAGAAATAAACAGTGTGGAGAGGGTAGGTGAATGCCTTGCCAAGGCTTACTAAGAAGGAGGAAGCCCCATCAACCTATTTGATGAGAGGAAACCTTTGACAGTCTGCAAAAAGATAGGGAAAAGACACAAAAAGACCTAAGTTCCTGATTAGTTCTAGTTTGAGGAATTGTACGGGTAGTTGGAGGTCAAGACCACTAAATTCTTCAAATGAAAGACATGAGGAATAAGAACCCCAAGAGTAAATACAGATTTCTTTGGTAACCCTGGGGTATTAGTGTGTTTACTCAGAGATAGAGGCCTAATTAGGATCTTGGGATAGTAGCCTAATAGACCCTAACTGAGGGTTTGGTGGAAGCGAATTATAATTGGAGTATGGTGGATTTTCAAGCACCCTAGAGAGATGGTTTTAAGCCCTTGGAAACATACCTACACCCCTGCAAATTTAAACTGAGTTGTTATAGGGTATTATTCTTTAGGGAAGATTAAAGGCTAAGGGTAGAATAGAAGTATTGCACTAAGGGAGACTTGGTAGATTGGAAGTGAGATGATAGTAGGGTTAGCCAGTAGAACCAAGGAACCTAAACATGAGGTAGGTCCTATAGGTTAAGGTGGAGGAGACACCTAGGAGATCTTGCAAACAAAGATCCAGAGCATGGAACAGTGATTATTCCATCCAACCCTACCCTATCAAATTGGTATTAAAGCAAGTTAAAGATTTGGGAGAGGAACTTATATGTTAGACCTTGAATCTAGTGGTTCCACAACCATGGTGACAAACATTGTGTTTTCAAAGAAGGTTGAAGATTAGGAGGAAGATAATAGGAGGTTGAGAGAAAGATTTGCACAACTTGAGGAAGCATTGAGCAATGTGCAAATCAAGGCCAATGAGGTCAGTGATAGATTGGAGGGAAAGGTACCAAAGAGTGAAGAGGTTGTAGAGGAAGACAAGACCCCTGAACCTAACCCTGTTCTACAAGAGGAGACTTTCTTGAAGGCATTGAAAGCTTTGAGTGGGAAAGCACTTGAAGGTATACCACTATTTAGTGGCAAATTGGAGGCTGACCTAGTCCTGGATTGGATAGAAAGCATGGAGAACCATTTTGAATGTGATGGAGTCACTAAAGCATAGAAGGTGAAGGTGGCCAAGTCTAGATTGAGAGGATCTTCTTTGACATGGTGGAAATTCATTCAAATAGAGAGGGAAAAGGAAGGAACGAAGCCTATCTCAACTTGGAAAGGTATGGTGGCAAAAGTGAGAGAAACATACATACCAAATGATTATGAGATTCAGCTACACAAGAAGAGGCAAAGCTTAGGGAAAAGAGACCAAGATGTGAACACTTACACTGAGGAGTTTCAAAAACTTTGTATGAGGTCCAATGTTTCCGAAGATGAAAGTCTCAAGGTGGCTAGGTATCTTAACGGCTTGAAGTGGAACATCCAAGAGGAGATGACTCTTCTAATTCCAAAGATAGTACACCAATGCTATCAATTAGCTATCGAGACTAAGGAGAGAAGCAAGAGGAAACATGATCAGGATTCTAAGAGTAGAGGCAAAGGCAGAGATCAAAGAGATCAAAGAGGAAAGAGAGGTGGCTACCAAGGTAGAGGAAATGAACAAAGAAACCAAGGTGAATCTAAATCCACAGAGCATGGAGGTGAAACATGTTCTAGAGGAGGTTATGGAAGAGGTAGAGGTTCTCAAGGAGGAACAAACAGAGGAAGAGGAGCAGGCAGGAGAAATTCATGTTTTGCTACTATGAAATGTTGCCATTGTGGTCAAGTAGGACATCCAGCTTATAGGTGCCTGGAGAAAGCATCTTCATCTAATACTGACAAGAGGGTGGAATATGCATAAGAGGAAACCATGAGTACTAAATCACCAGAGGTTAGTCACATTGAATCTAAAATGGGGGAGAAGCTGATGTTTAGGAGAGTTTTGATTAGACAACTGGTCAAGGAAGAACCAAAGCAAAGAAAAGCTCTATTTAGAGTGAGATGCAAGATACTTGGAAAAGTGTGTAAGGTCATTGTAGATTCAGGTTAAATAGAAAACATTATCTTAGAAGAGGCAGTAAAGAAGATAAAATTAGAGAAGGTACCCCACACTAACCCCTACAAAGTTACATGGTTAAACAAAGGGTAGAGTGTTCTTGTTAATGAGCAAGTAACGGTGGAGTTTTCCATTGGAGGGTACAAGGATAAGTTAATTTGTGATGTGTTACCCATGGATGCATGCCATCTACTATTGGGAAGACCATGGCAGTATGATAAAAGTGCCATATATGATGGGAAGGAGAATACTATCTCTTTTAAAAAGGATGGGAAGACCTTTAAGTTGTAGTCACTATTAGAAGAAGAAGAGGGATAGTCAAAGACACCAAGTTTCCTGTTAAGTAGTGGCAAGGAGTTCATTAACCACCTAAATCAAGGGGGTGAAGGATATGTGATCATGTTGTAGTCCAAAGAAGAAGACAAGATCGGAAAAACAATCATACCCAGAGCAGTCCAAAAGTTTCTTGAGAAGTATAAGGATATAGTAAGTGATGGTGCACCTACAACTTTACCTCCTAAAAGGGCCATTAGTCATCAGATTGACTTCATACCTAGAGCATCATTTCCTAACAAGGCAGCTTATAAGCTTACACCAGATCAGAATCTAGAGTTAGCTAGACAAGTGCAGGAGTTATTAGATCAAGGCTTGATTAGGAAGAGCATCAGCCCATGTGCAGTACCAGTGGTCTTAGCAACCAAGAAAAGAGGCAAGTGGAGAATATGCACTAACTCTAGAGAAATAAATAGAATCACAATCAGGTATAGGTTCCCTATTCCTAGGTTTCAAGACTAGATGGATTGTCTTGGAGGAGCTTAGTACTTCACCAAGTTGGATCTCAAGAGTGGATACCATCATATTAGAATCAAGGATGGAGATGAGTGGAAGACAACAAATGGGTTGTATGAGTGGAGAGTTATGCCATTTGGCCTCTCTAATGCCCCTAGCACATTCATGAGGCTCATGAATGAAGTACTCAAGGATTTTACAGGGTTATTTGTGGTGGTATATCTTGATGATATACTCATCTTTAGCAAGATAGAAGAAGAACACCTAAAGCATGTGGAGTTGGTTCTTAGAAGATTACAAGAGGAGAAGTTGGCCATCAACTTAGAGAAGTGTGAGTTTTTCAAACAAGAGCTTGTATATTTGGGTTTTGTAGTGTCCCAAGTATCATTGAAAATGGATCCAAGCAAGGTGGAAGCTATCCTAAACTGGCCTACACCAACCATAGGGACTAAGGTAAGAAGTTTCCATGGATTGGCTCAATGTCATAGGAAATTCATAAGAAACTTTAGTGGTATATGTGCACCAGTCCTAGAGACAATCAAGGGTGGTTTCAAAACTAAGTTTGTGTGGACTCAAGAAGCTAAGAAAGGTTTTTAGAAACTAAAACAAGAAGTGGCAACTCAACCTATTCTCTTGTTAACAAGCTTTGACAAATTGTTTACTATGGAGTGTGATGCTAGTGGAGTTGCAGTAGGAGGAGTGCTTAGTCAAGAAGGTAGGACCATAGCTTTCTTGAGTGAAAATATTAATGAAGCTAAGAAGAAGTATTCTACCTATGATCTAAAACTTTATGCTTTGGTTTAGTCACTTAGGCAGTGGAGGAATTACCTTCTACCCAAGGAGTTTGTGGTCTTTACTAACAATCAGGCACATAGTTATATCAACACCCAATATAAGTTGAGAAATAGACACTTGAAGTGGATGGAGTACATCCAAGATTTTACTTTCACCATCAAGCACAAGAAGGGACAATTGAACAAGGTAGCAGATGCATCGAGTAGAAGATTGCTAATAGTGCAAGAGATACAGATCAAGAGCATTTGCATAGAGAGTTTCAAGGATCTCTACGGGGAGTATGAAGATTTCTCAGAGGCCTACAAGGTATGTTCTGACTTTGAGAATCATTTTCATAGCCAATACTCAGAGTATACTTTGCAAAGTAGATTTTTGTTTAAAGGGAATTAGTTGTGTGTTCCAAGAGGGTCAATGAGAGAAAACCTCATTTAGCACAAGCATAATGGTAGTCTTAGTCGATATTTTGGCATCAACAAGACATTAGAACTAGTGCAAAGGTTCTACTATTGGCCTAAGTTGTCAAGAGATGTGAGGAGGTATGTGGAGCAATGTGTTGTGTGTATGAAATCTAAGGGAGGAGCTAGTAATGCTGGCATATATCAACCCCTACCCATTCCTAACAGACCATGGGAGTGTGTTAGCATGGATTTTGTGGTAGGACTCCCAAAGACCAAGATTGAATTTGACAGTGTGTATGTGGTGGTAGATAGATTTAGCAAGATGAGTCACTTTATTCCTTGCAAAACCACTCATGATGCTAGCTATATAGCTCACCTTTTTTTCAAGGAAATTGTAAGGATCCATGGATTGCCTTTAAGCATTGTTTTAGACAGGGATGTGAAGTTCATGAGTCACTTTTGGAAGACTCTATGGAGCAGATTGGGTACCAACTTGTCTTTTGGATCAGCTTACCATCCTTAGACTGATGATCAGACAAAGGTGGTTAATAGGGTGCTAGGTAACCTTCTAAGGTTCCTAACCAAAGAGTATGGATAGACATGGGACATGGTTATCTCATAGGTTGAGTATGCCTATAATGATAGTGTAAACCGGACCACAGGGAAGAGTCCTTTTGAAATTGTGTATGGAATGCACCCAAGAGGTATATGTGAGCTTAGGGATCTAGGAGCTATGGAGAATAGGAGTGGACATGCAGAAGACTTCACTCAAACCATGAAAAATATTTAGGAGTAGGTAAAGAGGACATTCACTGAGGCTACACAAAAGTTGAAAGACAAGGTAGATATGTCAAGAAAGGATTTGCAATTTGTAGTAGGAGACTATGTCATGGTTCACGTTAACCAATCTAGGTTGCAGAAGGATATATCAACCAAATTGAAGATGAAAAGAGTGGGACCATGCAAGATATTAGCCAAGTATGGGAAGAATGCATACAAGGTGTTGTTACCCGTAGATTTGGAAATTTCACCAGTCTTCAATGTAGCTGATTTGATTAGGTACAAGGGATAATTCAATGACATGGATCAGACCAATAGGGAGATCTTCAAGTATGTAAGCAACATAGCCTTACCTACTCCAGACAAGCTACACGCAGAGAAGATCTTGGAGTCAAGGGTGAAGAAATCTGCAAGGCACAAAGTGTACATGGACCATATTGTCAAGTGGAAGAAAAAAAATGAATCTGAGGCTACATGGGTGGATGAATCTTAGTTCAAGAAGTACGGTATTGACCCAACTCTAATCTCTCCTCACATTCCTTAAAGTCTATGCAGAGGGGGGAGAATGGTGCAGGAGCACCTAGGAAACACTAGGTAGTAGGAAGTCTACGATGAATTTTTGTTTTAATGTTTTTCCAAGAAGGTCATGTTGACCATTGAGTTAGAGTTAGAGGTTTAATAGCATTCCTTGAACATGAGTGATCAGGAGTGATTAGTAGGTTAAGGAGTGAAAAGGTTTCATGAGGCTAGAAACTCACTTTTCCTAGTTCTCTAGGAATTGGAAAAAGTGGCAAAATGGTACATTTTGCACCTTTGCCATAAGATACATGTAATTTCCAACCAAGGGGAGGCATAAATACCTTTGTTAACCTATAAAGAGGGTGGCTCAACCTGAGAGAAAGGTTGGATACATTGGAGTTGGAGTAGAAGTTTTAAAATCAAAGAAAAAAGTCATTGTTAGTGTGAATTTCCTATTTTTGCTTTGTTTTAGTGTGTTAATGGATTGATCATGGCACTGTGAGTAGTGTAGGATGTCGAGTAGTTATATTTCAAGCATTTTGTGGAACATTAGGTAGTGAGTTTCTTTGATTCAAGCATTCTTTTGGTAGTTAGTTCATTTCTTGTAACTACTGTTTTGACTGGTAGACTGTGAAGAATGGAGAACTAGTCCATGTTCCCACTATACCTGGTGTACGGGATTTTGGGGATTGGGGCTAGACTCCATGTTTGTAAATATGGTAGAGTTAGGAGTGGTTAGGATTCTAGGAAGCATGAGAAAATTCTTCTCCTAGGCAAGCTTGATAGTGCCCGGCTAGGAAATATAGGAAGAGAAAGGCACTTAACTAGTAGGGGTGACCATCTCCTAGAAATACATGATGTGGAGAGGGTAGGTGAATGCCTTTCCAAGAATTACTAAGAAGGAGGAAGCCCCATCAACCTGTTTGATGAGAGGAAACCTTTGATAGTCTACAAAAAGATAGGGAAAAAACCCAAAAAGACCTAAGTTCCTGATCAGTTCTAGTTTGAGGAATTGTATGGGAAGTTGGAGGTCAGGCCCACTAAATTATTAAAATGACAAACATAAGGAACAAGAACTCTGAGACTAAATACAAAGTTCTTTGGTAACCTTGGGGTATTAGTGTATTTACTTGAAGATAGAGGCCTAATTAGGCTCTTGGGATAGTAGCCTAATAAACCCTAACTGAGGGTTTGGTGGAAGCGAATTATAATTGGAGTATGGTGGATTGTCAAGCACCCTAGGGAGATGGTTTCAAGCCCTTGGAAACATACCTACACCCCTGCAAAGTTAAACTTAGTTGTTAAAGGGTATTAGTCTTTAGGGTAGATTAAAGGCTAAGGGTAGAATAGAAGTATTGCACCAAGGGAGACTTGGTAGATTGGAAGTGAGATGATAGTAGGGTTGGCCAGTAGAACTAGGGCACCTAAACATGAGGTAGGTCCTAAAAGTTAAGGTGGAGGAGACACCTAGGAGATCTTGCAAACAAATATCCAGAGCATCGAACAGTGATTGTTCCATCCAACCCTACCTTATCAACCTTTAAACCCTAATCCTTCAACCCCCATACCCTCTTAATCCCTCAACCCTCAACCCTTAACCCCTGATCCCTCAACCCCTATACCCTCTTAATCCCTCAACCCTCAACCCTCAACCCTTAAACACTAATCCCTCAACCCCCATACCCTCTTAATCCCTCAACCCCTCAACCTTTAACCCTTAAATCTTAATCCATCAACCCCCATACCCTCTTAATCCCTCAACCCTCAACCCTTAACCCTTAAACCCTAATCAATCAACTCCCATACCCTCTTAATCCCTAAACCCTAAACCCTAAACCCTTAAACCCTAATCTGTCAACCCCCATACCCTCTTATTCCCTCAACCCTCAACCCTCAAACCTTAAACCCTAATCCCTCAACCCTCATACCTTCTAATCTCAGCCCCCCTATACCTTCTATCTCAACCCTCAACCTCAACTCCTCAACCTAATCCATCAACCCCCATACCCTCAATCCCTCAGCCTCTCATTAAACCCTAATCCCTCAACCCCCATACCCTCTTAATCCCTCAACCCTCAACCCCTAATCCCTCAACCCCTATACCCTCTTAATCCCTCAACCCTCAACCCTCAACCCTTAAACCCTAATCCCTCAACACCCATACCCTTAATCCCTCAACACCCATACCTTAACCCCTCAACCCTTAACCCTTAAAACTTAATCCATCAACCCCCATACCCTCTTAATCTGTCAACCCTCAACCCTCAACCCTTAAACCCTAATCCCTCAACCCCCATACCCTCTTAATCCCTCAACCATCAACTCTTAACCCCTTATCCATCAACCCATGTACCCTCTTAATCCTTCAACCCTCAACCCTCAACCCGTAAACCCTAATCCCTCAACACCCATACCATTTTAATCCCTTAACCCCTCAACCCTTATCCCTGAAACCTTAATCCATCAACCCCCATACCCTCTTAATCCCTCAACCCTCAACCCTTAATCCCTAAGCCCTCTACCTAAGAGAGAGAGAGGGAGACGTGGTGGGAGGGACATGCTTGAGAGAGAAGGATAGGGAGAGGGAGAGAGAGAGGGAGTGAGAGAGGGAGGGAGTCACTGTGAGAGGGAGAGGTGTAGGAGGGGGAGACTTGACAAAGAGTGAGAGAGGGAGATAGGGTGGGAAGGAGGGACATTAGAGAGAGGAAGAGAGAAAAGGTGGGAGAGAGATAGAGGGAGTGAGAGATAGAGGGAGAGAGACAAAGTGGGAGAGAGAGAGAGAGGTAGTGGGAGAGAGAGAGGGAGAGACATAGAGACAGAGAGAGAGAGTGAGAGAGAGGGAGGGAGAGGGGGTGGAAGGGGGAAACCTAAGAGAGAGGGAGAGGGAGAGAGGATGGGAGGGAGACACCTGAGAGAGGAGAGGGAGAAAAAGTGGGAGATAGTGGGTGGGAAGGAGATACCTAAGAGAGTAGGAGAGAGAGGGAGTGAGGGATAGAGGGATGGGAGAGATACAAGGAGTCAGAGAGAGAGACTTGAGAGATGGAGAGGGGGTGGGAGGGACAAGGAGTACTCGAGGGAGAGGGAGTACTCAGGATAGAGGGATTCGAGAGAGATGGAGGGGGTGGGGGGAGATACATGAGATAGAGGGAGAGAGAGAGTGGGAGGGGGTGGGAGGGAGAGAGAGGATGTGGGAGAGAGATAGAGGGAGTGAGTGAAAGAGACAAAGAGAGGCTGAAGAGGGAGAGGGGGTAGAAGGGAGAGACTTGAGAGACAAAGAGGGAGGGAGAGTTGGTGGGAGGGAGAGACTTGAGAGAGAGAGAGAGGGAGAGAGAGTGGGAGAGAGATATAGGGCATGAGAGATAGAGGGCATGAAAGAGAGAGGGACTTGAGAGAGAGAGGGAGAGGTGGTGGGAGGGAGAGACTTGAAAGAGATGGAGAGGTAGACATAGATAGAGAGAGGGAGTGCGACAGGGAGGGAGTGGAAGAGAGATAGAGCGAGTGACTGTGAGAGGGAGAGGGGGTAGGAGGGGGAGACTTGACAAAGAGAGAGAGGGAGAGGGGGTAGGATAGAGATACTTGACAGAGAGAGAGGGAGAGGGGGTGGTATGGAGAGACCTGAGAGAGGGAGAGAGATAGAGTGGGAGAGAGTGAGAGAAAGGGAGTGGGAGAGAGAAAGGGGGGATGGAGATACCCGGGAGAGAGTGAGTGAGAGAGAGAGGGAGAGAGATAGAGTGAGTGAGAGAGAGGGAATGGGAGAGAGATAGAGGGAGTGAGTGAGTGACAAACCTAAGAGAGGGAGAGGGGGTAGGAGGGAGATACTTGAGAGAGAGAGACAAAGAGAGAAAGATAACAATCTAAGAGAGGGAGATGGAGTGAGAGAGATAAAAAGACCGAAGAGGGAGAGAGAGAGGGAGAGTGAGAAAGGGGTTGGAGTGAGATGGATTTATTTAGGTACCTATGTGGGAGGGAAAGAGACCTAATAGAGGGGATTGGACTGAAAGAGTAGTCTAAGTCATGTGGGAGGGAGTGAGACCTGAGAGATAGAGACTTCTGAGGGATAAATAGTTATCCAGTTACTGTAATGAGTTAGAGAAGGTATGAAAGGTAAAACCTCAACTATCCATCTACGATCATAAACTGTGCACTCTAAGCATTATTAAAGTTGTTCACCAAAGAGGGAAAATTCTAGTTATGTGCAAAGCAGGCCATTTGGCGCTCACCAAATGGCCTGCTTTGGATGTGTTATTTAACAGGATTTGCCAAATTTTCTCATGTTTTCCTCCATGCTCCCCGTCTCATTTGCACGTCTTTCAATGCAAGTTTATAAAAAAATCATGATAACGTTAACCTCTCTCTTAGATATCTAAATATATAATTCTTTTTTCATTTTGATTTAGTTAACATTTTGATCCATGGCTTCTATTGTAAATGCCTTCGTTTTTGGTCAAAAACCAACATGTGTTAGGTTTAGGATAGAGTTTTACATGTTCATCGAAATATGAAACAAATTACATTTTTTGAAATTAGACTCCATTCTACACATGATGAAAAAATTTTATCAATTTTTGATTAGTTTGCAAAAAATTTGGGGGGGAGCACACTCAAATTTTAGTTTTTTAGGATGTGTCCAGTTTGAAAAATTCATAAAATATTATATATTCATTAAAAGAATTATCTGAAAGAAGGAGGATAAACTTCATGGTGTTAGCTAATTTCTCACCATTGGGATTTTTGAAATTCTAAAAAAAAGTTAATCAAAAATGGGGGAGCCCTCGTGCGCTATGCTATTTTTTTTGATAAAAACATGACCTATTTTGGGCGCCCCCCTTTTTGAGACCCTTAATATTTATTAATTTCAAAAAAAAATAGTAGCTTAGAAACTAGACTCGGAGCACTTCAACTTTTGTTGTTTCCGCTTCATGAAATTTTGAGCGTAAGTATCTTCATTTTCTCATGCAAATCAGATTTTGCTGATTTAAGAAAAAAAGTGGCATCTTAAGAGCCAAAATTGTGTAACAGATTGGTGCACTTACCCATATGTGAACATGTATGTTTGATTTCAGCTTCCTATTATGAGTTTTGATAGAGTTTTGAAGAGCAAAGATGGAGGGTTCTGGGACTATTTTGTTGTTTGCATAGTCTCGAGCTTATGAAGTGGCCTCTTGTTCAAACTGGTATTTCACAACTGAATGATCATCATGGGAAATGGATTGGTGCTCTAGATTCCCCTCGTATTTTTATGATCATCAGTTTGTTTTCAAAGTTGCGGGATCAAGTTTGATATTTTTACTATAGGCCAAAAGAAAATGTAGTTTATTCTGATTTTACATATGCATTTCTAGATTGTTTCAAGGAGGTAAAATTTAACCCTCAATATATTTTGAAGAATTTGGATCGAAGGAAATCCCTCTTGCACACATATTCAATAGACCTAAATGATTTAGTGTTTCCAGTGGTAGTTCCCCAATAGAGGATTTCATATTTTTTTGAGATGGTGACTTGGTAAGCCCTAATTGGGTTTTGACAGGCGAAGCTACATAAGATTCTGACTCGACTACTTTAGATGTTAATATTTTTCACCTCAAGATGAATTTTTCTAGGCCATTTGTCACACTAAATTCTTGGGTCAAAGTTTTGCATGCTTATACATTTTCACGGCTCTAGAGGTTGTTTGACTAGTTTGAATGTAATAGTGAGTCACATATCCTAAATATTGACTCAGAGCTTGCTACTGCAATGAGTTCAACATTAGAGACTCTTGAAAAATATAGAATCTTATAGATGGGAGAGATTATCTTCATTTAGAGGTAGAATCTCTTCAAACATTTCTTCTCGACAAGGATATGTTGATAAAAGCATATATAGATTCTATGATGACTTTTTCAATTCAAATTGAATCCAAAGAAAGACAAAGCATCATTGTCTAAAGAAGTTGATAAAGATGATTCTTTTGACTTGCAAGGTGGTTTTCCACTTGAGTTTCCATGGGGTGAAGTCACAACACTATTTAATCTTGCTTGGTTGTTTGAATAGCTATAAGATAGCGAAAAAAATTCTTTTATCAAGCTAATATTATTAGGGATTCCTGTTTCCGTGGATGCATATCTTGAGGAGCCTCGAGGGATGTCTTGAAGAGTGCAAACACAATGTTGATGATTTGTTCATGTTGCAAATGGGGCAGCCACTATGCTAGCTGAAAGGGGTCAATTTGATATTGCAAAGTGGGATTTTACATTGGTATTTTTCAAAATCTTTTGTTTGGAGGTCAATTTCCATAGTTGGTGAAAAAACAATTGAAGAAGCAATAGATAGAATGACAGATGAAGATAAGGGCTAGGAAACAAAGTATGTTGAAAATAGTTTGCAATCTGAGAAGGTATGGTATGACAATGTCACATGCACCATGTTAGCCAAAGTTAAAAAGTATCAAAATTGGATTAGAGTTGATGGGGAGCATATAATTTTCCTTGATGATGGTACATAATTCAAAAGTGGAGCTCTTCATTATATAGACTTTATTAAAGAGACTATTCCTGATATTGCATGGGGGATTAACATGAAGCAAAAAATCAATGACCAAATCGAAGGAAAAGTAAAACTTTTAAAACTGCACACTATGAATCAAGTGCGAAGGTTTCTTCTGCAAACATTTCACTTGGAAAATAGAATTTCCCTATGGCTTCTAAAAATGAGATGGGGGATCAATAAAATGAGGCAACAATCTTGATTAGGCTTGAGAATTGTATTATAAAATGGTGACACAACAATCGTGAAATGTTTAAAATGCAAGGGCAACTTATGGCTAAAGTAGAGATATTTCAAATTGTTTGAGGAACTTTTGTTTTTCTGCCAAAGCAGTGGTGAGCTCATAAGGGAATAGTATTGAGTGTAGAGTGGAGTTGCTTAAAGTGTTTGAGGAAATTCAAACACAACACCCAAATTTTATTTGGTTCGAGCACATCATGATATCGTACAATGGCAAGATTTGTAAAAGGAACATTATTAAGGTAGTGTATTTGGAACCCTTAGATTACCTTTTTGCGCTTTGAAGATAGGATTGCAATGTAGTGTTCTTCAACTTCAATACTTTAGGAGCAAAAAACATGATGTTGATAGCATTCAATGAGAAACACCATGATTGATGAATGTCCCCCACATGTTCATTGTTTAAATGGAAGATAGGGTTGCATGTTAACTACTATAAACATTTGCTTTACACCGCCAAGTTTCGTGGAGAAGCTGTTGGACATGAAGAGTGAAGATTTCAACTTGAGGAGGAAACAAAATTAAGACATTCTTTTAACTGCGGCCATCGTGGTTTTCTGTGTTTTCCCATCTCACATTAGTGATGGGGCGATGTTGTTGTGTTTCCCATCACCCATCACGAATTCAATGACTCTTTTCCTTAGCACATGGGTGATACAAGATGACATGTTCTCATTATCATGTATCGCTGATTTCTTAGTCCTTTCTCTCTTTGTATCTGTGAAGTCTAATGAGAATAACTAGATAAGTGATAGTGGTGGGTCAATGGTAAATATAAGAGGCAATTTTTAAAGTTTTAACCATTACTTTTGACAGTGGAAATATGTCAATGGAGATTAAATGGGTAAAAGGTGAGGTGCACCCGTATCAAAATTAAAGCCTTCATTAGGTTGAAGTAAAATTTTAAATGTCGGGTAATGTTTGTCTTAAGTGCAGCAAAGTCGTTCCATATAACATATTGTCCATTATTGTTTTATACCTCCATTTTCTTTTTATAGAAGCGATGCTCGATGTGGGTGTAAATCATGGTGGGGCCCGTTACTGATGTCAAATATTATCATTTCATATTTGTCTATTTTTTACGGTGAGGAATTAGTTTCAAAGTAAGTGCATGGGAGTAAAGCTTTTACAGTGCGGGTGATAAAATTTGAATCTCCGTAAATTATTATCAAGATTTTGTTGCTGAAAAAGAATAAAGTGGAATTAGTTTCAAATCTAGTCCGATGGAAAGAATTAAAGTCTCCATATAAAGTAAAACTTTAATTGCTAGGTGAAAAAGCTGAAGAGAGTAAATGCCTTCAAGATTAAATGATTTTTTTCATTTATGGTAAAAATGGAAGCTTTGTGTGGTTGGGTGGTAAAAGTGAAAAATACATAGGTGAGAGGATTTTTCTATAGCATAACAAAGATGTATGAAGGGGAATTTCACACTAAAACATGAGATATTTTTAACTAGAAGACATAATGAGGAATGATGGTTCTTCATGGTGAGCAATATTTTTCTATTGGAGGAAAGTGAGTGCAAGAGAGGTGAATTAAAGTGCAGATTGAATATTTTTCAAGTGTCAGAGGCAGTTACTAATCAACGGGGAGGAATGTGCCAGATGTCTATTGAGGGTCTCCACTTAGGGTTTCTATGTTTTTCTTAAGTGTAATTTTCTTCTTCTTTCAGAAGGGGTTGCTTACAGTTTGGTCTCACGGGAATACCATTTGCTAATAGAGTCTCAAATGTGTAGTGTTGGTTTTAGGTTTGTAAAGTTTTTTGAGTCATGTAATTGAGAACTTATTCATAGGATTGTTATATTTGCATTTAAATGATCATATATATTTTGAATTGGTTTTCTCCATTGTAAACATTGCATAGATTATGAATATAAGAAATCAAGGGTTTATGTTATATGTCTTCTTGTTTTTCCTTGAATGTCTATTATGTGTTGTTATTTCCATTCAAAAAATGAATTAAATTGTATTAACATAAATAGAGGTTTGTGCAACTGTATGCTTGGATTAATAAAGTATGATAGGTTTGGCTTCTAGTATCAATGGTGTAATGCATCAAATGGTAGGCATAATTATGACAAAGTGAATGTTGTAATAATTTTTAAACTTCATTGTTTGGGTCACTCCACTTTGGGATTAGGAAATCGTCTTTAATGTTATAGATTCCTGAGATTGTTTGTAAGCAACTACGTTAGAAAATCAAATTTACTTATCAATATTGTTGTGGGTGTGTGTTGAACTCAATATATTACATTTCTCATGTTTAATGTGGACATTTCCATGAAGGTCAGCCAAACCTTTAGGGTATTGGGTTTGTTAACCATATAAAGGAGAATTATCTATTTACTTTATGTTTGATACTTTGGCACACAAGTATCTATAAACACACTATTGGGATCACCCTCACGAGTTTTATAGAGCCCAAATTGTAGGGAGAAGGGTTTTAAATTCAATCTCCTATTCATTGGCCAAATCTCAACTTGAATCTAACCATTAGGTATGCCAGCCCTTTAGGATTCAAGTGGATAGCAGATTTGAGTACCAACACTTTGTTCATTATACAATAAAAGAAAAAAATAAAATAATATTATGAATTTAATTGTATAATTTTAGATTTGATTTTCTAACTTAGCTCTAAGTTATTTCATTAAAAGGTCTTAGTGTACTCTTAGGTTGTTTTTATTTGCCAAAATGTGTACATATTTTCATGAATATAATTGAAAAAAGAAATATTTGTATGGTTTTTTTCATTTCAAAATCTCGAAAGCGTTATCTTTTAATATTTTCAAGATAAATTTAGTTATGATATTTTCAAATTTCTAAACAATTGTCATTTAAACATATTGCATTTCTTTAAAAACATAAAAATTTATGCATGCATGTATTTAACATAGGAAAATTAGGTTTTCATGCATTTTCAAAAATATGTTTTCTTTTACACCTAAACCAATGCAACCTCAAATCCTTAGACACTTTAGTTTATTTTCATATTTTTAAATTGTTAAAATGTTGTATCTTGGGTCTGGGGTGCCAACAACCCTTCTTAGTCACTTTAGCAACAAAATTTCTATGGAAAACCCTCTCTATGATTTCTATTCAGATTTAGTTCTTATTTTTGATAGTTGGTTTTGAAACTTCTTGATTTTGTTATACATTGCTAGTTTGGAAATAATTTGCATAATTTAATTCATTACCCCTAAAAAAATGGACATATTTTTTTTTCTCTTGAAAAATATGACTTGTCTAAAAAAGTAATTATGGCATTAGGCTAAACCCCATTCCATGCTATCAAAAGGGATTAAATTGGTCTTTAGTTGACAAAGAGATATTATAGCCATTAGAATATATTGGTGAAAAAGAGTAAAATGATTGATATATTCATTAACATCACTTTACCTAATCTACATTCTTCAAGTAATCATGCTACTCATGTTTTTTCTTATCCCAATACTCTCCTATGATGAGGATATCTCTTTGTAAGATGATGTAATAAATGGTACTCATGATTTTACCTCTCCCAATATCTCTCTTAGTTGTGAGGATATCTTGGTTCAAGAGGATGCAAGCATTGAAACTCATATTTCTTCTTCTCCCATTATCTCTCTTACTTGTGAGAATATTCTGGCACAAGAGGATGTAAGAATTTAAACTCATGTTTGTCCCTCTCCTGATATCTCTCCTACTTTCATGGATATCTCGATACAATAGGATGCAAGAAATGAAACTCATATTTTCACTCACCCAATATATCCCCTACTTCTGAGGATATCTTGGCACAAGAGGATGCAACCATTAATACCCCATTGATAGAGTATTGTCAACAAATAGTCAACTCAACTAAAATTATAAGTTCACAATTGATCATCTATCATCCTTCTTAGGTTCCTAAATGTCAAAATATTATTTCTCTCATCATTGGACCTCCTTCAAACTATTCATTATTGTAAATGTCGTGCATATGCTAATTTTTTGTATCATGTACTTGTTATTTATAGCTCATTGTTTGGTGGATAATCGATCAACTAGATAATAACTTCGTATATAATCCCTAGTTAGATGGGAAAATTGAGGT
This sequence comes from Sequoiadendron giganteum, assembly GCA_007115665.2. Taxonomy (NCBI): domain Eukaryota; kingdom Viridiplantae; phylum Streptophyta; class Pinopsida; order Cupressales; family Cupressaceae; genus Sequoiadendron; species Sequoiadendron giganteum. The sequence continues at coordinate 219,892,757 of CM021102.1, forward strand.
AGTCAACAAGTGGTTAAATGTGTATCTATGTTATTATCTATTAAATAAGTAGTCTCAATTGGTGGCTTAATTACAACTAGTATAATGGTTCTATAACATATTCTTGAATAGTTACATAAAATATCCATATTGATAGAATTATATGATACAATTATCCATTAATTGCATCATCATTGAAATTTACACAAAGAGTTTGGATTGTGAAATATCACATAAGCCATGAACAATAGGTACTTTAGTGTCTTAAGGAAAATTTATTTATTTCCAAAAAATGAAATAATAAGTTTGACAACACCATAGTGAAAGGATTTTTGAGGTTGGATATTAGGTTTTCTAAACATTTCAACTATATATGAAAATGTAACTAAAAGAAAAAGAGAAGAATAAAAACTCTAAATAAAATATTATGGTCTATATTAGAGTTCATAAAAGATAGGAAATTTAGGGTGCAAGCTTCAGTTACCTCCAACAAAAGCTACATCTAATTTTTCATCTCCCATATTTAAAGAAGGTTATTGATTAAGAAAAACCTACACAAATAATGTTTCCCAATCTAGATGAAGAGGGACATATCATATTGGATCAAAAGTTAATTATCTAGATACACAAATAAGTTAATTAAGGCAATCACATAGTACCTCATTAAATATACAATTTTTCTCTTAACCTATGATGGTGATTGAGATATGTCTATCAAACTTGAGGGAAAAATAAACATTAATTAAGCTATATAATCATTTATCGAGTACTATGTAGATAGTTTAGTTATCTTTGAAAACACTCATGACAAGTATAGCATACATATGAGGTAGTGGCTACGATATTACCATCACACTATGAGTTCTCAGTATGTGTAGGATCATGCTTGGCCAAAAAGTTGCAATATGTAAGTGATGCAAGAGCATCCAATGGTGTAAGGGCAATCCTACATTACCCAAAAATATATTTACTTTCATTTAGATTTTTGTAGATGTTTTTTGCATTTCTGGATACCCTTTTCCTCAACCATTTGAGAAGTGATGGGGTCACTTTTCAAATTACCCTAGGTGTCTGATGCAGGAGCATCCAGTGGTGTAAGGGAAATCCTACATTGCCCAAAAATATATTTACTTTCATTTAGATTTTTGTAGATTTTTTTGCATTTCTAGATACCCTTTTCGTCGAAGAAGAATTCCCAACTTTCAGAACTGCTTTTTTACTTTTTCTGCTCAACTGCTATTTTTAGCAGGTATGAATTTGAAGGTGTGGGGAGACAAAAATTTAAGGGGAGCTTCAAGACAGATTAATAAACACTTTGGTGAAGGAATCAGGCTAAGATCATTCCTGGTTCAAAAGTTATTCGAGTTTCAGTTTCTGCTTTTTGCCCTACAAAATCTTTGGAGCTAATTTTGAGGGACTTAAAGGCTCCGGATGGGCCCGAAAATTGGCGGAAAGTGAAAGTGGTTAGCCTTTAGGCCCCACTTTCTAAACTTCATTTTCGTAATAGCTTTCTGAAAATGTATTATGATTGAAGATCCGATGGTTAGATCTTGAGTTAGGGCTTTCAGAAGTTGGTGCATAATTAAAATGTTGTTTTTGGCTCCAAACGGGGAAAGGGGCTATTTATGGGCTGGTTTCTTATTTGTTTGAGTAGTTTTTGGGGAAAGAAGATCGCATGTTGTGAAAAGGGGAATTTTTATAACTTTCTGTAGTTTGGATGTATTGCAGAACTCGAGGATTTGAGATCCTCTACATGTAAGAATTTCATATTTTGAAAATAATAAGAATCTTTATTTTTCTATGTGATTTTTTGTGTCTCAGGTTGCACCCTCATCTGTAAGTGATATGATGGCCAATGTGGTTGATGATTTTTTTTACACAAAATTGATGAAACGAAAAAAGTTTTTAAAGGAGATTCTAAGCTTTCCACCAATATAAGTTATTCTTTAAATACTTTGAATTTAATAAATAATTATTATTCATTTTCTATTTGAATTACGACTAAAGTCTTGATTGATAGGCTAATTGAAAAACATCTATAGCTTCCAAACAATATCACATTTTTTGAATCTAAAAAATGTGTCACATTCTATGATTCACACACTATAGGATTTAAAAAAAATGAATTTCATGAAGTTTTGACCAAGTTAAGGTGGTCAAACATACGAGTTTTTTTATTTTTAAAATTTGTAATAAAAAAATCATAATTAATTATTTACTTGGAAAAAAATGACAAAAAAATATGCATCACATCGGGACATGAGTTATCTACTTATATTTAAAATCTTATTAAAAAATATTATAACTTTATTGTAGTTAGGGTGGTCAGAAAGACACATACTTCTTATTTTTTCCTTGAAATTTAAGTACTACTACATTGAAATTTCAAATTTTTGCCAAATAGATTTTTTTTTTAAAATAAACCTAGTTTAGAAACTAAATTATATTTTCTGCAAATTCTATTCTTACATATCTTTGAAAATATATATATAACTTATTCAAATTTTTACACCAAGTTGCCTAACTCTAATTTTCTGAATTTTCATCGCCACTTAAGGGCCTGTTTTTTCCATGATGATTCTACACATACCCTTCTATTCTTATTTAATATATTTTTGGTACTTCTACTCATTGTGGCTTACTATTCCTATGTATTATCATGTATTTACAATGTATTTTAAATAATATAACTTTATTTTGTATGTTATTTCAGTAAAAATGATCCCACCAACCACTAACATGGAGTGAACAATGCTATTCATGTATAAATTAATTTTTACAGCTATCTACTAATCCTATTGGATGTCAAATAATGACAAATTGTCATACCCTAATTTGACTCAACCAAAACCAAAAACAACTATAAATGTAATTTTCAACATGCCACTGCCATTCAAGTTCTAGAGTAAACCGATAGATGATGACATCACGTTTATGATGCCATTGCATCATTTAAGCTATTCTAGTTTGTATTTCTCTCAAAGGGTTTTCATCTTGAAATGTTTTAAAATTTCCTAGATATCCTAGAGTAAAGATAATATTCACGATGATAAGTTAATTTGGTAGTGAACCATTAATGATACCAATCTCTACCTTATTTCCCTTAGAGTAACTATAAAGGAGCAACTATTGTAAATAAATGTCTAGAATACTCTGAGCTAGAAATAAAAAAATTACATTTAAATAAATGTCTTCACTAAATAATACTAGTTGAAATAAAATTAAATGACAATGATTTTCTTCACTTCTCTATTACTAACGATAACATAACAATTGATATTAGCAAAACCTAAGAAATGGACCCAAGTTTCATGTTAAATTATAATTTACATATTATTTTAAATAGTAGCTTCTTCCTTTACTTAATTCATAGACTAATTTTATTCTACTAGCAAGAAACTTCCACTTGGATATACTATTGTTTTTCATCAATGGTTTCCCTACCCTACAAAGTTTAAGTTATCTTGTTTTCTTTTGTGGAGATAACTCTGGTTACTTGTTCAACTATAAGATCAAATCTAGAATTGAATTGCTTCTTTAATATTATCATTATTAAGTCAAGTATAATTAATCTTCATAATAGTTATGAATGGTTCAACTAAATTTTCTTAAGTATTAAGAGAAGTTTGCTTAACTATTATACCCATTAATTATTAATATCAAATTTCAATTATGTATATAATGTATCATACTCCTTTATAAATAATTTTTTACTCAAGTAAGTTAACTAGAAATATAATTATTAACTATGTAAAATTTAAATAAATTATTTATTCAAGAATATTCTTCTTTTTAATTTCAAAAATTTTAGTTTAAAGACATTAATTTTCAACTACCTTGATTTATTTATTTTAACTTATATATTTAAACTATAACTACTATCTAAATTAATTATTTGCTAATACTAATTTTAATTTTCTTCTTAAATGTTAATATACTCTAAAATAATTACTAAATTTACTACTTGTCAAAAACAAGTTCCCAAAAAATCAACTAACTCTTTTTTCCTCAAACTTTTATAAATGATAGATACTTTTATCTATTTATCCCATACATTTAATTGTTTACTTAATCACCAAAAACCTTCCTACTAACTCTACATTAATTATTCAAGGCTATTGTCCCATGGTTCCCATAGTAGCAGCTCTCGCAATGACTCTTGCAATTTTCAAAGGGCTATGCACAACAACTACCTGCAACAAATCTCGCCCGGTTGTTTCAGTTGTTATAACGCACACCATACCACCCAAAAAGATTAATGTTGTTTCCCTGAAAGATTCTTCTCGTTCTTTTTCATTAGGGCTTCATGCCGCTTTTTTAGAAGGCATTACGAAAAGATCTTCTCAGAAAAGATCATAAGGGGTTCACTTTATTTTAGCAGATGGTTTTACTACTAGTTTGTGCTCTTTGGTGTCCTCATGCAAATTCCCTTCTTCCACTAAAAGTGCTTCAACAACCCCTGTATTAGTCTATAACCATATTAGAGAATTTTCCCCTCATCTTTGGTTCCTAAGCCTACTAGGTTTTTGTGTAAATTGGCTTCTTCTTAATGGCCCTTCACAAATGAAGCAAGTGTGGATACTTCTAATGAAAAGAGTTACCATTAATGTAACACCCCTCCACGCAGCCCTAGAGGAAGTTGCAATTAACTACTTAAATGGAATAATTATTTTTTTAAAAGGATAATTAATAAGTAAGTTAATTAACTGATGCCTACAACCTCTAAGGTTATGAGACAAAGGTTATATAGAACCTCAACATAACATGAATATAAACTACAAAAATTATGTAATTAATAAATTAACACATACATTCCAAGTAAGATGATAGTACAACAAGCATAAGATAAGACTTTCAATTTCATTAATCCATTTAATAAACCATAATATTATAATCTCTCATTTCCCGAATGAGGCAAATCAATACATAATTACAATTACAAAAAGCCACCTCGATAACATGGAGGGGTAATGATAACAAGAATAACTGAAATGGAAATAGGTAAGAACTGCAACAGAAGCCACAAGCTCTCCAACTGGAAGTCTCGTCCAAAAGCACATGAAGAAAGATCCCAACAGATTAAGGTGCACGCCACCCAACCAAGTGGAATCCAAAGGCCCACCCCCCATGCTAGGAGATAGTAACCAGAATCTCTAACCAAGGACGTCTACCTCTAGACATGGGCTAACATAACCATACAGAAATAAATATAGTGACATTACTGACACAAGGTTACAATGCTTCTAGAATCATATAATCAACTGCATCACTGATGCAAACATACTGTCGACCTAGGATAAGTGTCATCACAATGTTACATAGGTTACCCTGGTGAGTCTTCCTAGGTCCCGACCCCCATCTCGGGTTATCCTGGTAACCTCTAATGACTTTCGGCCCCTCATGTAAACCAATGCAGAATCAGTTATCTTTCATAGAGACAAGATAACGATCTTGCCATTCCAAGCCTTCCTGTCTCAACCCAAGTCTTTACAAGCCCTTGTGATCTTGAGCGAGGCATAATTATCTTATTAAGTGTTTGATGCTCCCAATAAATTAATTTAGTTATCAATGGATTAACTAGCTTGTAATGAGTTACCCTGGCACCACTTCATGTGCCGCCCCCCATTACAAGCCACTTATCTAAGATGACACATGGAACAACTCCACAACCCAAGGGTACACAAGTGCTACGTAAGGATATTACATCCCTAACCATGACATACAGTCAATACCCTCCCGTTCGTGATAACCAGGGAACAAATTGGTTAAATACACTACCCAAGGCCATCTATGGTTGACTACACAAAAAGACAACCCAAAGACTGAAATCCCAGCTGGAAGACTTGTTAAACATGAAGACCCACACTTCCCAATGATACACACGTAGATCAATGCAGGGGAAGGAATCAAATTCTACTTTGGGTTCAGTAAACCCATTTCCTAACTAGCATTCATTAAACAGTGCGTTAAACCAACAGAATTAATTATGCCACTTAATAAAATGTTTCATTCGCATGCAACATTTAAATATATATATAAATCTTTGACTCGTATTTTAATAATGCAATCAAGAGCGAAAATTCCATTTTTTAAATAAAATATTTATTGCATATTCAATAAATTTCATTTTCTAGAAAAATGATCTTCCCCTCTAAATATTATAGTAATGACATGAAATAATCATTTCTTCAAATGTAAATATTAAACATTAGAAAACAATTATGATTATTTAAATCTCCCAATCATTATATAAAACATATTATTAAATCTATTGAAAACATCTAAAACTATGTTAATTCATAATATTAAAGTCATTTAATATTATATTAACCACTATATTTAGAATCATTTAATAATATTTTTAATTCCTCACAGCAAAATTTTATATTATATTGTATTATGATAATAAAAATATTATAATAGTATAATATCCAAAATATTATAAAATTATAATATTATATTATAATAAATATAATAACATATATTTATTTATTTATATAATTTTTTCTAAATTTCTTTTATTTTAAAATAGTTCGGTTCATGCGCCAACCCTAAGGTTGGGTCGCGTGAACCTCCGGACCCGTGCCAAGTTTTTGGGAGGCATTTGGAGGCCGGTTGACCGTGGTAATTACCAGGCGGCAACAGAGTTGCATGTGGCGGTGGTAGGAGGCAGCGCCACCGGATTGCACAGGGCGAAGGAGTCGTGGGTAAGTCCTACGTAGGGCACGGTGTTGGTGGAAGTGCAGTGGGCGGAGCAGCCGCCATGGTTTCCACGCGAGCGACGCCGACAGCGTCGCCACCACTATGGTGGCTACTGCCTGCGCAGTCCACGCGAGCCACGGTCGGTGGGGCTGGCGTGGCTTCCCACTCCACTCCCATGTGGGTAGCGGTGGGTAAGCCCCCAGCCTCCCCTTTTAATTTTTTAAATTTTTTAAATTTTTAAATTTTAACCTTCAATTGTCATTTTGTTTTTTAATTTATTTTTATTTTTATTTTTGTTTGTAAAAAAAACCAGAGCCTTAAAAGGCAGTAAAAATTATAAATCTGGAAGCATTATTTATTTTTATTTTAAGAATTTTGGCCAGCATAACCTTGGCAAAATGAATTTATAAAAAGAAATAAAATCCAAGCCTATTTATTTATATATGCATATCTAAAGAAATAGCCTCTCATCCAAGTATAAAATTTGATAACATGAAGAGCAGATTGAAAACAAACTAAAATGAATTTCTACTTGCAACCAAGAATATTCATTTTCAATATTGAACAATATCACTCAAATCATGCATACAAGAACTCAACAAGTTTTACCCTCCATACAACAACCATTGAATTCAAAATAAATTCAATTAAAACAAGATGGAACCTAATTCCTTTGGAGTATGTTGAAGAACCTACTGCTGTCTTGAAACCCTCTTGAGCACTTTAGATTCCTCAAGCTTTTCCTTCAAACCCACAAAATCAAGCAATCTTTCTCTACTCTTTTCCAATTTTCCCAAAAAACTCCATTTTTTCAAATTTATGAAGAAATTCAAATAAATGCAAAAATCCTTCCAAAATCCACAACAACCCTCATAAATTTTTGAAAATAGAAAATAGGAAATATCTTTTTTTGTTGAATTTTTGAATTTTGAATTTCAAATTTGAATTTTAATTTAATTTTCTAATTTTTCAATTTCAATTCAAATTTGCATGGATTTTCAAAAATGAATAATTTAAATCATTTCAACATGAGTAACTTAATCAATTAATAATTAAATCTACCATAAGATTAAATATTAAATTAATCAAATTAAATTACTCAATAATTAAATCACAATTCATTCATTATTCTAACTCCCCAAATAACTGAAACCAGACCTTAACATCTAGATAAAGGAAAACTGGCACCCTTTATTGTAGAATGCTCCAAAAAATATTATTAGTGCCTAGAGATTTTTCATTGCTTCTTTTTGTTCTACCAAAGATAAGGACTGCATTTTTTTTTACTATCATTGGTCTTGGAAACAACACTACCTTTTCCTTCAACCTTGGCATCCAACCTTCAACCCTTCTTCTGAATCCTTCAGCATTATGTCAATTTGGGTTCAACTTCCAAATCTGCCACTTCAATTTTGGATCCTTTCTTATTTTAAGTCTATTGGTAACTCGTTAGGCTCTTTCTTAGTTGTAAATAAGAAAAGTATAGATTTATCTCATACTCCTTTTGCTCAAATTTTGGTGCACTTGGATCTCTCCAAGAATCTTCTTGCTAATATAATTCTTAATGTTGTTGGTCGTTCATGGAATGAACTACTGGATTATGAAGGATTACCCTTTCAGTGTAGGAGATGTTTTGAAATAGGCCATGTGGCTGTAGCATGTCACACCAAAAGTAAATCAAATAAAAAACAAGCTTCATGGTGGAAATATTCCCTCTCAAAGCCCCCTCAAATTGAGAAAAAATTAATTGATCCTACTGCATTAGTGGCTCTTTTTGCAAATTCTGATGAGAATATTGCCAATCTTAAATAAGATCAAAAAAAGCTTCCTCCATTTGGGTTGAAATCTACTCATTTGTGGCTCCAACAGCTAAATCTGGCGTGAATTTTTCACAAGATCATAAACCAAACAAGCTTGGGGCTCATGGGGAAGTTGTGGGAAAATAAATCATATAGCAGATTACAATTTGGGCATTCCATTGAGTAAATCTTCATATTCTAAGATCAATTCCAAGGACAACCACTAGACACTAGTGCAAAAATGTAAGAAACCTTTTTTCAAATTGCCTTTGGTACCTTATTTTTTCTCCCTTGTACATATTGAAGGGGATTAGTTTGTAGCCTTTATGGGAATTGCTTTGTTTGATGCCAGATGATGTTGCTTGGCTTTTCCTATGTATTTTCCTTTTTATATATTAATATATTATTATAAAAATTTCGCCTTTTGCCTAGAGAAAAAAACTCTACATTAATTATTCCTAAAAATTTAAACCTAATTACATTCTTTCATTAATGAAAAAATAATTATTTAGATTTTTCCTTAACAAAAACAACTAATTTTTAACTAGATTTGTTTCCTTATTCGAATAAAATTATTTTTAGTTTTCTGATTGGACACTTTAGATTGACTTGAAGTACATTTTCTTTACCAAAATTGAATATAGATGTCAATTTTATTCTTTCTTCTCAAATTTCTAAAGAACTCATTGATTAAATCCTTAACATGTTATTCCATTATTGTTGTTTTTTACAATTTGTGTTTGAAATCTTTCTTTAAACCAATAACTGAATTGTATTGTAATTTCTTTTTCATTTAGTTACCACACTACTTAGATGAACTTGGATCTTCTCTAGAGGTAAATGAAATGAATGCATAATCAAATTCCTTTACATAAGTGATTTGTATACAAGAATAACATGACAATCACTTAAATTGTTTTACTGGTTCTAGTAAGTTCTACATTTATGTTTTTTATTTATTTATTATGTATTTCTTGAAAGATGGAAATAGTTTTCACTTCTAGATTGTATGAAAACCTGCACTTTAAGGGCACCTGCTTCCACTTAGTATTATTATTATTTTCTTATAGAGGTAAAGCATGTACAAATGGCATTTTTAAAAGGTTATAAATGAGTTTTAAAAAAACATAGCAAAAACTACAGGGGCAACCTTTTCCTTAGGTCAGAGTCCCACTCATGGGGTTGTGCCCAAGGCACCTACCTTAGTCCAGTGTGGTGGAAGACGCAAATGGGATGATCACCCACAAGTTGGCCTTAAGGCCATTAAAAAAAAAAAAACTTCCTCTTTAAATTGCTATAACTAGATTTAGTAGCAGCATAATATTTGTTTCAATTGGAAATACATATTTCATTTATTTATAATATAGCATAGTACTGTTAAATCTAAAAGTCTATTTTTTTGTTAATAAAACTAAATTTTTTATATAACCATGCACATTTGGATTTAGATGTTATCTAGTTATGCATTGATTGGCTATGATTAGTCCATTCTTTCATAGTCTAGTTTTTAAATCTTCCATCATAACTTTTTAATAAGGTTTAAAATTTGGTTTCAACCATATTATTAGCCTATTCAAGATCATTCTTTTTGGTTATTTGTACTAATAATAAAATTCAAATTCACCAACATTGATCAACTAGTAAATTTTATCTAAAATTTTCTTTGCCAACAAAAACTTAAGAATTACTATACCATTCATTTCACTTTAAATTATTAAAACACAAGGAAAACATAATGCTATGATTGGTTCCAAATTCCAATAAATTTTCTTTGAAATCTTTCATTAGAGAATATAAATGCATGTATGCATATTTAGTCATTGGAATACAACATAACAATTCTACAAGTATTCTTGTTTACTTTGCACAATGCTAACATAAATTTGATTTCCCATTTTAAAAAGATACCACTAACAACATCACTTGACAATCCTTTTCAAGAAATTTTTTACAACCCTTTATGAATGAATCATAGAACCTCGGTGTGCCAAAATGCAACATAAAATAAGAACATCTTTTCCTTGAATCCTAAAAATGTTTATATTCTTCCCAAAGGACTCAAGAAAAACTAAAACTACCTTCAAATTACATCCAAAACCTGAAAATGCACAAGATTGGAAGAACCACAATATACCAAGGGGATCTCCACCCATCCATAAAAAACTGTGAGAAAACCCACCCCCGAGCATGGGATAATAGCTTAGCCACATAGAAAAACTCAACACAAGACATAAACAAAAAAAGACATCACATATACACACAACAAATATTCACATCAAACCCTTGCTAAATACATAAATCAAATATGTAACACATTGGTTTGCCACAAGGGAAAACCACTTAGGGGGAGTAGGGGCTTAACCTAGAATGGGGATATATATACATAAGTAGCATTATCAAATCTCCACAATAAAAATTCACATCAACTCCACACAAAACTGCATCAACACCACATCACCACCACATCAATACCACATAAATACTATCACCATATCAATACCACAATAATGCCACATGAATACTACCACCATATCAACACCACATCAATGCCACATCAACACCACCACCATCTCAGCACCCTTATCCCTTTAAAGTAACCCATCTGAATAAAGAATTGGGACTCATATCCATAGTTATATAAGTGTACTCATACCTTGATAATGGCCATTATAGAAAAGGATAATCATATCCCAAACAATGAAATACCCCTATGTGTGGGAGCTACACCCACTTTAACCTCTACACATGGAGGACCAAAGACACCTCTTGACAAGAGGGGGTGAACTCCCTTGAAAGAACACAAGAAGAGGGACAACACAAAACATAAAGAAAAACATATCAAATCAAGAAACCCTCAAATCAAAATCACATAAAATAATTTTTTCACATTATTGCATAACATCAAAGAAGAAGAATTCCTTAAATCACTATTATCCCATCAATCGTTGACTCTCTTGGATGGATACCTTCCTCCTTTGAAAATCCTCCTCTTCCCAACTCTCTCTCCTCTTATCCCTCTAAAGAATTCCAAAACAATGTTCAAAAAATCTTGAAACACAAAAATGATGAAGGTAACCCTCTCCTTTCTAGAAGGAAGGATTTTTAAAGAGGAGGGAAGATAACTTCCTACTATAACCAACACAACCACCCTCTCTTTTTTGTAACTTATGTGAGTGAAAATGAAACAAGGGTTTAATTTTTTTTCCCAATATTATAAATGGTAAAAATGACATCCCAACTTATACATCTAGGTCCTAGGCCAACTTTGAACACATAAAATACACCCTAGACCACATAAAAACACATAAAAATTCACTTTAAATATTTTCAAATCATAACTTGCGTAAAACTCAATCACATGACACTTGACACTTAAAAATCAAATATTCTAACATAAAAACCAATAAACCCTCAGTATCCCATGCATATATGTCCTAATTCACAAAAACAACACAAAGTGGCTAAGTGATTCCCCGTTAATTACATTGACATGGAAAATCCCTATACACTCAATGAAAAGGTGTAAGTATAGTATAATATATATACCAACATAAAACCATCATAATTAAATATCATCGTAAATTAGCTAATATATCATAAGGTAACATATACAATACATCATTTCACAATTACATTAATCACAAAGACTATATTAGATATTATTATATGAACTATACAAATCACATCCATAATTATATCGGTACCTTAAAAATTATGAACCAGTCTAATCACCAATCATGAAATCTAATATCATGTCCAATACAATTCTAGTAAATGAATACACATCAACAAAATATTGAGTCTCATAATCATCATAATATATACAAACTCACCAAAAGACCACACCCGAGGATAACACATGAACTAGATATTATATCATCCATATAAGTAAATTGATTATAATTATGAAGAACACATTTAACTTATACATATGATAGATATAACATCATGAAAAGCAATTATATAATCATTAAGTCATCATGGTTGAACATCTCGTTAAACACATACATGCATAATCAAATAAAAGAACACATCTAGTTATCGTAGAGGAATTATAAAATCCATTGAATAAGTAAAATTTTCCAAAATTAACCTTATCCAAAATTTGTCAAGAGAATGACCATCACTCCTAAATCAGGTATAACATCCAACATGGAGGCACATGAAATATTGGACAAGGACCACCAAACTGCAAAGACTCAACATGACTAGAGAAGGTGGGTCTCACATACATAGCCTAGGCAATGTCAAAACTTGTTAGATGAAAGCTTAAATAAAAGGGTTATAGGCTTTCCATGAAATAATGTGAAACCTCAAAACTAATGATGCAATATAAAGGAAACAATGCAATATGACACTAGAATAAGATGATTGGACTATGCAATTGAAAAGAGGTTAACATTCAACACACAACCAAGAACACAAGAGCTTTACAAAATAAATAGCTCCATATATAAATAAAATAATTTAATTTGATAAAGCATCTAAAGAGTAAATTCCATAAGTGTACATGATATCATTATCTCTTTGAAGCTAAAATGCATGTAATAATACACAATCCAACATTAAAATGTAATTGATGCTCCACTAGAAGAACATGGCCACATATAAGACCTAATAATTTCTCATATAGGGGTGTGTGAAATAAAAGGACACCACAAAGGGATTTTAATGGGCCAATTAAAGAAAATCTTGCACTAGTTATCATTGTTGGGCTACATATGAATGTAGGTGAAACTAGAGGGCATAGATTCAATATTTTTGGGAATAGAACAATATGACAAAGAAGAACATGACTATTGTAATTGCACAAAATCGTCAAAGGTATTTGTTACCAATACCTATTCTTATGAAAAATCCTAACACACAAAATCATGTTGAACACATTCTAATTTGCATAATCATCTTGGATATATGAAACCATATCTACAAAATTTAAAAGTAAATACTCAAACACTTAATTAAATTTGTTTCTATATTTAATGCTAAAAACTTCGATCATCAATCTCCTTTAAATTTCCCTTAAGTAAATTGTTAGTGTGGTTAATCATAAGACATCTATCAGTGTATACATTAATGATTGCTTACACATAGGTTGACCTAAGCCTACTTAGGCATTTATTGATGTCGTTGACATAGGCTAGATATTTTCCTGATATTTTGCCTAGCTAGTTTATAGACTGGAGAGGTGTTGATACACCTCATTCTTGGATATTTATCCTTTATAAGGAGACCCTTGAATGTCTAATAAATAGGTTGAGTTTATGCATCCTATCTCTAATGTGCTTGTGAAATATCTTTGTCTCTTGGTTCTTTCATTTGTGCAGGAGGCAATTTTATCTTCTGAGCGTGGGAAATCTATTGTCCTTGTTGTTGCAGCTGGGGCTCCTCTGTTTGAAGGCACGATTCTATTCTTAGAGGCACATTTTTTGACCAATCATTTTGTGGCTTTCTTCATAGTATGATCTCAATTTTGAGAGGGCATTTGAAACCCCAGGCTCATTCTGAGTCTTGAAGGAGGAGACCTGTCTTTAGAGGCTGCGATTTTTTTTTGGAGACCTGTGATTCGGGTTTATCATTTTCTTCACTTGTCGTCTTGGTGAGGATGTGGGATAAGCCAAACTCCCGAATTCATTGTGGTAGGTAGATTAGGGTCTTTGGAAGCGCATTTCCTGAGGTCTTTTTTTTGTCATAGTTAAAAATTTGTAAATGAGGAGTTATTTTTTTATTTTTGCAATGAATGTGACAAAAGGGATGTGTATGGGGGTGCAATATTTTTCCATTGTTAAATTTGCAAAAGAGTTATTTTTTCTCTTGCAATAAATTTTGCAAAAAAAAGAAAAAAAAGGGGTAGGTCATATGGAGTGTTTAGCTCCTAATTCTTTCCAGCCATTAGGGTGTTTTATTTTCTATTTTCCTCTCTCCAAACCCCTTTTTACTTAGTCTAACTCACTTGGCATTGATAGGCTTGATCATTATCTCCCATAGGCATTTATATTTTTAGCATTAAAATTCACATTTTATGTTATAATGGAGGTTAATGTCTATATTAAGCTTTTAATGGTGTGGTTATTTATCTAGCTCATTTAAAGCTTGTAAGGGAGGGGAGTTAGAATTTTTGTTGTCATAGTTAAAAATTTGTAAAAGAGGAATATTCTTTTGCAATGAATGTGACATTTGTAAAACACACTAACTTATAAAGTGCCAAACTAGGGGGGATCATATAATTTGGATGGGTTCTTAATTTGTTGATTTTATATTGTCTTAAGGTATTAACCTATTTGTAATCATGGGATATGAAACCCATTCTTCTATAATCAACCTAAAACCAGGAAACTATAAGTCTTGGTGTGAGGGAATCCTGAAACATCTCAGGTTCCATAATCTCATGCCATATTTGTATGGACTTGTCCCTGAACCAAGTAAACAAACTTAGAAGGATAAACAGTTTAATATTCATGATCATATTCATGGATTAATTGGTTTACATATTCCGGATGACACTTTGTATGTCATCATGGATATTGAATGTCCACATGCATTATGGATCAAAATTTGGGAAATATATGGAGACTTCAATGTTTCTCCCTCCTTGGATGATCCTGCTATGATCACAACTCACATCTTGCATCATGATTCAGATACAGAGCATCCAATTGACATAGAGGAAATCATCATTCCTCCACCTCCTCCTGTTGCTTCATCGGATTTCAGAGTTGTTTTTTCGAAAGCTTCCAGCACTTCTTTGCAACAAGAAACTTTTCTTCCTAGCATTGCTAATTGGGATGCATATCTACTCGATATTTCATGTCTTTTCATAGAGTCTCACATTGCTGACATGCAAGCACACATTGAGGACATCAGTCTTCTTTTTTATGACAACTTCAAAAAAGTTGCATCGGCCTTGTCTTCTTTAGACATGATTTCTCTTCCTTCACCTACATTGACTTCTATAGTGATAGTATTAGATTCTTATGGTTCCAATTATCCCTACATCTATGGTTCTTGTGGTCCCCACTACAAAATCTTTTATGATACTTGATTCATTCCATTAGTATCCGTCACATGTCAGCACTGGCTTGGAGATTCCTAAGCAACATTCAAAGACATCATGGGCACCATCATCATCATTCTTGGATGAGCTTCAACTCTATTCAAGATCATACATACATCTTCAGTTGGTTTCATTTCTTCCCAAGGGAAGGAACATTGTGAAGCATTCTTGGAACTACATCTGCATCCTCTGTCAACTATCCAACTTTAATGTAGCAAGACATGTATTATGGGGGGGTCTCATAGACCTTATATCATTTTCTCTCTTATGGAGGAAATCATATATTGTACTTAATGAAAGTAGTAGTACTTCTTCATTTGTATAATTTTCATGCATCTTTTCTCTCTTTTGGAGGGTAGTTTTCTCCCATAGGGTTTTCTACTTTTCTCCATTTCATGAGAGATTACTTTGTGCATGGGTACCTCATCAGGCTAGCAATCAGGACCCATTTTATCTTACCTACCTAAGTTATGCTTAAAGGGGGGTGTCAGTGTATACATTAATGCTTTCTTACACATAGGTTGACCTAAGCCTACTTAGGCATTTATTGATGTATGACTCATTGACATAGGCTAGTTATTTTCTAGATATTTTCCTGATATTTTTCCCAGCTAGTTTATAGACTGGAGAGGTGTTGATACACCTCATTCTTGTATATTTTTCCTTTATAAGGAGACCCTTGACTGTCTAATAAACAGGTTGAATTTATGCATCCTATCTCTAATGTGCTTGTGAAATGTCTTTCTCTCCTGGTTCTTTCAACATCATATCATACCACTAATCCAAATAAAATTCCCTTGCTCAATAATTGATAGTGTCTAGCTTATAGTCTTCAGTACGATGGATCAAATACTAATAGTGTTGACCAACATCTTCTCCCACAAGTGTGATTTTTGATTATGTTGCATTCTCCCCCCACTTGGTGTTTTCAAAAGCAACGAGTCTTTCGGTACCATATGGCCACATGCGAATATTTATTTTCCAATTTATCAAGGTTACCAATGCTCTTCCAAATCAAACAACAAATTTTTCATTACTATAAAATGTTCTTGGATTTTATTTTTTTAATTTTTATTTTCATATTTTAGATTAAGTTTTATAATTTATCATTAGAAAATAAAAGGTGCTAAAAAGATATGAAATTACAGATCATGATATTTGATTGGAAATATCAGTAAACAAATTTGATAAAATCAAATCCAAATATCTCATACTAGTATCATGAATTCTATTTTTTTTTATGTCAAACTAAGTCTTCAATTGATAAGCAAATCTGACGTAATTAATCTCAATCACATATTTAGGTCGAAAAACCAAAATTTTCCACAAAAGTCTCTCACAGATGATTCCCATCACCCTGTCCCACAAAATTATTATTATTAAGAAGTGTCTGAGATTAACATAAACATGTCTTGATCGGGTTAATAAAAAGTCGTATAATGTTATCATTTCTCAACCTGTAATTCGGTGAGAAGAGTTGTGTACTTATTCTCTTAAAGGTTTGTTTGCGGACTTTGTGGAATATAAAAAAATGGCTTGTTTGACAGAAGATAATCTTCTAGACCGGACATGCAATTGTTTTAAACATGGCTGGACTTTGAGTGTCCTTTGTTGACTTATAAAAGAAGCACCGTTTCCAATCCAATTGCGATGTATCATTTTGTCGCCCTACGTGTTCTTCCGTAACCCGATTTGTCAAGGCCACCAATTTACTCCAAAATCAAACAACAATTATTTTTTAATAGTTTTGCATGGAAAAGATCTGACGTCACAGCTTGCAACAGGAATATCTAGTTCAATCAGAAAACAAACTTTATATAAATAAGAATATTTAGCTCGTGTTCTCTTATCGGATAGCAAAAAAGAATTTGCGGGTAATCTCCATAAAAAAACAAAAAATTATATAAGAGGAATAGGAAGCACATTCAGTGCAATAATAAAAGAAACACGTTTTCCAATACAATTGCGATGGATGATTTTGTTGCCCTATGTATTCTTCAGTAAGCCGATTTCTCAAAGGCCACCAATTTACTCCAAAATTAAACATCCTTTTTTTCTAATAATTTTGCATGGAAGAGGTCTGACGTCACTGCTTGCAACAAGAATATCTAGTTCGGCAAAAATGAAATCTATATATAGGAATAGGAAGCATGTTTGGTGCAATTTGTAATATTTTCTTCATCTTTTAAAGATGAATTAAATTATGTAGAGTGGTTTTGTGGTGTTTTTTAACAATGCAAAAATTATTTGTTATTATATGTAAGTTTTGTTAAAGTTTATTTATTAATTAAATGGCAAAGTCAAATTAGTGGTAGCGAATTTATAATGAGGTTATAATATATATTAATAATTTAAGTTTAAAGAAAATAGTTTTGTTTTTAGTTTTGTTCTTAATCATTATCATAGAATCTTTTAAAGCAAGTGATTTTATATGATGTGGTTGTATAGGTGGTCATCTATATCCATTTTTTTCCTTCAACTTATTTTACAAGTATATTACCCATTATAATGCTTCCTTTTTTTTCTAGATGCATTCATACAAGTCTCACCTCTATCATAAAAAATATTAACATTTTCTATAATGGAAAGCACTTTATTCCCCATCACTCTGACAAATTTTCAAGTTATGTTCACCTCCCTCATTTATCCTAAAACATGTAGTCCTCCAACTCACTTTTTTACCACCTTCATCTCTTGTAGCGCTTTAAGTAGGGGTCATGATGACCCCATTATTTATATAATTTCTCTCTTAATAGTTGACAATGGTCAAATTACAGTCATCTAGAATGGTTTCTCTTGTGACCCAATTGTTTTCTTCTCTTATTTCCTTGCAATTATCTCAATCATTCTAAAACAAAAACTCCAACTCCCACACCAATTCTTTCACTATTTTTCGCTTCCACCATGATGATTGACTCTCCCCTACCTATCAAAGGAATCTTGGCCGAAAACCTAATGATGTCAAAATTCCTATATGTAGTGTATTCTCACTCCCCATTCATAGGTACTCTCATTAGCTTGCCATACTAATTACTGTAGTGTTGGAAAATGTATACCCTTGCATTTTCGCACTTGTTTGGGTCTACCTTGCTTTATTTATCCTTACTTATGTCTTAATTGGTCCTATTTTGCATCCAAAAGCCTAATGAATTATATCTTTTTATGGCTAATCTCGACAAACATCAAAGGATAAATGATAATTTAATGATTTTAGCTATGTCCCTAATTTTTGGGTCGAGACTAAGACACCACTGTGGGAGTCTTTTTCCCCCAAAGTCCTTGGGACCCTCTTTTTAAAAGCACCTTAAATGGGTCCCTTTTTAGATTTTGTGCCCCAAATTTCAAGCCTTGTGACTAAGACACCACCTACGGCATCTTAGTCCCCCTTAAGTTATTTTTGGGATTTAATTTCAAATCTTGGCGGGATTTAGCCTCCTTTAATTAATGAATTCATATGTTGTCTTTTTGTGGTGTAATTTCAAGATATTAAGCATGGATAAGTATAAATACAAGGTTCTTTCATTGAATTTTCATCTAGCAACTTGATTATTCATTCATAATAAAAAAAATGGAGTTCATAAGAGAATTCAAGAGCAATTCATCAAGCATATGGAGCCATCATCGAGATTGAAACATCATGTCAAAGATATTCTTGCATCATGTGTATTTTTGAGCTAACATTTGTGATGTAGGGTTTTGATTCAAACAAACAATTCAAGACAAGATCTATCAAACATTCAAGCATTTCAAGATCTACATTCAAGCTAGCTATTTCACACAAGTTTGTAGAATTCATAACAATGGTTTGGTGAGTTGCAACATAGCACTTTGTTCATTCATCATTTCCCTCCACTATTTTGCACTAGGGGTTTGACCAAGGCAACCCCCATTTACTAAAAATCAACAAGTTTTTCCTCTCTTGTATGTTTGTGTTTTTAGATTTAGGTTAAAGATCATTTGGAGTGCAAAGTGGTAAAGTTGTAAAGTTTCATTGCAAAGTTATCATCTTAACCAGAACTAACCTACAAGCCAGATCTAGAAGATTCAGGACCTAAGATCTAAGAAGAAGGAACTGAAAACATTGAGCCTTAGGATCACATTCAAATATTTTAGAAATTCAAGATGGGACTAAGACTACAGTATGAGAATCTTAATCCTCCCAAGGGCATCTTGTAGAGACTCTTCTAGATTCTGTTTCGAAATTGAAAGATTCTACATTTGCCCAAAATAAATGTAGCGGGACTAAGAAAAAAATAAGGGTATCTTAGTCCTCCCTAGCATATTTTGACAACATTTTTGCATTTTCAGAATCTTTATCATATTTCTAGACTTCCTAGGTATGCATACCCTAACTTTTTATTACTTAATTTGATCATTTGTATTCATCATTTGACTTACATTGCTAGGTTTTTTGAGTTGAATGTTAAGTTGTCTTTTCCAACCTTTTTCTTGGTGGTGAACCCTTGAAAGTTTAAGAGAACCCCCTCCTAGGTCTTCCTTGTTGTGAATTGACTCACCTTTGGGTTGATAGTCAATAAAATTTGGGTTCCTAGGACATTGTTGAATGGAAATTGGAAAAGATTGGTGTTTTATGACCTAGGCCATAAAGCATCCCATTTCACCTATTGTTCATTTTGGTGAACTTGATTTGGATATTAATTTTTTGATTTGGAGTTAATTAAAGTCCTAGATCTAGGTTTCATTCATTCTTTTGTTACATCTTGCATTAGTGAAAATACATCTAGGTTTTGTCAAATTTGCATTAGGGAAAGTGCATATAGGTTTCATTTTTTATCTCTTACATCATTTTATCTAATTGAAAATTTGAAAGGTGCATTGTCAAACATCCTAATTACAATTAGGAACATTGTTATTGCATTCAAAATTGAAAAAAATTGCATTCAACTTTGCATTCAATTGCTTGTCATTAGTCACTTTTTCTTGCATTCATTAGCATAGTTTTTGTTTCTAAACATCAGGTCTCTAAGTAGGAAACTTGGGAACACTTTTATCAATCCATATTTTGTTGTCTTTTTGATAAAAACCCTTATTGGGACCAAAACACCCTTACTGGAGTCTTAGTCCTTCTCTGGATTTTTTACCTCATAATCTTGCTTGAGTTGATTGCATTATGTTCCAATTTTTCGAACCTTCAAATTTCATCAATTGCCCACCAATATGCCCTTGTTGGTGTCTTAGTCTCAATGGAGTTTGAAGTTTCATTTTTTATGGTTTAAATCTACTTTTTGTGCCTCTGGTTGTTGTAGTTACTTTCCTAATTCAATTTTATGATTTGTTGTTTCATCAAATTTAGTGAATCTAGCTTAACTAGTCTTCATTTAGTATATTATCAAAATTCAAAATAGAATTTACAATATCTCATTTTTAGTCTATTGCATAGTGTAGTCCGCAAATTACCTTCTTTTATGTCTAAAAATTTGAAAATCCTCTTTATGCCCCCTATCCTATTTTGGAAGACATGTTAGGAAAAAGGAATGAAATTATGGATAATCATGATGATTACATTTTTTCATCTCCTATTATCTTTCCTAGTTGCAAGGAAGATGTCTTGGTTTTAGAAAATACAACCAAAGAAAATCAAGAGGAAAACATTACTGAACAAGATAATGACATCATTGATAAGAAAGAAAATTCAACCATTGATCATTCTTCCTACTTTCGATGAAGTAATTTTTGAAAAACTAATCCTTGACTGTCAAGAATATTTGGTTTGTAGTTCCCCTAAAAACCCTCCTACTTGGAAAGATATCACAAAGGAAGAAAATGAGAACACTGACAACAATAATTCCTTATATGAAGATAATGATGTGACATTAGATTCCACTTCACTAAGGGATCATGAAAATGAGGGCAAGTATTTTGAGGTTATGCACATTAGATATCCCTTGAAGTACTCTCCTGAGCCTAAACTTATCATTTATCCACCTTCACACAAACCTCAAACTCAAAAAAAACCTAAACTTATCCTCTACCCACTTAAGACTAATGTGTCATAGAAATTGATTCATAATAACATTTCTCATACATACAACACTCAAAATAATCCGCAACCAAAACAACCAACTGCAGAAATCTTACCTTTTCCTAACCCTACCTTACCAAGTCCCCCTCGTTTTCCTTCAAAAAGTTGAAAGGAGTATGATCTTGTTGAATAACTAAAGAATACTCCTACTTAGATATCATTATGGGACCCTATTCAAGCCTCCCCTCACTACCATAACATGATTCAAAATTCCTTACAACAAGTTCCTATTACTTCTAATGCACAACCAAATGACATAGAAGCCATGATTCAAGGACTAAAGGATGACATTTTTTTCCACCAATGTGAGCTCCCTCCTTTGGAAGGGAAAAAACAGTGTGATGTGTTCATGGTAATATCTTAATACAATATGACAGTGATAAAGTGAAACCTTTTTGACAATGTCCTGGCCTTAAATGTGTGTACTGTAAACTTTTTGGATAAGATTGGTGTAGATAAATAAAAAATTCAACCCGACTCTTTATCTATTAAGGGATTTGACAATGTATGAAAAAAATCACTTAGTGTGATCACTTTACCTATTACAATTGGAAAGGATACCTTACAAAACCAAATCCATTTTATTCTTGGTGATCTTTCATACAATCCTCTTTTAGGTAGACCATGGATTCATGAGATGCATGTTGTGCCCTCTACCCTTCTTCGTATCATGAAGTATTTCTAGAACAACCAAGTATATACAATCGAAGTTGATCCTAAACCATACAGTTGTTTGAACATTGACAAAGATAAAGAGAATCAGTTCAACACATTAGCACCAACTACACAAGTGGAACCCACACAAGAATAGAAAAAAGATTGATTCCCTAAACCTTTCAAAATGAAATCGCTAGATGATTTGGGGTCGTTGAGTTTAAAACTAACATTCATGGGAGAATATAAGATCATAAGAAAAGACTCTAACAAGGGCAAAGAAAAGGCAATAATGTCAACACAAAATTTGGAAGATCATTTGAAAGCATCCACCTCAACCACTTTAGAAGAAAAATAAAATTACACAAAAAACTTTGACTAGATATACTATCAATAACCACCAACTCCAAAAGAAATGAAAAAGCTTTATGGAAAATATTACGAGCTTATGAAACAACTTGGATATAGTGGAAAAGGATTTGGTGCTAGAGAATAAGGTATCAGTGTCCCTATAGAACCTAACATGCAAGAAACAACTCATCATCTTGGTTATTGTCCTTTGATAGAAATCAAACCATCAAACAAACCTTCACTCAATATCAACTCTTACAAAAGATTCCTCTAAACTGACTTTAACAATAGTGCATCATAAATTGATAGACACTAGTGGTCTTGATTGTTATCATTTGCAAGAAATAAATAAATCCTCGTTTAACATCAATTTCATCATGCAAAACACCTACGATTCAAATTTCGTATATTTTACATCTTCCTATAAAGAACAAAACAAAATATCACAATCTAAAGAGTCTTGTGTACGTATGACAACTAATACTAAGAAAGAGATATCAAGTTGCCACAAAATAAAGGAACATCTTCTACCATTGATCAAGAGGGTATTTTTTCAAGACTCCTCCAAGATCATTTGATATCCATCCCTCCAAGAACACAAAATAAATTCTACTACAAAAATTCATTTTGTATGTATCATAGATTTCATGGTCATTCTAGTAATGAATGTAAGGCTTTGAGTAACAAAATTCAACATCTTAAGGAGTGTGGTGCTCCTCCTTGTGTTCAAGCACCTAATTCCTCTAATTGATATTGATTTTTACCGAGCATGTTTCTTGTTAATCATTTTGGCTCACCCTTGTCCTACACTAAGTGAGGGCAAGGGGTTAGGTAGCCTTGTCCTTGTATGTCACCTGACATCGCCTCTTTTTGCTAGTTAACCCCCTTTCCTATATATATAAGAGCAAGCTTGGGATGTGGATGACATGCCTTAAGTTGGCTCACCTGTGATGTACCGAGTTATACATTTTGGGGGAAACCCCTTCCCTTCTCATGACATAGCTTATTGGAAACATATGACTTGGCATAGGGATTTCTAACTAAGATCTCATGTCTTCTTCTACTTTAAAGAAATTTCTCACAAAAATGGTGTTAGCAACCACTTTAAAGTAGGGGCATACATCGACACTCATGTTTGATTATGCAATTTTCCTTTTTATTGCAATATTTCCTTTCATTGGTGGTATCATTGGGTTTGATTTCCTTTGAGGGGTATGTGCAGGACCATCATGGAAAAAATAGGCCCTTAAGTGGTGATGAAAATTCAAAACATCAGAGTTAGGCATTGATGTAAAAATTTGAATAAGTTATCTATATTATTTTAAAAATATGTAAGAATATAATCTCTAGAAAATTGAATGTAGTTTCCAAACTACTAGATTTTTTATTTATTTTTAAATCTATAAATGGTGAAAATTTGAAATTTCAATGCAGTAGTACTTAAATTTAAGGGAAAAAATAAGAAGTAGGTGTTTGTTTAACCACCCTAACCACAATAAAATGATAATATTTTTTTATAAGATTTTAGATATAAGTAGAGGACTCATGTCTCGAGGTGATGCATATTTTTTTGTAATTTTTTTCCATGTAAATAATTAATTATGATTTTTTTATTACAACTTTTAAAAAATATAAAAAAACTTGTATGTCTGACCACCTTAACTTGGTCAAAACTTCATGAAATTCAATTTTTACTTTTTTTAATCCTATAGTATGCGAAGCATAAAATGTGACACATGTTTCATATTCAAAAATTGTGATACTATTTGAAAGCTATAGATGTTTTTCAATCTGCTTATTAATCTAGACTTTAGTCATAAGTCAAATAGAAAATGACTAATAATTATTTATTAATTTCAATGTAAAGCATAATTTATATTGGTGGAAAGCTAAGAATCTCCTTTAAAAACCCTTTTCATTTCATCAATTTTGGGTAAAAAATATGTCATCAGCCACATGGGCCATCATATCACTTACATATCGCCACTTTTTGGCCCATCATGATCCTGCACATACCCTAAGAGCATGATATTTGTTTGACTTGTCTTCTCTTAGAAATGTTAATCATAATTTTTTGTAAGAAGATCCCTTGCACAAACTAAGAAAAATCCCTTCGAAAATCCTTCTTTCCTACTGTATTTTGTTTTTGTACCTTATTAAAATCATGGAGGTATGTCTTTGATATGGTTCCTTGGGCCTCACCTAGTGGACAACTAGCTTGGCTAGCCCTTGTGAGTGAGAATTTTATTTTTTCCCTTATCATATTCATGGGCATATAACTTCGATATGGATCTATTAGGGCTCATCTAGTGAACAACTAGCTTCACTATCCCTTGTGAGAATGTGGTTTGTTTGCATAGTGGATAGCAAATTCTACTTGTAAACCTGGTCCACAACATATTGGAATACTAGTCAAAGCTTGACTCATTGCATTTTTCTTTTTCCTTTTTATTTTTTCTATCTTTGATGGTGTATTTTTGCGATCTAGTTATGGCTTCATATATCATTTGTAAGTGTGTTCCTTTGTGCCTATGTTGGTTTGTCATATGATCTTGATCATGGGGGCTTCACCACCCTCTTTATTACTATCATCCAATTCTACTACCATTCATACATTTGAACCCCTCTTGATTATGTGGTTGGCTACTTTAGTGTGAGTTTGAAGTAAGTTCATCCTCTCACTAAAGTGGGGGCTAAATGTAGTGTAGGAAAATGTATACCCTTGCATTTTCACAATTATTTGGGTCCACCTTGCTTTATTTATCCTTACTTATGTCTTAATTGGTCCTATTTTACATCCACAAGCCTAATGAATTACATCTTTTTATGGCTAATCCCAACAAACATCAAAGGATAAATGATAATTTAATGATTTTCGCTATGTGTCCTAGATTTTTGGGTTGGGACTAAGATGCCAATTAGGGAATTTTTATCCCGCAAAGGTATTGTGACCCTCTTTTTAAAAGCACCTTAAATGGGCCCCTTTTTGGAGTTCATGCCCTAAGTTTCAAGCCTTGGGACTAAGACACCACCTAGGGCATCTCAGTCCCCCTTAAGTTATTTTTGGGATATAATTTCAAATATTAGTGGGATTTAGCCTCCTTTAATTAATGAATTCATATGTCATCTTGTTATGGTGTAATTTCAGGATATTAAGCACGGATAAGTATAAATACAAGGTTCTTTTACTCATTTTTCATCTAGCAACTTGAGTATTCATTCATAATAGAAAATTGGTGTTCACAAGAGCATTCAAGAGCAATTCGTCAAGCATTTGGAGCCATCATCTAGATTCAGGTATCATGTCAAAGATATTTTTGCATCATGTGTGTTTTTGAGCTAACATTTGTGATGTAAGGTTTTGATTCAAGCAAGAAATTCAAGTCAATATCTATCAAGCATTCAAACATTTCAAGATCTGCATTCAAGCTAGCCACTTCACACAAGTTTGTAGACTTCATAACAAGGGTTTGGCAAGTTGCAACATAACACTTTGTTCATTCATCATTTCCCTCCACTATTCTACTCCATTTCAAGGTTTAATTACCAACAAGAGGTTTGACCAAGGTAAACCCCCATTTACCATCAATCAACAATATTTTGCTCTCTTGCATGTTTGTGTTTGGAGATTTTGGTTGAAGATCATTTTGAGTGCAAAGTTGTCATATTTACAGAAACTCTGCTACAGGCCATATCTGGAAGCACGTCCAGACCAAAGATCTAAGAAGAAGGAAGTCCAAACATTGAGCCTCGGGATCTCATTCAGATATTTCATAAATTCAAGATGGGACTAAGACAATAGTAAGGTTTCCTTTTTCCTTCCAAGGGTATTTTGTAGATATTCTTCCAAATTTTATTCTAGCATTTGAAGAGTTTTTATTTCCCCCAAAAAACAACAATGGATCTAAGACAATAGTAATGGCATCTTAGTCCTCCCTAGCATATTTTGACAACATTTTTGCATTTCTAGAATCCTTATCACATTTCCAAACTTCCTAGGTACACATACCCTAACTTGTTGTTGCTTAATTTCATCATTTGAATTGCATTGCTAATTTTTGTGAGTTGAATGTTAGTTTGTCTTTTCCAAACTTTTTCTTGGTGGTGAACCCTTCAAATATTAAAAGAACCCCCTTCTAGATCTTCCTTGTTGTGAATTGACCCAACTTTGGGTTGATAGTCAATACAATTTGGGTTCCTAGGACATTGTTGAATGATAATTCGAAAAGAGTGGTGTTATATGACCTAGGCCATAAAGCATCTCCTTTCACCTATTGTTAAATTACATCAAAAAATGTAGATGGTCAAACATGCACATCAAGAATTAATTAATAGTTATAAGAGAAAAAATGGCATGAACCCTAACAAAATTGCATGTGCTGATTAAATGACCCTCTACGATAATCCCTCATGGTTACACACATAAATATTCACATAGACAACCCACAAGGGAAAATAATACCATGTAGGAAATAAAGGGACACATTATCTCTCTAGTGGAACAAAGAATCCCATAACCATTTAATACAAATTGTAATGTTGGAAAGATAATATTTTGGATCAATTCTCAATTTGAAAAATATAAATAGACATTTTTTAAGAGTTTTTCCTAGATGCAATGAATTATATATTTTAAGGTGGTTTTTGGTCCATTGGCACATATCAAGGTTTAGATTAAGGCAATTTCATAGACCTGTGCAATATAAACTACAAGGACACCATCCAATTATGTTATCCCTTTGACTCCTTTAAAACAAAGGATATTGTGATTGATTGGGAGAAGAGTCCACTCCAATGTTCTCTAGGGAATTTATATGTTGTGCTAAGGGTCAACACATAATCATGGGGGTAAAAACTATGCCCTTGAGTGGAAATAATGTTGCAGCAGGCTTCCAAGAACATCTGTAGGCTGAAACAACACCTTCACAAAAAAGAGAAGCAACACAAAGAGGCTATTTCACCAAAAATTGAAACAATGAATTTGAGATGAAAAAATAATATACAAAGTATGTCCTATAAAGGCATGAGAGAATTGGTGTAGGAAAGATAACTAGCCTAGTACAAATAAAAATTATTAAATTCATAACCATCAATAATTAACATTTTTGTTCCTAAGTGAGCTTGAGAGAATTTGAATGGTAAAAATCCATTCACACTAACACCCCCCCTTAAGTATAACTTACAGAAACTAAAAATGAAAAATGATATGCAAGATGTCTCCCAACAACAAGGTCGTATTAGGTACTCATGCACAACTATAATAAAAAAGTAAATCTCTCACAACCAGAGAAAAGGAGAAAAACCTTGTGCAAAAAACTCCTCTCCAAAAGAGAGAAAAAAGAAAAAAAAGAAAAAAGGATGACACATCAAGACCCCCCAAGGACAAATTCCTTCTCCCCAAGCATCAACCTCAACAAAAGATAGTGATTATATGCCAAAGTTTTAGTTAAGATGTCTGCAACTTGTTGCTCCATAGGCAAATACTCCAAACTCAGAACACGCTCCTAAATGAGTTATCAAATGAAGTGCATGTGGATCTCAATATGTTTAGCACATTGATGTTACATTGGGTTGTGAGAAATATGTATAGCACTTTGATTATCACACCAAAGAGTAGTGGGATGATCAGTAGGAAAGACAAAGTCAGCCATCAACTCTCAAAGCCATAAAACCTCTTGACTAGCCAAAAAAACATCTCGATACTTATCCTTAGTCGATGATAATGCAATAGCAGTTTTATTTTTGCATGACCAT
This sequence comes from Sequoiadendron giganteum, assembly GCA_007115665.2. Classification (NCBI taxonomy): domain Eukaryota; kingdom Viridiplantae; phylum Streptophyta; class Pinopsida; order Cupressales; family Cupressaceae; genus Sequoiadendron; species Sequoiadendron giganteum. The sequence continues at coordinate 219,921,093 of CM021102.1, forward strand.
GCAATTAGACTAGAACCAAGAAAAAATAAAAAGCCAGAAGTAGACCTCTAATCATCAACATCACTAGTCCAATCAGAGTTAGTGAAGCCCATAATTTGAGTAGCACTTGATGTTTAATGAATTCCAAATTATGTAGTGCCCTCAATGTACCACAGGATACATTTGGCTACCTTCCAATGACTCATGAGGATCTTGAGAGAAATTGGAGAGAATACCATACACAAAGGAAATATCAAGATGATTATGAGTTAAGTACAAAATGATACCAGTCAATTGTCAATACAATGTAGCATCCATTGATGGAGTACTACAACTAGAAGACAATACAACACCCAACTAAAAAGGAGTAGTGGTTGGTCTGAAATCAGCCATCCCAAATATGTGAAGCAAATCAAGAGAATACTTCTAATGGAAAATAGAAATACCTATAGAAGATTGATGAATTTGAAGACCAAGAAAGAAATGGAATGGACCAAGGTTAGACATATCGAACTACTCTATCAAATATCTCTAAGTATCCTCAATCATGGTAGGAGAACTCTCGGTGAGAATCAAGTAGTCCACATAGAGAACATGAATTAGAATATCCCCTTCATGCCTCTAAATGTAAATTGTAGGGTCAGAGTGACATCTAGTGAATCCAAAAGCAAGTAGAAAACTATCCATATTCTCATACCAAGATGGAGGAGCTTGTTTGAGACCATATAATGAACGTTGAAGCCTACAAACAAGTGAAGGGTGTTGCATAAATCTTGATGGTTGCTCCATATAGATCTCCTCTTGAAGATCACAATGTAGGAAAGCACTCTTCACAACCATATGATACACTAACCAACCCTAAGATGTAGCAATAGAAAGTAAAAGATTAATGGAATCCATCTTGGAAACAGGAGAAAAGGTCTCTGAATATTTGATTCCCTTAACTTGAGAAAACCCCTTAGCCACAAGATGAGCCTTGTACTTTTCAATAGAACCATCAACTGCAAACTTGGTACAATACACCCACTTGAAAAAAACCAACTCTTGTCCCTTAGCAAGAGGAACAAGATCCCATGTATGATTCTTCATCAAAGAAGAATATTCCTTAGCCATAGAACTATCCCGCTCTAGAACACCTGAAGCATTTGAAAACTTATGAGCATCAGTAGAAATTGCACAACTCAAAAGAATGATACTTGAAGTTTGAGAATGAGTGCGGTGAGAAGTTATGGGATCACTTGGATAAAAACCAACCTCCTTGAGAAGAGTGCAAGCCCAAGGAGGCTATGTGGTTGTAGGATTAGGAGAAGATGGAGTTATGTCAACAATAGTATCAATACTATCATCAAGAGCATTAGGAACATTGTCATCATCATTGACAGGAACAAAACATCCTTTGAAGAACTAGGAAGAAGGAAGGTAGAGGCCTATGATTGAGAATCCTTCTAAATAAAAGACTCATCAAAATGAACATCATGCTGAAATTATACCTCTTGAGTGATGGGATCAAAAAAATGATAACCCTTCACATCCTCACAATAGCCAATGAAGATGAACTAGTGACTCTTCTTCTCCATTTCTTTGTGCCTACCTGCTGGAATGAATGTCCATGCATCACTACCAAATACTCTCAAGTATGATACATTAGGCTTGACATGATACCAAGCCTCCTCAAGCTAGTCATATTCAACATTTCCTTGTGAGGCAGACATTTTTTAATGTAGTTAGCACAATTGACAACCTTTTCCCAAAAAGATAGAGCCATGGAACTAGATTGAATCATACAATTGGACATCTCCTCTAAGGTTTTATTCTTTCACTCAAGCACACCATTATACTAAGGAGTGTATGGCACTATGTGTTGATGAATAATACCATGAGCATTGGAAAAAAATTGAAACGTACAATTGATGCACTCCCCCCCATTATCTGTGTGAATATTCTTAATGGAATATCTTGACTGCTTCTCCACAAATACAAGGAAATTCATAAATAAATGAATAACCTCATCCTTGTACTTCAAAAAATACACCCAAGTGCGGTGGGAGAATTCATCAATTAAGGTGAGCGCATACTTGGCCCTTGAAAATGAAGGAGTGGGAAATGACATAAGATCACTATGCACCAACTCAAGGGGTGTCGAAATACTTGTAGCCATACCTTTTGGAAATGGATCTTGATAATGTTTCCCAAGTACACAACCTAGGATAATCCCATAAGAATAAGAGATCTGAGGTAGACCATTCACCAAGTTCTATGTGCTCATCTATTAGAGATATCTATAATTCAAGTGCCCAAACTGCTTGTGTCAAAGCTTTCTCACTCAATATACATGAGAAATAAAGGATAATATAGATGAAGGCTCAAATCCATCAAACTTATACAAATGGGCTCTATGATCAACTAGACTAGTAACAATAATCTTCTCAGGATTCTCTAACTCTTTAATGGTCACATAACTTGGAGATAACTCAACAAGCCTTCCATCACCATGCTCAAAAATCTAATAAATAAAGAGAAAATTTTGTGAAATGTCAGGAATTAGAAGAAAATCATCAATGCAACCATCCTACATCTAAAATAATCCTTTCCCTAAAACTATAATATGAGAAGAGTCCCCAACTACAACGTGAGTAGTATGATTATCTGAGAGAGAATCAATAAGACCTGCATCATGATTCATGTGATATGAATCACCAGAATCAATAATCCAACTATCATGGGTAGAGGAAAAACCTCTTGCTTCAAGGGCTTGACCTTTTCCCAAGGAAGAAGAATTAGGCATGGCAATGTTGTGCTTCCTCATAGCTTCCTTCAATGTTGTGAGATTCAAAAAGCAATGTGCATCATTATTCCCCAACTTTCTACAAAAGGAACAATTATCCTTCTTCTTTTTAGACTTAGAAAATGATTTTCTTGAGTTAGAAGGAGGAGGTTCAATATTTTGATCATTATTCTCCTTAGATTTGTAGCGATTCTCACAACCTGGAGGATAATTTGTCTTAGGCTTCTTCTTATTCTTACCCTTGTCCTTGGAATATTGAGCCATCAAGTCATGCATCTTAGGTAGAGCATCCATCTAGATCAACTTGGATTGCTCCCTAGTCATTTGACCACAAAACACCTCAAAATAAGGCATTTGATGAGCATCTTCCATAACATCCATGGTAGAATAGAAAGTTGAAGAAAATAATTCAAATATAGCATGCAACTTAGATAAGATCAAAAAGATACACTCGTTATTAGTTTGTCATGACCACACCCTTTTAATTGTGACAAAATCAACTTGAATTGTGTGAGGAAGTGTTGAATAGTGAGAAAGGCATCTAGAGAGAGAAGTGAGATCAACTTCAAGTTGCAAGATCCTGAACTGATTGAAATTTCCATACAACTCAAAAAAATTATCCCACACCTCTTTAGCTATTGTACACTTTGAATATGAAACAAAAATTTATTAGAAACATGGAGGCCTATGATTCCTTTCGCCTCATTCATTTAAAAATAAATAAAAAATCTCAAATTTCTTAGGGAACTTGGGTTGTTTAGCATCCAACATTTTCTAAAGACCTCGAGATTGCAACAATTGTGTCATATTAAGCTTCCATATGTGATAGTTGTGCAGAGTGAGTATTTCAATCTTTGGTTCTAAAATGATGTACAAATGAACATGAAGATAACAATATTCTATTTATACCCTCCTAGAATGGATAAAACTAATAATGTGCAATCCCCCCAAAAAAAAATTTTTCTCCAAACAAACACAAGACTGAAGCATAGGACTATATTCCAGTTCAAGCTACAAAAACTGGCAATTGATGGAAAAAAAAATTAAAAAATAGAAAAACCTAGACCAAGCTACTGATCGCACCATGCAATCAAGATAAAGTTGCTCACAAGACCATAGCAAAGAGATGTATATGAAAACCAGGGGACTCTCGCGCCTAGATAATGTGGGATAATTTCTCTCTTGGAAGAAAAAATGCTACCCAAAAATATACTGCAAATCGACCACTCTAAAAGTCAATCCACAATCCATGCAGGTAGAAACTCCATGATCCACATAGGTAGAGCAAGTCACCTATGTGTCAGTGAAATATTTACAAACCACCACATGAGTCATAACTCATGCAACTAAGAGGGCATCGAGGTATAAGAGGGCTTGTTTGGATGGATTTCTCACCAATGTGCAATAAATATCCACAACCAAGTTAAAAATAGCAATTTTTTAACACACCCAGCAAGTAAATGGTCAGAAAGAAGGAAACCCTAAATGAATATTTAGGATCTTCACCCAAATTGGTCTCCAACAAACTCTTATGCCTGTCCCTCAAAATGGAAGCTTGAATAAAGCCACTTCTTAGTGAAATGACAACATAATAGTGACATACCTAGCAATATGAAGAGGACTCGATGAGTTTATATACTTGACAATACAATAAGATAAATAGACTAGTGGAATCAATGATAGATTAGGCTAGTTTCATACTCTTTGTATCCGAAAACAAGTCAAGTTTTTCTTACAATCATTGGAAAAAACAACAAGACAACAAAGAACAGTCATCACAGAGGGAATGCATGGTTTCCTCTAAGAGTATGTGTCCTTTTGTAGACTTCCCTTGTAGTCTAAGGTTTCATGCACCCTCCTAGATTAGAAATAATGCATTCACAAGTATACTGCAAATGGAGAATGTCCATAGACAATAATATAGAAACTCAGAGAATAATTAGCAATAATGGAGACTTTGAAATTCAATAAATTTCAAATGCAAATAAAAGCTTTGATCTCACACATCTCTAGAAAATAGTCTCAACGAAAGGGGGTTGTAGATGAACGATTTGATACCATGTTGGAGCAAGCTTCCAAGAATGTTCATAGGCTAAAACAACACCTTGACAAAAGAGAGAAGCAACATGAAGAGGCTATTTCACGAGAAGTGAAAATATTGAAATTGAGATGGAAAATAATGTACAAACCATGCCTTATAAATTAACGAGAGGGTCGGTGTGTTAAAGATAACCGAAATAGTGCAGTTACAAATTATTGAATGCACAACCACCAATTATTAACATTGGTGTTACTAAGTTAACTTAAGAGAATGTGAATGGTAAAAATCCATTCACACTAACAAATAAAAATTTAGAAAAACAAAGTTAGGAAAGTTGACATAAAAATTTGAATAAGTTATTAACATAATTTGAAATATATGTAAGAAATTTTTTTGTAGCAAATTAATTGTAGTTTCTAAGATAGTATTCCTATTTTAGAAAAATGTAAATCTATTTTGTAAAAAATTGAAATTTCAATGTAGTAATACTAAATTTTTCAAGAAAAACTTAAAAAGTAGGTGTGTGTTTGACCCACCTAAGTACAAGAATTTTTTATTTTTTTTGAAACTTTCCATATTAGTAGAGGACACATGCCCAGATGTGCCACATTTTTTTTTGTAAATTTTTTGGAAGTGAATAATTAGTTATGATTCTTTTATTAATTTTTTTTTTAAATATTAAAACTTGTTTGTCTGACCACCATAACTTGGTCAAAAATTTATGAAATTCAAAATTTCTTTTTTTTATCCTATAGTATGGGAGGCATATAATGTGCTACATATTTTGGACTCAAAAATTGTTGAATCACTTAAGAATTATAGATGTTTTTCAATCAACCTATCAATTGAGACTTTAGTTAGTTAAAATGCATGTAGAAAATCGATAATAAATATCTATTTAATTCCAAATAAGGCATATCTTATATTGGTAAAAGTATGACAATTTTCTCAATAAACACTTTTCATTTCATCAAATTTGGATAAAAAAGAGATCGTCAGCCACTTTTTTATCATATCACCACTTATTGGACCCCCATGACCTTGCACTCACCCTTAACACTTGTCAAAACTTTTTAAATTATTATTTTTCTTTGCGTCATAGAATTCAGAATTTGTATCTCTAATTTTATGCAATGACCCCATGAGAGGCGACAAAAACTATAGATCATTTGTTTATCATACTTAGAGAAGACAATTTGGTGTCCTCTTTATGAGCAGGGAATCCAATAACTTTCATTTTATAATTTTTTCTTCTCAAATATTTTTTTTAATCTTTTAAGAAGATTATTTTTTGAGGTAAAATAATATATTCTAAAATTTATCAATGTCATATAACTATTTGTAAGTTCAATAGCCTAAAAATCATATTGAATTTTCTAGTATGAAATCTCAAAACAAAATCTCTATTGTTAAATATTCTCACATAAACAAACTAGGCCCTGTAATTCAACTAATATAAAATCTAAAGAATAGTAACATTAGCTCAACCAAATGACAAGATTTCAAAGATTTAACAAATTAAACATATAATAATAACATAAGGATGTGTTATTTATCAACATTTATATGATATATTTTGTACCTCTCTCCACTTTTCCAACTAAATAAGACAAATCTAGCCACAAGAGACTATTTAGATTTTGTCCTCAAAAAAGAGAAAGAACAGTTGGTCGGGGTTTTGGTCCCTCCTTCATTTTGATGATGGGAAGTGGATGTGATTATTTATGTTTCAAAACTAGGAAAACTAAGATTAAAGATATTTTTTTTTACAAAATATAGAATATACAAAATAAAATGTAGAACACAAAAAGTAAAATTGAAAGGTATAGACAAATGGGAACCTAAGAGATAAATATGATGTATAATTGGTTGGACAAGGACTCAATCTAGAAATTGTAATTTTTAGGGTTTTAGAATGTTTACAAGTGCATCACAATTTATAATTATTTTCCTCCCAAGATGAAATTATAAATTATGATAGTTTACAAATAATTAGCTTACCCTAATTTTGAAGAGACAAGTTTCTTGAATGATTGAGTTATGGTTTTGATTTATTGAGATCTCCAATCTACCTGAATCCACTTCAAACATGTAACTTGCAAGAAGGAAAAGGGAAGAAGGTGGTTTCATGAAGAGGGGAAGGTTTGGTAAAATAAAAGGTGACAAGAATAGGTACCCATTTTGAAAAAATGAGAATCCATTTAGGAACAAAATCCTGAGCCAAAATTCAAATGGGTATTGATTTAGAAATCTTTACCCCTTTTCATAAAGCTATATTTTTTTTTTCAATGATTGTCACTTATTTTTCTCCTACACTTATATGGACTAAGAGCAACCAGGGAAAAATGAGTACCCATTTTTGGAGTTACTCACACCTCTAGATTGGACCTGCCATCTCCTCCCTTTCACATAGCAAGTTTTAGTAACCTGCACATTAGGAATTGTGGCTTTTTCTATATATTTAATGTTAATAGTTTGTAATTAGGATTTACATTTAGGTATACAATTTAATTTTTATAGTTAGAAATTACATGGTTTATATTTTAGGTTATTTTAATTTTCATAATTAGGATGAATTTTATAGATTGTAAAACCCATTTTATTTAAATATATTCAACATCGAAATGATGAACGTACAATAAAATTATAAATAATAATATATCCTACAAAATATAGAAACCAAAATCTAACCTAAACATAAAAACTAAAACCCCAAAACCCTCAATAGTAAACCCTAAACTACCAATCATAAACCCTAAAACTAACTAGATAAAACAAGATAAGATAAGGATGTGAGTTTATCTTATGCTTAATATAGACACCTATTGATAGGAAACTCATAGTTTGAAAGATATACATTTAGATATATGTATGTTAAGGACATGGATATTGAGCTCTCATGTGTTCATGTTATTAAAAATATAGGGCCTTTTACCTATTATATGATGTCATTATTTGTATCTAGTTTATTACACTTAAATTATTATTTTTTTATATTGATACATTAGATAATGAACTCATTTGACTTATGTATTTCAAATTCTAATTTATTTAAAATTAAATTTACATTCAATATTAAATTGGTTATTTTTTCATTCCCTTATTTTTAATTATGATCCATTGCACATATCATCCCCCTTTCTATCTTGGATCCTTATTCTTATACTAATTGATCTCTCTTCCTCAACTCTTATTCACTTCCTCCCATAGTTTTCACTTTTTGATACCCCTCATAAATATGGTCATAAACATCTTTGAACCCCTTGTCTATGATACATTGAATATGAGGATTCTAAAGAATATTAGAAATAAAGGTTGTTTCAAGGCTTCCAAATGCAATGTTCACTAGATTCAAGAAATTTGTTATGAACATTTGAATACTAGTATTCATTATAATTTTTCTATACATTTAATATGTCTTAGGAAATTCTAGTACACATATGTATGTTAGTGTCTAAAAAAATAAACACAAAGATCTTTGTTGATAAAATATGTCTCAACCTTGCAATTATATAAGGTTTATTATTGATAGGATATATATATATATATATATATATATATATATATATATATAAATATATATTTCCTAGCTACACCAATAGTTTTTTAAAAATCTCCTAAATGGATGACATACATTAAATAAATGATATATTGTAAATCTAGACCATTAATTATTAGGTTTCAGATCTAACGACGGATATTTTTTTGGCATGTCTTACTCTAGAAGGTAACCCTATTTTATGAGGGAGTTGTACTCATGAGGTAAAAATAACCTCATCAAAATAAAATATGGAAAGCTTAATCTTGCTAATTCAATCCTAAGCCTATGCCAATTTATTAAACTTTAGGAGAAGTAATTACTTATTTTAAGGAAAATTATGCTTTCTTTCTTTCTTTTGATCAATTGAGGAAATTGTCCAAAGCAGGTTTAATGGGTTGATTTGAGCATTTTTGTAGGGATTAACAGGTCATCATGCAACTTTTTTAGAATTTTAGCCATCATGTGCCTCAAATGTAATGTTGCGAACCCACTCCTAGATGTCAGGATGATGCACCAAAGATTTAGTTTCAGTTCTTCAAAATTCTGTTGTTAAAAACTTTATGGCTCTTCTCAAGCCTTCTACATGTTTTAAAGCTTTAAAGACATCAATTTAGTTTTAAGTTGAGGAAGAATTTTTCAATGGCTATCCATGCCATCTTAAATTTAGGATTTAGTTAAAAAGTTACCTATAAAATAGTAATTTCATAAGTAGTGAATAAGATAGAGAGGAAATATCGTTATGTTGTTTACATGGTTTTGCAAATCACTATTAAAATGGGTTATCTGATTTTTGTCTATTGGTAACTATTGAATTCGAATAATGGTGATTGTATGTAATAAGAGGATTTGAGAATCTGTAGTTTATGTGAGTTAAAGACGAAGTAGTAGCCCGCGAGCTAGCCACTCGAGGGGAGTTAGCCTAGATAGATAAGTATTTAATTGTTAAGTTATTTACTTTGTTAAAGATAAATTGTTGTTCAGTAGGAAATAACAAGTTGTTGAAGAGTCAAGTCAGTTGTTCCGGAGCACCATTTTTTTTATTTGTATAAGTTATCTTCTGTAGTTGATAATATTCATTTACTCTTTAAAAGATGCTTAATTTTCTCTTTCCTTACTTTTCTATTTTTGCAATTCACTAGTTGTTTAGTTTACTTGTTTCTATGCTTTCTAGTTTAGTCATAATGCTTTCTAAATTAGTTGTCTTATGCTTTTTAATTTAGTATTCGTGGATTTTCTTAGAGTAAGATTATTTTGGAGTTAAGAAGTAATGGCTTTAGTTTAGTCTTGATTTCTGTAGTTTGAAGAAAAACTGAAAATATAAAATGGGTTGTTCAAATAATCCCCTTCTGCAAACTATCTTGGACACTGCCCGGTTGACAATTGACATTAAATTATTCTAAAGTAGTAGGATCTAATGACAACCCATCAATTTTTGGCGTCATTGCTGGGGAAACTTCTTAAAAATCCTTTTTTCTTAAAGTGTTATTAGGAGACAGTTTGAATACAAAGTTTTATGTCAAAAATATCTTAGTCGACTTTCTTTTCTGCATGGTCCAGAAAAGATGCCCTCACAGACGTTTTATACCAAAGACCCCCTCAAAATACGTACCTATCATACATAGGGAATCCCAAGGCTCAGACGACCACACTTCTAAAGAATTATTTGAGCCTACTCCACCTGAGGCTTTCCATTATTTACCTGTCGAGCAACTAGCAAAACAACCAGTCATCAAGGAAATTGTTTTTGAGGAACATACTCTTCTAAACATCGTGGGAGATCGTAGAGCTGAACCTAACCACAATGAACCTCAACCTCCTAGAATGTTTAACTATCTTATTACGTTGGATGCTGATGATGATACTGTCATGATGAGCATTTCTCCAACTTTCCTTCCAACCTTCCGTGGCTTTCCTTCGGAAGACCTTGGCCAATTTCTCTTTGAATTTAAAGTCCTATGTCAGACTTATGATTATAAGAATGACAACCAAACGTTGAAGCTTTTTTTGTCAACTTTGAAGGACTCAACAATGCGTTGGTTCATGGGATTGGGTTCTAGTAGTATAACATCTTGAGAAGAAATGGAGACTTTTTTCTTGCACAAATACGAGAGTTACTATACGGTAAGTAATCATAAGGAGGAGCTATTTAAGCCAAGGAAAAATGAGGATGAAAGTTTGGAGGATTATCTTGATAGGTTCCTCTTCCTCTCCAAAAGGTGGAGAAATGACCATTAGTGTAGAGATTCTCAAAAAAAAATTTCTTCAAGGTCTTGATGGTGGCACTCGACGAAACCTTGATTTAATGGGAAAAGGTGACGTATCTCAATTAACTCTTGAAGAAATATGAGTTTTGTCAGAATTTCTCCTGTACTAGGGGAGGAATCCGTAAAACTAATATTTTTAAAGGGTCTAATGAAATAGGTAAGCTCCACGAAGAAATAGAAAATCTAAAAATGGATATTCTCATGCAGTTGAATACCACCCTAGATGGTATACCAGCTAAAACCCACAACCCTGAGACCTTGTCAATTTATTGTCCAAGGTGTCACAATAAACACCTATTGCGTGAGTGTCCTTTGGATAAAGTCAATGTTTGTCAGTTGTGTGAGAAAAATAATCCTACAAACTAGTACGAGCTTTTGTCGAATATTAAGAATACTAAGAAAAAAACCATTTAGATTGAAGAAGAAATACATGCTCTAAACCAACATCAAGGAGGTAATTTCCCTTATGGACAAAATCCTAATCCTACATGGAGACCTTAAAATAACTAGGCTCATAATCAATGGACTCCATCTTGGAATCAGTCACCTCCTTCTCAACCTAATTGGGGAACTCCTTATTGGGGATCACCTGAGTGGACAAACCACACATGGGGAAATCAACAATGGCAAAATCAACCCCAATAATAGTGGTACCAACAACATGGAGTACCCCAATGGAATCAGGCACAAAATCAATTTTATACTGAACCAAGGAGGAATCAACAATAGAACCTATTACCTCTAGCTCAGAACCCTCCTCAACATGAGCAAGTAAACCAACCTCAGCTTCCAGTGCAACTGCTTCCCAATCCTAAAAATAATAGCCAAAATATGCTAGTCTATTCTACCGAACATTAAAATGTTACTAGGCTTAATGCGATACACTTTGGAAATGTGCAGTTGCATTCTAGTCGAACTCTTCAACCACCAACCATTGAAGAAATAGTAGAGGAAATTGAGCCTAAAATTCCAACAAGAGACACATCGTCTAAGAAGGATATTACTCGTCAAGGCAAAGAGCCTTTTTCAACGGCAGGGGCTGTTGACTTGTCTCAAGGGGAGGAGGGCCAACTCTTAAGTCAACATAAGGAGGATCTTGTTCCAAGAAAGAAAAGGATGGCACCATATCTAGAACATTTAAAGTCCATAACTCTAGAAGTATCTTTGGCTATGGAAACTGTGTTAATTTAGGAGATTAAGCAATTGTAAATTGAAGTTCCTTTATTGCAAGCAATAAATGAAATCCCTGAATTAAACTAGTTAATCAAATAGTTATGTATCAAAACACCAAGGAGGAAGCCAAAAATGATAAATACCATTCATATTGATCATTATTTAGCTGATTTTCTATCTGGAAAGACTATTGCTCTAAAATATGATGATCCTAGAAGTCCACTTATAACTGTTATGGTTAATGAGGTAACAATACCAAATGCACTAGTGGATCTAGGAGCAGGTATTAATGTGATGACCATGGATGTAATGGAAAAATTATGTTTAACTGATTTATGTCCTACAACTACAGTCTTACAAATGGAAAACTAGTCTATAGCCATCCCAAAGGATGTCATTAAAAATGTCCTTGTCAAAGTTGATGGATGGGATTATCCAGTCAGCTTCTAGATGATTCAATCTCTTACACCTAAGGATAGCTATCCTATAATTCTTGGAAGACCTTGGTTGGCCACGGTTGCTGCTAAGATTGATTGTAGGGAAGGAGGAATGACCATTTCGCATGGCTAGGATAGCAAATGCTTGTTCTTCTATCCCCCTGCTAAGCCTACTAAGCATGAAAAAGTCTAGGTTGATGAACCTAAGGAATTGAATGGTTCGTATAGTTTAGCCTCCCTAGCCATGGTGGTAATTAAACAACACAGGGAAGAACTGGAAGAAGAGTTAGTAAACGAGATTGCACACCTTTCTATAACCCCGAATGAGGAACAAATGATGGATGCTCCAAGGATTTTTGGGCAGCCAATTGATATAAGTGGAATGGAGCACAATTATGCTACAATGGGAATGTCGTGTCCCTTAGTAAATATGATTCCCAGAACAAGTCATTTCTATGAGGATATCACAAGGTCTCACCAACTGGTACCTCATAGTTGTCCTCTTAATACGTTGTTGTGACCTATGTATACTGTGACCGCGGTTCATCTTGTAACAAAATCGATAATGCTATTACCAGGAAAAACCTTGAATATCAATAGCTGGTTGATAGAAACTCAGGAGGATAGGTTGTTTAATATGTTGGTACAAAGATCCAAAGATTTTTCTTGGGATTATATGGACATGAGGGTAATTCACCCAAGTGTTTTCATTCATCACACTTACACTGATATCAGTATAAGGTTTGTTTGCCAGCCATAAAGGAGACTCAATCTTGCATTAAAGGATTTGGTCAAAATTGAGATTGAGAAACTCCTTCATGTTGGATTTATTTATCCAATATCTAATAGTAAATGGGTATCACGTATGGTGATCGTCCCAAAGAAAAATGGGAAGTGGAGAATTTGTGTAGATTATCGAGAACTCAATAAAGCCACTTATAGATATTATTTTACCCTACTATTCATTGATCAGGTCCTGGACAGCTTGGCCAGGAGGAAGTATTTATCCTTTCTCGATGGATTTAGTGGTTATAATCAGATACAGGTTGCTCTAGAAGACCAAGACAAAACCAAGTATACCTATCCTTGGAGCACATTTGCATATAGAGTGCTTCCTTTTGGACTATGCAACACTCTAGCAACCTTCCAGAGAGCCGTTCTTGCTATATTTTTTGCTCTCATTAATGACTGTGTCGAAGTTTATATGGATGATTTTACAGTCTATGGGTCAAATTATGACAAAGATCTTTAGAACTTAGATCGAGTTCTCCAAGTTTGTGAGGAAAATAGACTATCCCTTAGCCATGAGAAATGCTTAATAATGGTGGAGCAAGGAATAGTCTTGGGTCATCATATTTCCTTAGAAGGAATAAAGGTCGACCCTAAGAAAATTGAAGTCATCCAACAGTTGAAAATCCCTCAAACTCAGACAGATGTAAGAAGTTTTCTTGGAAATGCTGGTTACTACAGAAGATTCATAGAAGGCTTTAGTAAAATTGCAGCTCCTATGTTCTCTTTTACAGAAAGAAGTAGAGTTTGTCTGGACATCTAAGTGTCAACAATCATTTGAAGCAATCAAAGAAAAACTTGTCTCTGCTCCCATTTTGAGAGGGCCAAACTAGAGTATTCCCTTTCATATCTATGCTGATGCTTCTAACAAGGCTATCAGTGTAGTTTTGGGACAAGAAGATGAGAATGAGGGGAAGTATGCTATATATTTATCAGCAAAAATCTTACTTTGGTAGAAAAGAATTATACAACAACAGACAAAGAATTCCTGGTTGTTGTTCACGCTATCAAGAAATTTCATCATTATATTATGGGGTATAAGGTCACAATTTACACGGATCACTCAGCTATGAAGTACCTAATGAACAAACCTATGGTTAATGGTCGAATCATGAGATGGCTATTGCTCCTTCAGGAGTTTAATGCCACGATTCTTGGTAAACCAGGGAAATATAATGTGGTAGCCAATTTTTTGTCATGAATCAAACATGAAGAAGATGACATTACCCCTGTACAGGATGATTTTCCAAATGAAAATCTATTTGCGGTTTTTGTAAAATCACTTTGGTTTGCAAATATCGCTAACTATTTAGCTGCATCTGAGATACCTCCTGGATTCACGTCTAAGCAAAAGAAACAACTAATTAAGGAAAGTGCCCCGTTCAAGTGGATTCATGGAATGTTATTTCGTTGTGGTCCTGACATGATTTTGAGGAGATGTGTAAGAGCTGATGAAACCTATAGCATTTTAAGGGTCTGTCACGATGACCCGTCGGGAGGACATTACTTTGCAAAGGGAACTTCCCACAAAGTCCTAGGTGTCGGATACTATTGGCCCTCAATGCACAAAGACATTAAGAACTATATGCATCATTGTGATGAATGTCAGAGGATAGGAAGACCAATTGCTTCTAAGGAAATGTCGTTGCTGCCTTAGATAGTCCTTGAACCATTTGAAAAGTGGGGTTTAGATTTCATCGTGTTGGGTCTCAAAAATGCAAATTTTAACCAAAAGAGTTTTCCAAGCTCTTACTACACTTTTTGCCAACGTACAAGGCCAATTGATGCAACTGTACCTTCTTCTCTTTAGGTTCTGCTAGACCTAGGTGGGTGAACCTAATGAATGATGTAGATTTAAATGTATTTGCTAATGCAATAATCTACCCACAATGGAAAAGGTAGTGGATAGACATAAACACTAAAACTACTCCTACTCCTACTACACAAATGAAAGGATTTGAAAATATTAATTGTATGAAATTAGATCTCTACGTTGAGGCAGATCAATGCCTTCTATCCACGTGGGCAACATAGTCAAATTATCAAGAATTGTGTATTTTTCCCTTTCTGTCTTAATTCAAGTTTCTAGGAACTTTTTAAAATGAATTTCTAATGACTGGCATATGACTTCATTAATTTATGGCTTGCATAAATAGTGCTAGATTGTTTTCTTATTGGGTTCTACTTCAACAATCCAAAAGAAATACTAAATCACTGTGACTTGTTTAAAAGGATTTTAATTCTGACTTGCAGACACCAATCAACCAAATCATTCAGAGTGAAATTTTCACTATGATAAATCAAACATATACTTGATACATTGATTTAAATGATTTTCAAACTTCAAGTTGGAGACAACCCACATAAGAAATACAAATTATTATATCACTACAACTGAAAACAAAAAAAGTTTCACCAATTTAAAACATTTTCTCCATTGATCATGCTTCAAGAAAAATACTGTTATTATTTACATTGCCCTGTCCATTTTTGGGAAAATCAAACCCCCACTATCTAATCTCCTAACTCTCTCTCCCTCTTTTATAATAGATTTATATAATAAAATTCGAAGAGTCACAACCCTTCAGTTTTCTGTTATAGCCATTTGAATTTTCTGATAGGAAATAAAATATTTGATTAATTGCCTTATCGAAAAATTAAATATTTTACAATAGTCATTCTTTTGATTTTTCGATTATATCTTTTCCCGCCTCTATTCATTTCATTTTATACTTTATCTACTTTTAATACTTTATGTCTCTGTGGCTTTCTTTATTTATTTTACCGCTTTGACTTTGATGGGTCCCACCACTAACTGTCACGACTTCCATCTCCTCTTACCATCACCACCGCGGTCTCCTCCTTACCCTCTCGTGGTACTGCGATGGACGTTCTTCAAACCGCTAACTATTCTCCCCATTGCTAACTCACCGCCTATCCTTATCCACCGCGCTACCGCAGTCACTGGTTGACCGCCAGCGGTACCACGGTAGCCGCTTCGCTGTTTACCTCTCGTTGACTGCCTTACCGTGGTTACCTACTTTGATGGCTATGGTACTATGGTATCTCCTTGCCAATCACTCCTTGACTGCTACTGCTATAACGCGGTGACTATACTGATTGTGCATGGTTGTGCAGTAACCATCTTGCACACCATTGCTTCCCTGCTAACTATTGTCAACTCACCGCCACCATGATACCGTGGTCAATGAATTGACCATGCGTGGTGTGGTAGTGACTATTCTCTGCCCACTGCAAACTGCTACCACTATACCACGAGCCCCTTTGTGGGAGGCTGTGGTAAAGTGGAAAGTAATATAGAATATGAAATTAAAGGTAGTGGCAAAAGGAACATAAGTGCTTGAATATTTTGATGGGGGTAGAATGCATTTTCATGAAGAAGATAGTGAAAATATTAGGTCCAAATGGGAAAAAAACTTAAGGTTTAAACGGAAGTAGTGGAAATCACTTAGGTTTTTTTTGATGAAATTTTAGGTTCTAACAGTGGCTTCTGTTGGGGATGAGTGATTTGCAAATCATTGCAAGAATCCAGAGTATCTACTGGGAGAGCAGACCAAGTGAAGGAAGTGATAAATGAAGGCAATGACAAATGGAGGGAAAGAACAGATGAATGATATGAAAATTGGATCAAATGGAGAATGGAAAACCCTAAGCTACTATGCATGGAAGATAATTTTTAAAGAGGCATTACTAAGAATTGTCCATGCACTGGCAATCCTTAATCCTCTGTACCTGCTCTGGTTCAAAAACTCAAACCACAAGGAATGGCCCCAGGCCACCCCAAAAAGAAAAACCTGCACTTTCCTCTATCATAGAGTTTGTTCTGATTAGAGCTCATCAGGTTTATTTTGAAACTATCCATTCCAACTACCCTGCAACATGCACTACCATTAAAAACCCCCAGAAAATCATTACATTCAAACTGATTCATATTCATTTTACCATTTCGCCATTCATCATTCTTATTATCATATGAAAAATATTTATCATCTTCAGCATACAAAATGTATCCACATTCAACAAAACATTCATAGGCACACTCATTGTCATATGTTGTTGAGTGTGATTGCAACTGCACTGGGACCTAAAAATCTGAACACTCCTTATGGCAACCAATTTTTTTTGTCTCATCAACATGTTTTGAAACAATCAAATCAAAACTAATTTCCATTCATTTTATATTACCAGTTGGCATTGACACATATTCTTGATCCATAAAGTCTTCTTCACACATACTTGAATCAACAAATGTTGGATACTCATCATCAATAACATGCAAACCAGTATTATTTTTTTGCAAGAAAAAATCATTCATGTCACATACCTCTTCTTGGACTGACAAGTATTTTTTATTAGCTTCAAATAATTCCTCATCACTGTGAGAGATGCACATGGAGTTATATGAGTTATTACTTTCACTTTCAAAACAAATGTAGGCTAGAACCAAAACTTTGGAATCATCTTCATGTGCATACTTCTGGTATTCCAGAGTTAACAAGTCTGAAACTTGCTCACTGCTAAGTGAACATGTCTCTGCTTCCCTATCTTCAACCATGTCTCCAACCTCTTCTTGATCTTCATAATAATTGCAACAATCATCCAGTTGAAGATTAACATCCACTATTTCATCTTTACAATTTGACTCACAATCTGTTGTGCAAGAGAAACTCTCCACATCTTCATTGTCAGACAACATGATATCATTTTCTAATGCAGCCTCTAAAGCATTGTTGGTAGTATCCACATACTTTTTCCCAAGCATGGAATCAATAAATTTATTTGCTACATCAAAGGCTTGTTGTTTTAATGACTCCGACCAATAAATTGATTCAGGTTCTGATGCTCTCAAAAATTGTGCAACAAATGTGGGTCTTGTGGGATTAAAATGAGGAGGTAATTGCATACAAACATCTACCATCCTATTGTATAAAAAATTCATAGATTCTCCCTTATATCTCCTTATATAAAAAAAAACATCCACAATATTTTTGCCTCTCTTCATTTTGAATATACTCATCAAAAGTACTTTGCTGCGAATAAAGTACATTACCTTTGTTTCTAGAGTTCTTAGTTGTATCATGTGATGTCCAAGATCTCCTAGCATTTGTGTATTCATTCTCACTGTATGATGATCTGTTTGGTGATGTATTTTGAGCACCTTTGACTCCCAATTGCAACAATTGTTGGTTCACTTGTAGCATCTATTGGTCCAATTCCTTCAATTCTCTTATTGACTATTGTCTTCTCTCTTCTTCTGACATCTTGAAAAAATGTGTCTGTTTCACAATATCCATGCATTATTTATCAAATCTAAAAAAGAGTCGCCACCTACTTTTCCAAAAGTAGGAAAATGAAATGGATTGCTTTGGTTTGCCCCAGCGAAATCTCCAAAAAATTTGTAAAACCTTGCTGACTCTATAAATGGAAGGTTGGAAATTTTTATGAGTTAGTCCCCAGTAGAGTCGCCAAACTGTTGGGTCTCAAAAATGTAGGTTTTAACCAGAAGAGTTTTCCAAGATATTACTACACTTTTGGCCAACGTACAAGGCCAATTGATGCAATTGTACCTTCTTCTCTTTAGGCTATGCTAGACCTAGGTGGGCGAACCTAATGAATGATGCAGATTTAAATGTATTTCTTGATGCAATAATCTACCCACAATGGCAAAAGTAGTGGATAGACATAAACACTAAAACTACTCTTACTCCTACTGCACAAATGAAAGGATTTGAAAATATTAATTGTATGAAATCTGATCTCTGGGTTGAGGTAGATCAGTGCCTACTATCCACATGGGCAACATAGTCAAATTATCAAGAATTGTGTATTTTTCCCTTTCTATCTTAATTCAAGTTGCTAGGCACTTTTAAAAATGAAATTCTAATGACTGGCGTATGAATTCATTAATTTATGGCTTGCATAAATAGTGCTGGAATTTTTTCTTATCGCGTTCTACTTCAACAATCCAAAAGAAATACTAAATCACTGTGACTTGTTTAAAAGGATTTTAATTCTAATTTGCAGACACCAATCACCCAAATCATTCAGAGTGAAATTTTTACTATGATAAATCAAACATATACTTGATACATTGATTTAAATAATTTAAAACTTCAAGTTGGAGACAACCCACATAAGAAATATAAATTATTATATCACTACAACTGAAAACATAAAAAGTTTCACCAATTTAAAACATTTTCTCCATTGATCATGCTTCAAGAAAAATACTATCATTATTTACATTGCCTTGTCCATTTTCGGGAAAATCAAACCCCTACTGTCTAATCTCCTAATTCTCTCTCCCTCTTTTACAATAGATTTATACAATAAAATTCGAAGAGTCACAACTCTTCAGTTCTCTGTTATAGCCATTTGAATTTTCTGACAAGAAATAAAATATTTGATTAATTGCCTTATCGGAAAATTAAATATTTTACAATAGTCATTCTTTTTATTTTTTTATTATATCTTTTCCCACCTCTATTCATTTCATTTTATAATTATCTGCTTTCAATACTTTATGTCTCTGTGGCTTTCTTTATTTCTTTTACCGCTTTGACTTTGACAGGTCCCACCACTGACTGTCACGGCTTCCATCTCCTCTTACCGCCACCACCACTGTCTCCTCCTTACCCTCTCATGGTATTGCGGTGGTCGTTCTTCAAACCGCTAACCGTTCTCCCCGTTGCTAACTCACCGCCTATCCTTATCCACCACGCTACCGTGGTCACTGGCTTGACCGCCAATGATACTGCAGTAGTTGCTTCGCTGTGTACCTCTTGCTCACCACCCTACCACGATTACCTACCTTGACGGCTACAATACTGTGGTATCTCCTTTCCAATCGCTCATTGATTGCTACCTCTATACCGCGGTGACTATGCTGACTGCATGCGGTTGCACGGTAACCATCTTGCACACCACCGCTTCCCTACTAACTGTTGTCAACTCACCACCACCACGATACTGTGTTCAATGAATTGACTGTGCACTGTGTGGTGGTGACTATTCTTTGCCTACTACAAACTGCTATCGCTATACCGTGAGCCCCTTTGTGGGAGGTCGCAATAAAGCAATATGTAATATAGAATATGAAATTAAAGGTAGCGGCAAAAAGAACATAAGTTCTTAAATATTTTGATGGGGGTAGAATGCATTTTCATGAAGAAGATAGTCAAAATATTAGGTCCAAATGAGAAAAAACCTTAAGGTTTAAACGGAAGTAGTGGAAATCACTTAGGTGTTTTTGATGAAATTTGAGGTTCTAACACATCGGACCCATAGATCCCTCCTCTCAAGGGAAAGAGCATATATTGGTTTACACTGACTACCTAATGAAATGGGCTGAGGTTCAAGCTTTAAGAATAGCTAGGGAAGAGTAGCTTGCAAACTTCCTTTATAATAAAATCTTCCTTAAATTTGGAGCCCCTCGAACTATCGTAACTGATCAGGGACCCCAATTCATGTCTCGAGTGCTCTTGGAATTTACCAATCATTTTCTAGTAAGCTATAGAAAGTCATCCCATTACCACCCTCAAGTGAATAGTAAAGTAGAAGTAACTAATAGAGAACAGGTAAATATTCTAACAAAAATAGTCTCTTCTAGAAGAAAATACTGGGCCAGGAAGCTCCCTGAATTTGTATGGGCATACAATACAACCTAGAAATCTACGACTAGATTCAGTCCTTATGAGCTCATTTTTGGTAAGAAGCCTCTTCTTCCAATTGAGTTCGAGTTAAAAACTCTATGAATGAAAATGGAATTAGGTTTAGATTTAAAAATAGCCCAAGTTGAATGAGTTATGCAACTGAGAAAATTAGATGAACTTCGTTTAGACACCATCCATCAAACTGAACTAATTCAACACCAATGGAAGGTATGGCATGATAAACATTTTAAAGAAAACGAGTTTCACAATGGGGACTGGGCCTTGTTATTTGATTCTAGATACAAAGACCATAAGGGCAAGCTCACGACTCACTAGTTGGGACCTTATGAAGTTGAGGAAGTCTTTTCGAATGAAACTGTTCGATTAAAGCCAATCGATGGTGACACACAAAATCTATTGGTTAATGGTCATCGATTATGTGTCTACCATAAGCTATTCAACATGGAAGAATTTACAAGGATGGTCGAAATACAAGGTGAGTTACAATGTGTTGACTCTGCCACGACAGAGTCTATCTAGTAATAGTGTTAGGCTGCTATTTAAAAAAAAAATTTAAAAAAATAATTACAATAAATGGACATGTATGCTGAGATATTTTCCTTCATTTAATCTTTTGTTGTTTTTGGACTTAGCTAAAATATTTTTCATATTTTTTGTAGGACTTCTCAAAAATAAGAAAAAGAAATTTCGGAGCACCCTCCAAAGATGCTCTAGAATGTTATGATACCAATGCTCCGGAACTTGACGTTTTCAAAGCCCGTTGCTCTGGAACTTGCATAGAGGTTATCATTTTAAGGAGGCGTTCTGCACTAAGGTTCAAAGTCATGAAGATTATTTTCCATGTCACTCAAACCTTTCATTCCATTGTTGCTTCAATTGCATCTTCCAACGATTCTCTAGAACCTTTCATTTCATTGCTGCTCCGACTGCATCTTCCAGCGATGCTCCAAAACCTTTCATTACATTGCTGCTCCAGCTGCATCTTCCAGCGATGCTCTGGAACCTTTCACTCCATCGCTTCTCCAGCTGCATCTTCCAGCGATGCTTCAAAACCTTTCATTCTATTGTTGCTCTGGCTACATCTTCCAGTGATGCTCTAGAACCTTTCATTCCATTGCTGCTCTGGCTGCATCTTCCAGCGATGCTCTGAAACCTTTCATTTCGTTGCTACTCCGACTGCATCTTTCAGCGATGCTCCAGAACCTTCATTTCATTCTTGCTCCGGCTGCATCTTTCAGCGATGCTCCGAAACCTTCATTTCATTCTTGTTTCGATCACACCACACACCAATGCTCTGGAACTTATCCACTCATTTCAAGCACATTTACCAAAATATGTGCTCTAGAACTTGTTCGTTTATTTTCTGCCACCTTTTTCAAAATTCTAAAATTTTCGCGATTCTTCCGCCAGAATATCCAATACATCTGTCTTTCTATTTTTTCTTTAGTTTTAGGTAAGTCACCCAACTCCATACTCCTCATTCAAAGCTTTGTCCCCCATAGAATTCTGCACTATATCATAATAACTCTGTTGTCATTTCAACCAATGCCTTCACGTCATCTTGTCAAATCTGTGAGGTTTAAAATCTTCGAACGATCACTGAACGAAGGTAAGTATTAATTTTCGCTTTAAATAGTTCATTATTTTCAAATAAAGAATAATTAATTGGCATGAACCTCACTTCTAATTTAGCAATTTATGCCACCCGGTGATCAACCACTTGTATGGTAAAGCCTTTCGCAAACCTCAATGCAGATTGGAAATCATTGAAGCATAAGCTGCAAATAAAACAAATAAGCAATTTCAGAGGCAAGAAAACTATGTGGGAGCTTTGCGCTAGAATTGAAATTTCTTGCAGTGTATGAAATCAGGAAATGGGGGGTGGAAAAAGAAAGGCAGAGCTAGATTCAATAGAAAAGTTATTGGGATTGAGTAATATCTCCAAATTGTTTGAGGAAGTAGGGTGGTTAAACTTCATCAGGAAATTTGAAGTCCATAATGAAAAGCTGGTAAGATCCTTTGCTAAGAACTACACAAATGCCGAAGTGGTACTACAAGGGAAGTGTTTCAAGGTAAGTTCTAATATTATTTCTCGTTTATCTAGATTAGAGAATGTAGGCATAAATATAAAAAAAACCTCTCAGGTAATGTACCAGAAATTAGTTGAATTATTTGTTAGAGAGGGAGACCCATATCCAATGGTAGTAATAAGTACCAAGGGGAAAAATAAGGGATTCTAGAGAACTTCCATATTAGAACCTTGGGGTAGTACCGTTGCATGGATTATAAAGTACTTTACTTGTGAAGGTTAGCTTACCATAGTTGTAGGGCCTGCCTTTCGTATGTTGACCCATTTACGTCATGGAAAGGAGGACCCAACTCTTAGGGTTAATATGCCTGAATTCTTGTTTGATTCCTTAAATACTTCCATGGAGAGGTATAAAAAACAGTCTGGGCCTTTGAAACACCACAAGTTAATTCAACTAATCTACAAGTATCACTTCCGTAAGAAACCTAAAGGGAAATGGGAGAAATTTTTAGAGAAAATGGAGAAGCCTACAATTGCAAGAACCATAGAATTAGGGGAACCATCCCAACAGGCTATTCCATCGTCCAGAGCAACTTCCCCTAAGGGATCTCTAGCTCTGGAAGCTCTTAATCCCACCACTCCTGGTGAGGATTTGCCAGACCCCTATGGTGATAAATTCCAAACCCCTAACCTGCAAGAACAAGTTCATATTATTTATTCTAGCACAAGTAAACCAAGGAAAAAGAAAATGAGGAAAAATCAAACACCTATCATTTTGCAGGAATCACCTCCACTCAGAAGGAGTAAGCGGTTGGATTTTGATTTCTGTGAAACCCCAATACAAGGTAAGGAGGGAAGTTCACAAAATAAAAAGACTAAATGGCCACAATAACCCATAGAAATTTCAGAACAAGCCAGTGAAGACGAGACACCCCTAAATAGAGAGGATTCGGGTGAAGTATTTCCTTTCCATTCTGCACATATAGAGGAAATTTTCAATGATGGAACTTAGGGAAGGGAACCTGAAGGGGATTGCAATATGCCAAAAAAAATTTCACCCATTGTAGATAAAATTGTTGAAACAGTTGAAACCAGTTGTGCTAGTGCCGAATTAGAAAAGTATAAACTAGAAATTGATGATTTACAAAGGCAATTGTCTAAAAATAAAGAGTTTATAGAATTGCAGAAAGAGGAGTTGGCTATACAAATTGCTATAATAAATAAAAGAGATCAGGAAACAGGAGACTTGAAGCTACAATTTCAGGACAAAGACTCAAACATCTTTAAGTTGCAGGAACAAGTTCAAGAGCAGTACGAAAAGCATAAAACGTATAGTAAGAATATTGCACAAAAAGATGTAGAAATTGGAAAAAAAAAAAAAATTGTGCTCATGCTCTCAGCTTTCGAGGAGGAAAAGAAAATAGGGAATGAGGAGTTGAACACTTCTATCAGCAGAGTAGTTGAACTAGATTAGGATTTGAAGGAATGCACTGTGAAACCCCAAACTGAGTCCAAAGAAATTCAAACTGAACCAGTTGTAACTGATTGGTTCCAAGTTAGCATTCCACCTCTGCTAACAAAATGGATGGAACAACGTTACTTCCTTAGAAATTTCCAAACTGAAAATCAGAGGCTAAAGAAAAAACTAGTTCTCCTCAAGGAGTCATTTCACAAAGCCTATAGAGGGAAGCAGGATGCCTGTCAACTTATGGACTATTTATTGAATTGTAGAAGGCCATCAAGAATTTACTCAATGTTTTTGAATGAACAATGGCTGAGATGGAAACTATTCAGGATCTATAATGATCAACCTTATGAGCCTATTGAAAAAGAGTTTGTAAAAATATTTATAGAATCAACTCCTAAAGACTAGGATTTAATTTGTGAATTATTTTTGCATGATTTGTTACTAGAAAATCATACAGATTTATTTATTAATTTATTTGTTGGAGAGATAGAATTGAGGGCATTTCTCTCAACTATGAGAAATCAAATTCATTGGCAAGATTGAACAAAATAATTTGTGCAGGCAAATAAAATAGTGGGTCTTCAGATTAGGTCCCCAAAATCAAGGCCTGATGGGTTCAAAGCTACATTTCTATCTCTTCTTGTTAATGAAAAGATGAAGGAAAGGTATGACAATAGCCTTAAGCTGTGTTATGAAAATTTCATAGCAAATGGACAAAAATTAATTGGCAAAGCATGCAATGCATGCGAGGAAAGGTTCACCCCTCTTCCAGCTTATTTAAAGAAAAGAGAAGTTATTTCTTCTCTAAACATCAGATGGTCATTCAGAAGGGCTGATGCTCTAATTAAAATCTTGAAGACACTGAGAACAAAATGGATAGGAATGAAATACAAGACCCCCTTTCTACTTAATCCACCTCTGACTTTTAATATTTCCACAAATCAAAATGATAGACTCTTTAATGAGTGGAGAGAGAGTGTGATGTTCCATAGAGGGTTCATTCATAACCCTTAAAATTTAAATGCATCAGGCAAGGAAACACATGATCTTAGTACTCTTTATGAAGAATGGAATAGAACTCAAGGGTTTAACTATGGAGGAGGAAATGATGAGGTAAAAATAACCTCATCATAATAAAATCATGAAAAGATTACTCTTGCTAATTCAATTCTAAGCCTTTGCCAATTTATTGAACTTTAGGAGAAGTAATTACTTATTTTAAGGAAAATTATGCTTTCTTTCTTTCTTTTGATCAATTGAGGAAATTGTCCAAAGCAGGTCTAATGGGTTGATTTGAGCATTTTGGTAGGGATTAACAGGTCATCATGCAACTGTTGCAAAAATTTAGCCAACACGTGTCTCAAAAGTAATGCTGTGAACCACTCCTAGAAGCCTGGATGATGCACCGAAGATTCAGTTTTAGTTCTTTAAAATTATGTTGTTAAAAAACTTTATGGCTCTTCTCGAGCCTTCTACATGTTTTAAAGCTTTAAAGACATCAAGTTATTTGTAAGTTAAGGAATAATTTTTCAATGGCTAAGTTACCTATAAAAATGTAATTTCATAAGTAGTGAATAAGACAAAGAGGAAGTATCATTATGTTATTTACATGGTTTTGCAAATCAATATTAAAATGAGTTATCTGATTTCTATCTATTGGTAACTGTTGAATTCGAATGATGGTGACTGTATGTAATAAGAGGATTTAAGAATCTGTAGTTTATGTGAGTTAGAGACGAATTAGTAGCCCATGAGTTGGCCACTCGAGGGGAGTTAGCCTAGATAGATAAGTATTTTATTGTTAAGTTATTTCCTTTGTTTAAGATAAATTGTTGTTCAATAGGAAATAACAAGTTGTTGAAGAGTCAAGTCAGTTGTTCCGAAGCACCATTGTTTTTAATTTGTATAAGTTATCTTTTGTAGTTGATAATATTCCTTTACTATTTAAAAGATGCTTAATTGTCTATTTCCTTACTTTTCTATTTCTGTAATTCACCAGTTGTTTATTTTACTTGTTTCTATGATTTCTAGTTTAGTCGTAATGCCTTTGAAATTAGTTGTCTTATTCTTTTTAATTTAGTATTCCTAGATTTTATTAGGGTAAGATTATTTTTGAATTAAGAAGTAATGGCTTTAGTTTAGTCTCGATTTCTTTAGTTTGAAGAAAAAACTAAAAATATAAAATGGGTTGTTCAAATAATCTCCTTCTGCAAACTACCTTGGAAACTACCCGATCGACAATTGACATTCAATTATTCTAAAGTAGTAGAACCTAACGACAACCTATCAATTTGCTCAAATTTAAGTCACTAAAACTCTAAGCATCTAGCTACATATTCCACTACATCCTTCCTGAGTTTCAACCAATAATACAAGGTTTTCAATTTTATGATCATCTTTGTAACTCTGGGGTGTCCTGAATATGGTGCATTGTGGAATTCTTCTAAGACCAGCTTCCTAAACTCTAGGTTCTGGAATATACATTTTCCTCTAGTACCTTAAGATACCATTCGATTCAAACTCATACCCATCGAATCAATAATCTGACAAATTCTCTTCTAGAGCCCTTTTCACCCTTTCATAATGCTCATCTCCTTGCAAGTGTTGCATCACCTACTACCTCAAATTAGATCTCGTAGAGGTCATGGATGCCATATTTCTTCTTCTACTAAGAGCATCTACCACTCTATTTTCCTTTCCTTTTATATATTGAATTTTGAAGTCATACTCGCCAAGTAATTCTAGCCATCTCCTCTACCATGCATTGAGGTTTGGTTGGTGAAGATGTATCTCAATCCCAAATGATCTGTTTTGAGCTCAAATGGCTTTCCCAAAAGATAAATGTCTCCAAATTTGTAAGGAATGCACTATAGCTGCTAATTCTAGATCATGTGGCATGTAATTTATTTAATGCTATTTCAACTTCCTTGACTCTTGCATTAACACTGCTCCTACACCGTCTCTTGAAGCATCCATGATCACTAAGAACTAACCATTGCGATCAAATATAGTCAACACTAGGGCTGTTGTGAGCTTCTCCTTCAAGAGTTGGAAGGATTTATCACACTTCTCAATCCACTCAAACCTTTTTCTATTCTTTTGAAGTGAAGTTATTGGGGCTGCAATATGAGAAAAATCTTGCATACATTTCTTGTAATATCCAGTAAGGCCCATAAAGATTAACACCTCCATAAAACTATGAGGCATTGACCATTCCATGATTGCTTTTATCTTTTTGGGATCCACAAATAATCCCTCACCTAAAATAATGTGACCTAGGTAGTGCACTCTATCTTGATAAAACAAGCACTTGGATAACTTTGCAAAAAGATTCTTCTCCTGCAGACCCTATAAGACTATCCTCTATTTGATGTTGTGGTTTTCATTGATGTCAACACTATTAGCATTAATTTTTTGAAGGCTGTATATGTTAAGGATATTGAGAAAATTGTAATAAAATGAGTTACGGGTTGTCAGTGGTGAAGTCAAGTTAAGTCTATCGATGAG
Source organism: Sequoiadendron giganteum (assembly GCA_007115665.2). NCBI lineage: Eukaryota > Viridiplantae > Streptophyta > Pinopsida > Cupressales > Cupressaceae > Sequoiadendron > Sequoiadendron giganteum. The sequence continues at coordinate 219,948,800 of CM021102.1, forward strand.
TTCAGTACATTGATGATAAGAGGTTGTGGACTAAATTTTTTGTTGTTGAGTATATCTAGTTTATCCACATTGAGTTTTAGAGATCTGCGTGAAGGTTTGATCAACTTATGAAGATTTGTATTCTGTCAATTTTTCTGTTGCTTTAGTTTGTGTTTCTGAATGAAGATGATGTGATTCTAGTAAGTTCAATTGTTGCAAATGACTCTCTGGTGATTCATGATGTTCATGGATGTTTCTAGATAATACTTTATATGTGTTACATGTTTGCATTGATCGTTGTGATCGCGATTGAATATTTTCTCTTGTGTGTTCATGTTTTTCATGTTCATGGTGGGCAAAGTGATTGTAGTATGTTGTGGATCTTCGAGGAATAATTTTTGAAGGTGTTTCATGTTTGAGGATATTATTTTGGGTCTTCACTATGTTTTGGCCAACTTCGGTTGACTCACATTGATAATTACTTATGTTTTGGGCCGACAATTTGTATTCATTTCATATTATTTTGAAGCTGACATGTAAATGATGTTATCCTTTGATGCGGATATAAAAGACCGATTGTTTATTCCATTTGAAGTGTGTGCAAGTGTGCGAAAGAGTGTGTGTGCATAAATAATGTTTTAAATATTTTGAAGGTAGAGCAGAGTGTGAAGGAGAGTGAAGAAGAGTGAAGAAGAGTAAAGAAGTGTTCATGTGCTTAATCAGAACTATAATTGGGAATTAGCATATGCTACTTTCTCAATTCAAAATCTGGATGGCTGTAATCCGATTGTTTCTATAAGATAATGAGTCTTCCTTTGTATTTGAGCAGTGACCTCTAGGTAATGTGCCTGAATGCATGTGCATTCCCCATTTATTCTTCTTATACTTTTAACATGGTATAAACTTGTGGACTGACCTCCATCGTGGTTTTTCCCTTAACAGGATTTCCACATAAAAAATCTTGGTGTTATGTGTATCTTTGATGTGTTTTTGATTTATAATTTCATGGTTATTAATCAAATCTAAGAATAGGGGTTAATAAGTTTGAAATTATGTGACAATTGATTCACCGCCCCTCTCAGTTGTTTGCCCTTATGTTGCCAACAAATGGTATCAAATCGAGTTCCTTGGAAGAAGTTTAATAGCTTGAGGCGATCCAAGATGGTGAAATGCAAGAGGGATAGTTTGTGATTTGATGGAACAAATTATTCTTTGTGGAAGACTCGAATGGAGTGTCATATCAGATGCATTGGTGAAACTTACAAGAAAATTATAAAGAATAGATATGTTATTCCATAGAATGGTCCTTCTACTCTCGATAATATTAAAGAATCTTAGTACAATATCATGGCTAAGGAAGCATTGCTGAGTGCTTTGACCTAATTTTGAGATGACAAATGTAATGGAGCTGCAGACTGCTTGTGATATTTGGAAAAAGTTGGAAACCTTGTATGAAGGTGATACACATGTGAATATTTCTAAGCTACAAATTCTGAAAGGGAAATATGAAACATTGAAAATGGGTGAAGATGAGAACATTACTGCTTTCATGCAGAGAGTGAATGAACCTGTGTGCAATATCAAATATGCTGGTGGAACATTGGAAGAATTAGATATTTTTGCTAAAGTGCTTAGATCCCTACCTTCTACTTACAAACACAAAGTTGCTGCTATTGAAAAGATTCAGACTGTTGCACATGTAACCAGAGACATGTTGATTGGTAAGCTTTCTACTTTTGAGTTGAGTGAGTTTGGTAATGCTCTTCCTAAGATAGAATCTGCATTCAAAGCTACTACCTCTGGTAAAGATAAGAAGAGATATGATTTGGGTGAAAGTTCTTCTAGAAAGGTATTCAAGTATGAGGAAGAAATGAGACAAATTGAAGAAGAATAGAAAGAACTGGAAAGGCTTGAAGCACTTATTGTCAAAAGAGAAGCCAAAGGACATGGTAAATATAAAGGGAAATTTCCTCTTAAATGTTTTTATTGCGACAAGATAGGTCACTTTGCCTCAAGGTGTCCTGAAAGAGTTCCTAATATGAGATTTAACAAGCCTAAATTTCAAAGGAAGTGTTAAATTATGCTATTGATGTTGTGACACATGATGAATTTGATAAAGGGATTGCAAGTGAGGATGAGTTTGTATTTATTGATATCAAGGAAAGAAATCCTATGTCTACTAAATCTGCTAGTTGTACAAATGTGGAGAAAGCTCTAGCTGCCCGAGTTGAAGAAAAATATGAATGGGTGATTGACAATGGATGCTCTCATCACATGATAGGTGATAAAAGTAAATTTGTGAGCCTGTAAAAGTATGATGGTGGTGTTGTAAGATTTTGTGATAACAATGGTGGTATAATCTATGGTAGAGGATGTATTTCTTTTGATGGTAAGCATAATACTGATGATGTCCTATATGTTGAAGGTTTGAAGCATAATATTTTTAGTGTTAGAAAAATGGCTGACAAATTATATAATCTTCAATTCAAGGATGGAAAGTGTAAAATATTGGTGAGTTTTAGAAATGTGATTGATTCTGGTACAAAAACAATAGGTAATATCTTTCAACTAAGTATTGCTAGTAAAAGTTGTCTGATTTCTCAATTTGATGAAAGTTGGTTGTGGCATAGGAGAATGTGTCATGTAAACTTTGAAAATATTATCAAGATAAGTTCTACTCAGGCTATGAGAGATCTTCCTCAATTGGTAAAGCCTACTAATTCCATATGCAAGGAATGTCAGTTAGGAAAGCAAACTAGAATTTCATTTCGGAGCAAACAACATTGTTCAAAAGTATTGGAGCTTGTGCATGCTGAATTGTGTGGTCCTACTAGAATCAGAAGTTTACAACAAGATAGGTATTTCATGTTTCTTATTGATGATTATTCTAGGATGATGTGGGTTACCTTCTTAAGAGATAAATTTGAAGCTCTAGAGAAATTCAAGATTTTCAAGGCTATGATTGAGACAAAAATAGGTCTGATGATTAAATGTCTAAGATCAGATAGAGGTGGTGAATTAACCTCTAGTGATTTTAATTCTTTCTATGAAGAACATGGGATAAAGAGAAAATTATCTGCCTCACAAACCCCTCAGCAAAATGGAGTTGTGGAAAGGAAGACCAAGACAATTCTAGATGCTGCTAGGATTATGATGCTTGAATAAAATGTTCCTCATACCTACTGGAGAGAAGCTGCGAGTACTGTTGTTTACACTCTTAACCAGGTAAATGTCAAAGGTGATACTGGTAAGACCCCTTTTGAGCTATTGTTTGGTCATAAGCCTACTATTAGATACTTCAATTTTTTTGGAAGCAAATGTTATATCAAAAGAGATGAAGATATAGGAAAGTTTGATGCTAGGAGTTATGAAGGAATCTTTCTTGGTTATCCTACTAAGAGTAAAGCCTACCGGCGCTACAACAAGAGATTGAAGAAAATAGTTGAAAGTAAAAATGTTAAGGTTGATGAAGAAATTGTTAGACCATCCAGAACCTATGGATGAATCAGGTGATCAAAATGTCAGTTCAGTTTAGACTCATAACCAAGTGAAGATAAATCCGGTGAATCAAGAAAGCCAAGAGGAAGCAAGTAGTAAAAGTGTAGAAGTGATATCACAAGAGGCTGAAGTTCAAGAACATCCTAAGAATCCAAGGTATGTGAGATTAAATCATTCAGACGATCAGATTATAAGTGATAAGAACAAAGGTGTCTAGACTAGGAGAAGAATTGTAGAAGAGTATTGTTTGATTTCAAAGACCGAGCCTAATAATGTCAATGAAGCATGCAAGATGAACATTGGATGGAAGAAATGAAAGAAGAGTTAAAGAAAATTGAGAAGAATGATACATGGACTCTTGTTCCTAGATCTAAGGGCAAAGATGTAATTGGAACTAAATGGGTCTTTCAGAATAAACTGAATGAGCAAGTTGAAGTTATCAGAAACAAAGCAAGACTGGTATGTAAAGGATATTCTCAGATGGAAGGAATTGACTTTGAAGAATTTTTTTCTCCTATTGCTAGAATTGAAGTTGTGAGACTATTTATTGCCTATGCTACTTACAAAAACTACAAGGTCTATTAGATGGATGCCAAGTTAGCATTTCTCAATGGTGAACTGAATAAAGAGGTGTATATTGAGCAACTTGATGTATTTAAATTAATTGATCAGGGAGATATGGTTTGTCAATTAAAGAAAGCATTGTATGGACTTAATCAAGCCCCTTGAGCATGGTATGCCATATTGGATAAGTATTTGTTGAATCTTGGATTTAGCAAAGATACTATTGATAGTAATTTGTATTTCAAGATTGATCATGATAAAGAATTGATTGTTTAAATCTTTGTTGATGATATCATTTTTGGAGGAGATGATAGTTTGTACATGAAGTTTGATGATGAGATGCATAGCAAATTTGAAATGTCTATGATTGGAGAAATGAAATTCTTTCTGGGATTGCAAATCACATAGTTAGATAAAGGGATCATAATATCTTAGTCCAAGTATGTGAAATAACTACTAAAGAAGTTTGGTATGTAAGATTCAAAGCCAGTTGGCACACCTATGGTGACCAGATGTAAGTTGAAAACAAATGATGATTCTTTAAAGGAAAATAAAACCAAATACAAATCAATGATTAGTGGATTGATTTATTTGACTCAAATTAGACCTAATATCATGAATGTTTTATGTATTGTTGCAAGATTCCAAGTCGATCCTAAGGAATCTCATGTGACTACTGTGAAGAGAATTTTTAGATACTTGAAGGGAATATTTGATTTTAGCCTATGGTATCCTAAAGATGATGATCTTACTTTGAGTGCCTTTGCTGATGCTGATTGGGCAGGAGATGTGAATGACATAAAAAGTACTAGTGGTTGTGCATTTTTCTTGGGAAAGAAGCTGATTTCATGGTTAAGTAAGAAGCAAAATGCCATTTCTTTATCTACTGCAAAGGAAAAATACATTGTTGCTGCTAACAATTGTAGCCAAGTATTATGGATGAAGCAAATGTTGAAAGATATCAGAGTTTTGTATGATGAAGCTATTGCCATATTGTATGATAATTCAAGTGCTATTAAAATTTCTAAGAATCTGGTGCTACATTTAAAAATCAAGCATATATCTATCAATTTTCACTTTTTGAGAGACAAGGTGAGTGAAAAGGAAGTTAGACTGGAGTATGTGCCTACTAAAGAATAGATTATAGAAATATTTACCAAGTTGTTGCCTAAGGATACTTTTGAGTATCTCAGAGGCAAGTTAGGGGTGATTACCCCTCCTAATCAAAAGTAAGGTGCAATGAATTGCATCAGTCCATGCATTTCATAGTCATATCTTGTTTCAGATTGATGTTGTGGTGGCTACTACTCAGGGGGAGTAGTTAGATGATTCAGATATGTGGTTTAGATCTTGTGTGTATCTTTTTCATTGATGTCAAAGGGGGAGAAGATTCATGTGAAAAATCTTGTGGGGAGAAGAGTCTTGTGGAAGATTTGAGGAGAAAAGAGTCAGAACCTAAGGGGGAGAAAGTGCTAAAGTTAGTTGTGTTGATGATGTTTTTCACATCATGTGTTGCCATCAATGCCAAAGGTGGAGATTGTTGGATTTTGTAGTTGTTTTTCAGATATGTGGTTGTCATTGATGTCAACAATATTAGAATTAATTTCTTGAAGGTTGTATATGTCGAGGATATTGAGAAAATTGTAATAAAATGAGTTGTAGGTTGTCAGTGGTGAAGTCAAGTTCAATCTATCGGTGAGTTTAGTAAATTGATGATCAAAGGTTGTGGAATAAATGGCTTTTTTTTAATTATATCTAGTTTATCCATGTTGAGTTTTAGAGATCCACATGAAGTTTTGATTGAGTTATGAAGATTCATATTCTATCAATTTTTTTGTTGCTTCAGTTTGTGTTTCTAAATGAAGATGATGCGATTCTAGTAAGTTGAGTTGTTGTAGATTCTTCTCTAGTGATTCATGACATTCATGGATGTTTCTACATAATTTATATCTGTGTTGTAGGTCCATATTGATCATTTTGATTGCAATTGAATATTTTCTCTTGCGTGTTCATGTTTTTCATGTTCATGGCCGACAAGGTGATTGTAGCGTGTTGTGGATCTTCAAGGAATAATATGTTCGAGGTAATTATTTTGGGTCTTCACTATGTTGTGGCTGAATTTGGTTGACTTTCATTGATAATTACTTATGTTTTGGGCTGATATTTGTATTCATTTCATATTCTTTTCAATCCAATATGTAGATGATGTTATCGTTTGATGCGGATATAAAAGACCAATTGTTTATTCCATTTGAAGTGTGTGCAAGCATGTGAAAGAGTGTGTGTGCATGAATAATGTTCTAAATATTTCAAAGGTAGATCAAAGTGTGATGGAGAGTGAAGAAGAGTAAAGAAGTGTACATGTGCTTAACCATAACTATAATCAGGCATTAGCAAATGCTACTTTCTCAATTCAAAATATGGACGACTATAATCTGAATGTTTCTATAAGACAGCGAGTCTTCCTTTGTATTTGAGCAATGAGCTCTAGGCTATGTGCATGAATGCATGTTTATTCCCCATTTATTCTTCTTATACTTTTTACAAGGTATAAACTTGTGGACTGACCTCCACCATGATTTTTCCCTTAATAGGGTTTCCACGTAAAAAATATTGGTGTTATGTGTATCTCTGATTTGTTGTTGATTTATGCTTTCATGGTTATTAATTAGATCTGAGAATAGGGGTTAATAAGTTTAATAAGTTTGAAATTTTGTGACAAATGATTCACCCCCCCTCTTAGTTGTCTACCCTTGTGTTGCCAACATCTTGAAGTTTCAATTGTGTTCCTCTAAAGACTTGTAGTAAACCAAAATTTCATC